>JAIGNY010001295.1:0-395000 GCA_020152595.1 Chiridota heheva | reverse complement strand
TTTTTTTATGTATCTATGTAATAAATATTTTCTTTTAATTACCTTTTTAGTGAAAAATATTCTTTTTCACACTTGTATTGTGTTTTGTGTGAAATTTGTAAAGGGGTACCTCTCTTACAAGTTCTTTTGAGCTTATTCAAGGATCCCTCAACCATTTAAAGCTTTATCTGTATATAATTGTATTCTGTAAGTAATAGAAATGATGGAAATAAAGTTGTACAAACAACAAGATATTTTAAATCTAGCAAAAATAAATGACTAGGACTAGGTAGTAAAAAAAAAAAAAAAAAGTTGGCTGCAGACCATGTCGATCTTTGCTAAAAAAATTTAGTTTTTAATAACAGAAACTCTCAGTCTTTTTGTTTTTGGAGGGAAAGGTAGTGGGTGGGGAAAAAGATTAATTCCAAAAAAAAAAAATCCTCGAAAAAAGCAATTTTCTGTTGGCTGATAATTCAGGCCATTTTAATAGTATCAAATAAAAAAGGTGTGAAAGTTTTTTGCATGCACTTTAGACAAAATTTAGTTTTTAATAACAGAATCTCTCAGTCTTTTGTTTTTGGAGGGATTAAAGGTAGTGGGTGGGGAAAAATTTTCTGATTAAAAATTCCAAGCCCATTAATTGACATTACTTTTTTCCCTGAAAGTAATATTCCTGATCCTCGTTTGATAGACTTTGCAAGCAATTTTCTGTGGTTTATTTTCTGATCTAAAATTCATGGTCAGTCAAGACCATGGTAAGTCAAGACCATGGGCAAAAGAAAGTTCCTGGTGGGAGTCAGGATTTTTATTTTTTCTCCTTTTTTTCCCCTAAATATAAAAAAAAAGAAAAAAAAGTTGGCTGATAATTCAGGCCATTTTAATAGTATCAAATATGGTGTGAAAGTTTTTTGCATGCACTTTAGACAAAATTTAGTTTTTAATAACAGAAACTCTCAGTCTTTTGTTTTTGGAGGGGAAAGGTAGTGGGTGGGGAAAAAGATTAATTCCATTAATTGACATTACTTCCTGAAAGTAATATTCCTGATCCTCATTTGATAGACTTTGCAAACAATTTTCTGTGGTTTATTTTCTGATCTAAAATTCATGGTCAGTCAAGACCATGGTAAGTCAAGACCATGGTAAGTCAAGACCATGGTAAGTCAAGACCATGGTAAGTCAAGACCATGGTAAGTCAAGACCATGGTAAGTCAAGACCATGGTAAGTCAAGACCATGGTAAGTCAAGACCATGGTAAGTCAAGACCATGGTAAGTCAAGACCATGGGCAGAAGAAAGTTCCTGGTTGAAGTCAGGATTATTATTTTTTCTCCTTTTTTTCCCCTAAATATAAAATTTCATTTGTAGTTTCTTAAGTTGGAGCTATCTAAACGTTTTGATAGGCTCACATAAAAAACAATTTATAGAAGAAAAAAAATGATTTCTAAACAACTATGAATAATTGTTATTATTAAAAAATTGACTTCTAAACAACTATGAATAATTATAATTATAATAATTCTATATTTTATAGAATTTCTCTCCTGGAATTTTGTGTCATGAATCAAAAACAATAAAGTAAGAAGGTATTTTCTGTTAGATGCAGAGTATTGCATTTGATTTCAACAAAAAATTGTTATTAGGGGATGAAAAGACAAGACAAGACTTTGATTAAATAAGAAAATAGTATATGTATCATAATTTTGCATGAAAATTGACAAATTATGATCTGCGTATTTAAAAAGCCTTAATTTCAACACACTTTGATAAGGGATTTTTTTTGGCTGTTTTCATGCATGTTGCAGGATTATGAAGATTTTTAACATTATGTAATTTTGCAAAAATACATTGTGTGTAATAGATAAATGGCAAAAAAGAATTTTGCACAAAAAAAACATGTAATAGAAAAATTGTAATTTTATTGCTTCAACTGTATTTATCAATGTAATGTAATGATTGTACTTGTAAAGTTGTAAGCTGCTGTAAGTTGCAAAGAATTTGTTTAATTTTAGCTATGGAAAACTAAAGTTTAGTCACAACGTTTTTTAAATCATATTTTTCTCAAGTAAAAAAATGATTTTTCATTGCAAAAACACAAAAGCTTGAGTTCGAAATTAAAAGTATGTTTCAAATTAAAAGTATGATTTTATTTTGTCTGACATTTTATTTTATTTTCAGTATAAAA
This sequence comes from Chiridota heheva, assembly GCA_020152595.1. Classification (NCBI taxonomy): domain Eukaryota; kingdom Metazoa; phylum Echinodermata; class Holothuroidea; order Apodida; family Chiridotidae; genus Chiridota; species Chiridota heheva. The sequence continues at coordinate 392,840 of JAIGNY010001295.1, read as the reverse complement.
GGTTTTTTTTGAGAATTCAATTGAAATTTCTGATGATAAATCACTGTTTCTTTAGCATTGCAGCAATGCATAGAATTTGGAAGAATTATGTATTTTTCCAATTTAAACATTTAGCAGTTTACTATGTCCTCCCCCTTTACCATAAACGCATGGTACTGTAGTAGTAAATCTTTTGTGTTTCCATGGCTCCTTTTGCCAATGACCAGTCCTGGAGAGTTCCTATTTTAATGAACTTGTAAAATACCTGAGATCAATGGATGTTCTTTGTATTTTGTGAGAAAAATGTATGCAACGATAAGTGAGAGAAAATTTTGTCATATGGGTTGCAAGATTTTGCGATGTGTAATATTTTTCCTTAAATCTGCAATCTCAACGACAAATTTATACTGTTGCAAATTAGAATGACTGTTTCGTGCCAAAAAGCCTAGATTTTCCCTCATATTTTAAAAATGGTGTGGTAAACATATAAAAACGGTGTGGTAAACATATAAAAATGGTATGGTAAACATTAAAACGGTGTGGTAAACATATAAAAATAAAGTGGTAAACATTTAAAAAGGGAATGGATAATATTTCTCCATGAAAGCAATGAAGGTTTATCACTGAGTTTTAAGTTTCACTGGGAAAAGAAACTTTTCGCAGAGGTATTTAGAATTTGAAATTTATAACACTGCATAAGGCTTTAACGTTAAGTACAGCAAAGCATCATGGCAAATATCACAAAATGACAATGTCCATGTTATGAAAAAGATCCTAATTTAAGAACTTTTGGTCCCTTATTTTAGGACCTCTCCCAGACTGATAAATTTATTTAAACAGAATAAGTGATTTAAAAATCAAAAACAAAAGAATTTAGTATTCTGCCAGTAAGCTGCATAAGTTAACCTGTGCTTGATAACCATACATTTGAAATTATTACAAAATGAATTTTTTCATAGACATTTTTTTATACAGCTTTCTATTCAGTCGTATGCTATTGATATCCCATACTTCATGTCCCCATGTCCCCACCTGCTAATTGCTGAGATGTAAGATCTTCAAAATAGTTATTCCAGCCATTGCTTGAAATATAAGATTTTTTTTGCATCTAACCTACTTCCAAATTGTATTTGTCATTTTTGTTGCTGTTTTATTAAGTATTTATAAACTTATGAAGGTATTGTAGAAACTCATGAAGGTATTTAAGTTAATAAACTTGTTTGTGATATTGTTTTGAAGTTGTTCTACTAAGGCTTTTTTGATCAAAGTTGTGAAATAATTTGTATTAAACAGCTCTTTTTAAAGTTTTATAGGCCACTAATTTTCTTTAGCTAAAATGTGATTAAATACTTGTCTCATATGATATATTATTATATACCAAGATTTTACAAGAATTTTGCACATTACCAGGAAAGTTTTTGAAAAGAATATTTCAACTGTGTTGAAATCTAAAATCAAGTAGGTAAATTTTAAATTGTTCAAAATGTTAGTAAGAACAGCTTCTATTTTTAAAATGGATTTCATTGTCAAAATGGATTTCTATTGTCAAAATGGACTGGAATAAAGCCTTCACATTACCATTATACTCCTTTTTTGAAAGTACTGAATATACTCTGTACCAGAATAGCAAACAAAAATGTAGTTAGCTATTCTGGAACAGAGATTTTTAACAACCAAAAAAGGAGTATAATGGCAATGTGAAGGCTTTATTCCAGTCCATTTTGACAATAGAATCCATTTTGAAAATAGAAGCTGTTTAAATTTTTGTTTGTTTAAAACACATCATTCCAATGATTTAAAGATTTGCTCTATTTTGAGCATATATTAAAACAGCAGATTTGGGTTTCCACTCAATTCTCTTTATTAATTAGTTTGAATTGTTTTGAAAGAAAATAATGGCAAATTAAATCATTAATGAAAATAAGTACTTTTTTGCACTATATACAACATAAAATATATTTTCTTAAAGTACTTAAAATCTCAGACTTAATATGAAAGGTAATTGGAAATATACCACAGGAGAAATTATGCAGTTCCGTGATATGTAAATGTATCTAACATGTTTTTATCTTTTAAGGTGGGTAAAGCCTAGTTGATATACTTTATTCTTCTATGGTAAATGTTTCAAAATTATCTTCCTCAGGGGCAGGCAAAAAACTAATGCATCCTGGCATTTTCTCTGATCTTCGAGACGTGCAGGGTGCCAAGTGGCTACAGAACAATGTGCTCACGCGGCTCACCCAGAATGGTACATATTAATTTCAGATGCATTTTTTTTTTTATATGTTTTGAAAAACTACTTTATGAAATTTTGAACAATTTATTTCATCATGTTCATAGGATATTCTGGTGAAGTTCTGGTGGCATTTTTCTGCACTTTGATAATTAGCACATACGAAGTTGCCTTTCAGTTTGTATATATGTTCATATATATGTTTAGAAATGTATACATGTTCATATATGTTTATATATATGTTCATATATGTTTACATATGTTCATATATATATATTCATATATATTTATATATATGTTTATATATGTTCATATATATATATATATATATATATATATATATATGTTCATATATGTTCATATATGTTCATATAAATATAATATATATGTTCATATATATATATACATATGTTCATATATATGTTAATACATGTTCATGTATATGTTCATATATATGTTTATATATGGTCATATATATGTTTACATATATAAATGTTCAGTATGTTATTTTGAAATCTTTGCCTCATTTTGTCCTGTCTTGTTATCATAAAATCACTGCCGCTTCCGCCATAGATTTGAGCTCATGCACTCATTTTTTGCTAAAAATTCTAAATAAAATAGAAAGCTTTTCATATTTCTGTTGCTCATTTTCACTTTTGCAAAGTTGAATATCTGCTTAAATTAAATATTTCACATTTATTTTTAATTTCAAATTTATTTTAATTCAGCTAAGTTATCCTAAAAAGAGTATATATATTTTTATTCTTTGATCAATTTCAGCATTTTAGGAAAGTCTGAAATGTTTTTTCTTCTTTTAATTTGGTTTAATTGTTGATAAAATAGATATAATAGATAATAATGAAATAATTTAATTGATAATTCTATGTCTTATAGTTTTCAAATAATCTGATAATATTCATATTTTGTACATTGTACCAATTTCTTCCTCTTAACTTAATCTTCCTCGTCCTGTCTGTTGACTCTGTTACACCTTTCAAATTTTAGAGTTCTTTTTCATTGTTTTGATAATAGAAATATTTAATTTCAAATGTGTTGAGATGATATATCACATTCACAAGAGACAGAGCACTTGAAAAAGTTGAAATACGTTATTTATTATATATTAATAAACAATTATTTTACTGATAGAGATTTAAAGTTTTTTTTTATTCAAACAAAATTCTGCATAAATTTCAGATATTTGGTTTAAAGGAGACCTAATTACCACCTAAAGAAAGGTTAATTCAAGTGATGTTTTTGTTTTTTTTCCCTTCAAAATGTGTACACTGGTATCTGCCAACTTAGCATGTATAGTTGTGAAAGGATCAATTTTGTTCAAGGTCTATGGACAGGTAGAGGCCACATTAGCTACATTGATTTAAAATCCACTAAAAATCATCAAGAAAGCAAAAAACATCATCAAAATTGGTTCAACATTGTCCATTTTACAGCTTTTTGAAGATTTTTGTGCAAATGTGCAAATGTTTGTGTTACTCTTGTGATGTAGGAATGGTCTCTATTCTCTTATGTAAAACCCATTATCCACAAGCTCTCCCGAGTCTACAACGTTCACATTACCCGTCTTAGAATAGGTCACACCCACCTCACTCACTTTCTATTGGGACAATTACAACAATTGCCATTGCACCTTCACAGTCCATCAAGTTCTCCTTGCTTGCCCCCTGTACAACCTTCCCAGAGCTTCCCTCACTCCCCGCATCTCAATACCCGAGCTCTTCCAGGAAAACCCTCCTGATAAAATTATCTCCTGCCTTCATCATGCTTCTCTCTATAACCATATTTAGTGCTCCTTTCCTACCCTTCTCTCTACTTTGTTTTTTTCACCCATGCATCTCCTCTCTTGATCCCAGCTTTCTGGCTTTTAGTTCTTGTGTTTCTCTCAATCTCCCCTGTTTTCTTTTCTGGAATGATCTAACTTTTTAGGCACAATTTGATCCTTGCTGTCGTGGTGCTGTTATGCCCTCATCAAACAAACAAACTTATGTAAATTCATTGGTTTTTAATCCTCTGCTATTTGAAAAAAAAAGCAAAGATAATTTTAATAAAGAGGATATGATCTTTACTCCCCCTCCCCCTTCCTCTACCAATTCCAAGGCATTTTAAACATTTTCAAGGTCTGATATAAGAGAAGAAATTTTTGGAAAAACAAAGGCATTTGGGGACATTTTTCTATTCATACATCACATTTTTTTCAATAAATTGAAAATGTATCAAACTTTGATTACTCAAAACTTGAAAACTACACATGCTATTTTCAAAAGTCAAAGACCATTAAAGCATAGAATTTAATGCTCTTTTCGGTCAGTGGTTAAACAGAAAGCTTCTGTACCCGTCCATAAATATACCTTTAAGCTAGACTTTTCAAATGATTGAAGTGCTTGGAAAACTACTAAACTTCCCTGTGTGCATCTTACATAATGATCTATTAGAACTATATTGTTCTTTCACTTTACCCTAAGCTCAAAACAAAAATGTCAACTCAAAATTTTAGTGTACACAACATTCCCATTTACAATGCCTTACGAGTTCATTGACCAGTTTGATGACTGGCCTGCTAAATAACAACCAAAGCTTGGACATATTTGTGGTTATAATCCTCTCCTCTGTCTTTCATAGTTCCTGTCTCCACCAAATTTAGAAGCCTTCCTGTTTTCTCTTATTCTTCATTGATAAATCCTGATCTCCAGCCCCCTCCTTTCCTTTATTTATTTGTTTGTACCTACCAAGCTTTATAACTCAACTTCTATTTGAGTTACCTAATAAGGTAAATGGAATGGCCTAGCAACTGTTTCTGATTGGTCAAAAGCTGTGGGTTTCTCAGAAATGGGATTGTGTCTATTTATTCCTTGACCACAAGAGACATTTATCTACAGAGGTGCTGGGTTCAATAAGTGTGAAATAAATCTTTATTGTGAATCATCAATCTAGCCTTGGTTTACCAGTTGGGGGATAATTGTGAGTAATACTTAGTATTGTGTTTTCAAGGACATCTGGCGAACAGTTACCTAGTTTGTGGGTTGGTTACTGTTGCATTTTGCCCGCAGGTAACCCACTACTATTGGTATTCAATAGTGTCATAATTAAATCTTTTAATTTAGTATAATTTTCATATTCTCCTTTATATGATAACCACTAAAAATATACTGACTTTAAAAAAACAGTTTTACTTAAAAGGAATGTTGGTATATTTGTGGATATAAGCAATAATAATAATGATCATGATAATAATAATAAAATAATAATAATGAACACTTTTATTTAAATAGCGCATTATACCAGTGGTCTAACAGTGGTCTAACAGTGATGATAGTGTCATGAAAATATTCTATGGTATAGTGATATTATCATATATTCTGTGATATATGGGATAATTCTTGTAATTGATTAACAGTTAAAATATAATTATGTAGCAATTTTATAAAGAAAAGAAATAATAATAATTTGAAGAAAAAATATAATCACAAAAATTGTTGAATTATTGAAAAATAGAAATCGATATATACATAATACATATTCTATGATTCTGTTACTTGGTTATGTAAAATATTATTATAAAGCAAATTATTTAAAGAATAAAATATAAATTCTTAAAAAAGAATATAATGATAATAATTGTGGATACTGTTGCATTTTGCATATACTTGACCCCACTACTAAGGTACTTTAATAGTGTAATAATTAGATCTTTTAATGTTGTATATATTTTTTAAAACCTTTAAATATACTGACTTAAAAAGTTTGACTTAAAACATGTTGGGATAATTTTGTGAAATAATATATGTCATATATTATATTATATGATAAAGTGGATAATTCTTGTAATTGATTGAATAACTGGTAAAATATAATTATGTAGCAAAATCATGATGGAAAAAATTTTTATGATTTGTTTTGTTAAAAAGATTATACTGATAAATTGTTAAATTAAAAATAATGTTTTATATGATCTAGGGGAGAATTATTTTATATGAAAACCACTTTAAATTTACTGACTTTAGAAATAAAAAAAGTTACTTAAAATAAATGTTGGTATATTTGTGGATATAAACAATAATACTAATAATAATAACCATACTTTTAAATACCGTACTATATCAGTGGTCTAATAGTGATAATAATGTCATGAAAATATTCTATGATATAGTAATATGATATATTCTGTGATGTAGGGGATAATTCTTGTAATTGATTAACACTTAAAATATAATTATGTAGCAAATTCATAAAGAAAAAAAAAAATTTAAAAGATTATAAACACAAAATTGTTGAATATTAAAAAAATTGAAATTGATATATATAATACATATTCTATGATCCTGTTACTTAGTTATGTAAAATATCATTATGAAACAAATTATTTAAGAATAAAATATAAATTCTAAAAAGAGTATAATGATAATAAATGTGGTTACTGTTGCATTTTGCCTATACTTGACCCCACTACTAAGGTACTTTAATAGTGTAATAATTAGATCTTTTAATTTTGTATATATTTTTTTATACCTCTTTAAATATGACTTAAAAAAAAGTTTGACTTAAAACATGTTGGGATAATTTTGTAATCTATTTATGTGTCATATTTTATATTCTATGATATAGTGGATAATTCTTGTAATTGATTGAATAACTGGTAAAATATAATTATGTAGCAAAAATCATGATGGAAAAAATATTATGATTTGTTTTGTTGAAAAAGATTACACTGATAAAATTGTTAAATTGAAAAATTAGAAATCAATATAATGTTTTATATGATCTTGGGGAGAATTATTTCTATTAGTTACTATGTAAAGTATAATTATGTAGCAAATTCATGAAAAATAATTGATAAATTCTTTAAAAAAGATTATAATCTAATGATAATAATTGTCAAATTAAAACTTAAAATTAAAAAATTGAAATTTTTGATAACTTTGGGGAAAAAAGAAAACTTGTACCTGTCCTCATAGACCTTAAATATTGCAAGTAAGATCTGTATTTGATAGAATGAGAGTTAGTGATGCCAGGGGTTTGCGCCACTGTAGAATGATTGAAATTAAGACTGAGTTGAGGCAGGGGATAGATAGTATCAAAGAGATGTTTGTTTCATGCATACAATGTCCATTTTGTGCTGTTTGATTTTCTCACGGTCAGAATTATTTTTGCATTTTCATGCATGACCAATCAGCATGTAAAAGCTTTTGCCGCAACTTCATCGAGTTTTTCTTGTAAAACAGAAGTTCGTAATAAAAATTCAGTATTTATACTGGTTTTTTTTTTTTTTTGTACGAATAGAACAAATTACAATGGTTTGAATTGATAAAAGTTCAGAAAATTGTGAAGTTTTCAAAAGATGTTTTGTTTTTCCTTTCCAAATCCTGTTTTTTTCCCTTCTATGATTGAATATTGTAAAGAGAAAAGTGACCTTCATTTCTGTTTATATTGTTCAGGCATCTATTTCCGTTAACTGACCCATGACCGTACAACTTATTTTGGAACTCCTCTGTTTCCTGTGTAGGCCATTGTGTTTGAGAATTGGTGAAAATTGTTTATATCAGAATTTTGACATGTTTGTGCTAATCCCTAACATGTACTGTACAAGTCGTTGTCAAGTACTTTAAAAACAGGATATTGTGTAGTTTTATGACTTTTTTTCTGATATTTTTATTTATAATTAGTGCTGTCATGACATGGCTCTGTTATGTATCGATTATCGTGGAGAAAAATATCTCAATATATTGTTGGTATAAGGCGATGTATTGGTATAACGCGATATATTGGTATAACGCGATACTTTTTAAAAAACCTGACTCACGACACATTGGTATTATCACTAACATTACTTCTTTTATGATGAACGCAAGAAAAAATAGATTTGCAGATCTAGCAGACAACATGATTGTGTGACTTACGTTCATCACGCACATGTTTGGAAATTTTAGGCAACGTGACTATGAATCATTGAAGTGAGAGCCAGAGAGGCATGTTATGGGCCAATTTTTTGTTCTTTCTGCCAACTCACATCTGAACATGCCAGTGTGGGGTGACGGCACGATTTTTATTTTTATCTTTTTTGTGTTTCATGTTATTTTTGATAGCCTAAACTTGACTTTTAGATTTAATACCGTAACAATAGAATTGTATCGTACGAAGTAGCCTAGCCTAGTTGCGCGAAAATTTCTTAGTTGAGTATTAGTTTTTGGTATAGCAATATGTCGCGAGAGGCATATTTCATGTCGTGGGAAAAGAGATATTGCGATAATTGACATGTCATGACAGTACTACTTATAATTAGTTTATAAATTGTAACAAAGTAAAGATGTTTAATAGATTTATTTTGAGACATGAGAAGCACTCATAAGTTACAATTGTGTACCTCTTGCTCCAAATTTACAAGTTTGACTCTGAATTTGAAAATTACCGACAAAGTAATTCCTTCCTGACTGAATTTTGATTTATCAGTTGGGGTTTCTATTACCAGTAGAGCAGTTAAATTAATTTTAAGTGAAATATTTATGTAATGGAAGGGTTTTTTGGTGGTTTTTTTTTTCTTCTCAGAAGTTTCTTCACGTTTTGTATGCTTTTATATAACTATCCTAATTAGGAGAGTGATCCTTAGATTAGCCAAATTCCATATAATTCTTTTAAGGAGGCTGCAAAAAATTTTAGATAAAATTTTGTAAATTATTTTTACAACACTTTATTTATGAAAATTCCTGTACACAAACTCTGCAGAAAATAAACACAAATACAAATTTTGTTTTAAAAATGATTCATAATAAATAATTAAATCTTACAGTCCACTTGCCTTTTTCTTGTCAGACAATTTGTTATACTTCTTATACAAAACCTGTAGGGCCTATATGTATTTGAACCAATTAACCCCACACCCTGCATGTGCTATTTTTAAGCATGTTGGTGGCCAGCCAATTTAACTACAAGTTCAGATTCGTACTTGACCAGATTGTAATTAATATCAGAAGAGTCCATATGTAGAGAGAATTATGATTTTAACCTTGGCCTCGGTGAGTGATTTTTAGTTTCTTTATTAATAGGAGATATTTATTTTGAGAATGAGATGGTAAACTGTGATCAACTTAATGTATATGCCAGAGATTCTAGTAGGTAGTAGAGACTTTAAGGGTTAGTTTAGAGGTCATCCAAGTCTATCTTATATGCAAGAGGACTTCAAAAGAAACAAAATAGTGAAGAGAGCATTCAAAAATCTTATTCCGTTAGGGAGATATTTAAGTTTAAAGGTTGATGTCATTTGTGTAGAAACGACTGAAATCAGAGTAGTTGTGATGTCATAGCCTCAGAATTCTCAGTCTTTATGTAGTCTATCGTATTTTGTCCTGCGATTTTGTGGCTTATAAACCATGAAATATGTCAAAAAAGTAGGAAAACTGAATCTAGGAAGGGTATTTATAATATACCACCTGAAGAAAGTTTGAAGAAAAATGATTTAAATAGTGAAAAAATTAAATAAACTTTCTTTAAAATACATAAAGACTTAAAGGAATCTGGAGTTGTGATGTCACAAGGTCTTGATTTCAGTCGTTTCTACACAAATAATACCAAATTTTAAACTGAATTACCTCATTAATGGGATAAGACATTTGAATACTTTCTTCTCCATTCTGTTTCGTTTAAAGTCCTCTTTCATATAAGATGACTTGCTTGACCCCTGATCTGATCCTTTAAATTGAATTTAACTTATGTTTCAAATTAAGAGGTATGCTTTTAACCAGGGTTAAAGATGCAGCTGAATTATTTTCATCTTGTCAAACCAGCTAATACAGCTGTGTTACCCGTTAGTGAACGTAATTTAACATATAGTTCCTTCTCATATTCTAATCAATCAAATGTTTACCTCCTGTGATTCTTATTTGCTTCCCATAGAGAAACGTTTTCACGCTCATTGATTTGCATGTACGCACTTCACAGCTCAAATCTGGTCTCATTATTCAAGGGCTGTTATGTCGCTATTGTCTAGCAGTGTTGTGACCTTCATGTAAACATGCCCACTTTAACAACAACACACTTAAATATCTCATGAGCACTGGTCATGACCATGTCCACCTCTACTGGACATGATCAAGTTTAAGCAACAACCTTGGCCTGAGAGTTACCTGGGGGTTAATTGTCAAAATAGCTTGGCCTTGCACCTATGTAGGTATTTTATTTATTGGGTTACCATATGCATGTACACCTGAATGTACTCATGGAGGACCTATAGAGTTGTCAAGTTAGTCAGTCTCAGATTGAGTTGTCACTTTTCTCATTTCTTCGTTTGTATATTTTGTTTGGGGAGATGGTAATGGAAAGAGTAGATTTATTTGAAAATGTTGGAACAAAGAGTTGGAAGGCATAGTTGGATGCATAGTATTATAGGTGAATATTATTTACAAATTCAAAATGTGTTAAAATATGTTTGTTAATTCTTTTTCTTCTTATGCCTTGAAAAATTCCTCTGCACATTTTGAATATTTTTTTATTACCAGGTTTATGTAACACATATTTCAAATTTTCAACAAATAATTGAACACTGAAAATGTCTCTGTTTTCTTTCCGAATTTTATTTTATATGGGTAAATTTTTTATATTTTTTAAATGTTCTAGAATCATAGAAAAGGTTTAAGAAAGAAGGTTGGTGAAAATATGAGTGAGGGATAATCATTTTCTTAAATGGTGACAAAATGATTGAAAATATGGAAAAAGTGATGGGAATAAAAGTGCTCCATATATGAGAAAGTGCACCACAACTGGTTATCAAAGGCCGTGGACATTGACTTGGTTGTCGATGTTATTTCTGTTCGTACGTCGTACCTGTGTTCTCGTCCGGGTCATATTAAGCGTTTCGTGATAGCATTGTTACTATCATAAGCGAATACGCAGGTGACGACCCCGTCATTGTAATTGTGTGTTCACTCGTCGTCGTTGAGAAAGTGTACGTTTTACATGTACTTAAAAATGATTTGGTACTAAAGTTACAAAGTAGAAGTTTGATAAATGGTGTATAATCTTTTATTTTATATTTCAACTTTGTCATGAACAAATGAAAATAATTTTTGTCTATTGTTCTTCTGATGAACTGCAAGAAAAAGCTTTATTATTTTGCCCCAAATTATTTCTTTTTTCAGTCAGAAAATTGGATTTAAGATGATTTCAATATGTTGTTTTTAGTGAAGAAATTACATAATCACTTAATGTTTTAATCAAAAGTTAATAATTGTATTGTTTGTTTTATCTTTTGAAATATTAGTGAATGGTCAAATACAAAATTATCGATAATTTCTATAATTTGGTACAATTTTCTGGAGCAATGGCAAATTTTGTATTTATTTTATACATAATGTTTTGGATGTATTTTTTGTTGTAGATGCACAATGTCATCAATATTCTTGAATTAATATTACACAAGTATTATGCATTTGAAATATATCAATTTGAAATTCTTGACTACATAAACATTAACACTAGTTCTAAAAATAGGAAATTAATTCCTCGTTATTATCACTGCATTTCATTAGCCACTTATCATTATTGACTAATGGCATTTAGAGAGGGTAATTAGTTCCATGTTTTATTTCAGAATGTTAAGTTTAGGATCAAAAACAGATTATATTGGTATCACTCGGTTTATCCATATTATTTCTTATCAATAAAATGGCTGAAAGTTGACTTGACTATTGCTATTAATACTCTACTTATCTAAAATCTTGCTGTGTAAATTGAAATATTTTACATACTTTTATAGTTTCATATAAAGCACAGTGATACTTATCGGACTCTGAATTGATTCAAAACTGATCTTTGACCAAGCAGAGACTTGGCTAAGATGTAACATCTGAGATAGTGTCTAAAACTGGCCATCAGTCGTCGTCGTAAAGCTAGCCCCCTGTTGTCAACATCTGTCGGAAATCACGAAAATGTCTCCATCACAGTTTTTGTGCTAAATTGTTCACACATCCAGCCGCCCTCGCCTCCTGACAGCTAACAGAGGTTACTCATGGTCAATTTACACCATGTCCTGCTGAGCTCTACCAAATTGAAAATATAAATTTTGAAAGAGAGATAATCTTTATACAAATGCACTCATGTAAAAGTGTTCTATTGATCTCTCTGTATAATTAAAGGCTTCTTTTTTGCTGAGAAGGGGTCGTTGAAAAGGTCTTACGATTTGGAAAACCCCTATTATTTAAAGATGAATTGTCTAGTATGAACACAACAAGTCTTTTGTAAACAGGGATTGACAAAGAGAAAAGGAAGTGTTGGTTTATAGATCCCTGGCTCTGACCTGAATTGAGGTTGTTTTTATAGCAGCAGGGATGCAGGAGTTTTGAAGAAAGACAAAGGAGGAATTTCCATGAAACACATTGAAGCAGGTCATTTACAGATTCACTTCACTGGGTATTATTTGATGCATCAAGTAAAGAAGTTTTATTTAGCTTCTACTTTCTCAATTTTTGTAAAGTTGTTTTTCTCATTATTCAGTTACCAGTGTTAATTCATTGGCCATGCTAATGCTAGTTGTATGCATGTTTACAACCTTAATTTAAATATATTTGTCATTGATTTTTCTTGTATCTGAGGAGTAAAACATTCATGGGGAAATTTCTAAAAAAATTTCCTTTAAAAAAATAAAAATAAATCATACTTTTGAAGTGAATAAATGGTGACATGTAGAAGACAAATTGTCCGAAACAAAAACTTAATGGAGCACTAAATCGAAAAGTGAGGGCGTATTTTTAGGGGTTCCCCAGAAATCAAATTGCTTATTTAGCAACCAACGGTATAGCAAATTCTGCTTAATATGAATATTCAAGTAACCTTTGCCCTCATGTCGTCTATGGAGCCTATGAAGGCATGAAGATTATCGATCTTTTGTGGATAATATATGTGTAAAATTCGCAAAAACAAGCACCCTCACTTTTTAGTCTGGTGCTCCTTTAAAGTGGAAATTACAGGTTGATATTATCACCAAAGAATCATTTTCTCTGCAAAAATAGAAAAATGCAGGATCAAATGTAGAAACCAAAGTTAACAAGAAAATACCTCTTACAATGATATCATCTGCCTTTCTAAGTTACATGATTCTTAATGCAATGAGGATTCTAAGACCAGGAATATGTTACTTTATGCAGCGGTCAAACAGCATTTTTCCAGACCCCCCCCCCCCCCCCCTTCCTCCTCAAAGCACGTTCAAGATTCGGCATTGTTACAATGTCAAATCTTCAGGTCAAAAATTTGAAGATTGAGTGAATCTTGAACTAAATTTTTTCAAGTGATGTGAATCTTCATCCAAAAACTTTTGCAAACCGGTGAATATTTGTCAAAAGTCTTCAATCTAAAGGACGGAAATGCGTCAAATTCAAATCATTAATTCAAGTCTTAACGTTGAATCAACATCGAACTAAAAATAAATAACTGCTTAAGTTATACTATTTCCAACAGATTTCATTCTTTCATACAAGAAAATAATGGGGAATAACAACAGTACATTATGATACTACACAGACTGACGAACAATAAAAGATTACCAGAAATTATTATTTTGTATCTGTTGTGAATCTTCACCTAATAAATAAAAATTGAATCTTGACACCATTTTTTTGTTGCCCTGGTAAATCTTGACCCAATTTGTTTTTGGCCAGGGTGAATCTTGACCTAAAAAAATATTGCTTGTATGTGAAACTTGATCTAAAAAAATAAGAAAAAGGTGATTGCTTGAGGATGGAGGTACTGTGGAGATGCCGTTTGGCGGCTGCTTTAGGCTAAAGTAACATAACCCTGCTTGGACTGTTTCTTTTATGAATGATTTCCTTTGTTTTCTTTGCAGGACATAAACCAAAGTTAGAAGACCCTTCTCATGGTCTGCCTCAGATCCACAACCCCAACCTACCATTCCCTGACAGGTTATCAGACCTGCATAATTTTCCACCAATGGGGAGGCAGCAGCAATCATCTTGTGCCGTCAGGGGCATTAACACTGGGAGCAGCTTTTTAATGAATTCAAATGGTAAGTTTTTTATATTAATAGATATGAGCATTAAAAGATTACTTCAGAGGTCAAGCGAGTCCATCTTCCATGAAATAGGACTTTAGGAGAAACAATGGTGAAGAAATTACTCAATATCTTATTCTGTTACGGAGATATTCAAGTGCAAATGTTATCTGTGTAAAAATGACTGGTTTAGCAAGCCTGCTGTAAAAGGTCGGCGCCCCAATTCTCACATTCTTTACAATTGTTAATGTATATTGAAGAAAGTTGATTTAAGTTTTTAATTGTTTCAGTTATTTTCCCTCGAGTAAATTAGGTGGTATATTTTAATTACCTTTACTAGATTCTGTTTTGCTACTTACCTGATATATCCAATGGTACTGAAGCCACAAAATCTCAGGAAAAATGATGATAGAATACATCAAGACTGAGGAATATGAGGGTATGACATTACAACTAGTCTTGATTCCATTCCTTTCTACACAAATGATACAGAACTTGAATATCTCCTTAACAGAATACAATATTTTAAATGCTTTCTTCACTTTTTTTATTTTTTTATTGAAGTCCTCTTTTATATAAGATAGACATGCTTGACCACTAAAACTAATCCTTTAAAGAAGTAACTGAAGTTGAATTTTACAGCGTGAACCAATTTGTTATATCTATTTTGTATAATCATAACAACCTGAATCATATCGCCACATACTCATCTCAACTCGAGCATGGCCAAACAATAACATCGCAGATTTCTCGTGATCAATAGGGAAAACTAAAACTGAAAGTGAAGTTACCAGCATGGCGGCATAGACTTCTGAATGTGTTTATGGGACGATTATTTTCCTGTAAACCGATCAGAGATTTGTATGCTTCAGATTTGAAATTAATTATAAAATATTAATGTAGTAAATACATCTTTGTATGCTTCCCTCTAACCTTACATTCCTCCTTTTTTTTTCGCTTTCTGTTTTTCCCCCTTCATCTCCCTTACAAATCTTTCTTTCCTCACTATCCTACATCTTACACCATGATTTCTTAACACCCTCTTGGCACATTTGACTCTTGACTGTTGCGATGCCATTAAACACCAACAAACCAAATCAATCTTGCCAATTTAATGTACTATTCATCGCACAGTTTTGGAACACATATTTACTGCCCCCCCCCCCCCTCCTAAATAGTCAATCTTCTTTTCTTTTTTTATTCTTCATGCCAATTTTCATTTTCCCTGCGGTTATAACCGCCATAACTAGATTTTATCCAGCTAGGTCTGTATGTAGTTTTTGTAATTTGAAATAAAATTGAAAAGAAGAAAAAAGGTCATTAATTGCTTCAAATTTTACTTTCAGTACTATCATTATACCACTATAGGTATGTACATGTATATTGGAAAACTATGAAAATGTTGGTCTCGTCAGTTAGTAGATCTTATTTATAGAAAATGAAGTAATCAAGCAATAGCCACTCCCATTGGTTGATTCAAACTGTCATGTGGTGATTCAAATAGATTTACTTGATGAAAACAATAAAACTCCATATGTTTAATAGCCTAAATTAAATTCTGCAACTTAAGGCAATAGAATTCTTTATCACTGCCTTAAATTATGTTATTACCTCGGGTAGCACAGTGTGACAGGTTTAGTTTACCATAAAACCTCTCTGAACTCTGATGGATTGGAAGCACACAAGTAATTCATTGCATCTGTAATTGTAACCCTGTACATTGCTGAAGCCCAAACTGGGTAAATGCACAGCCTGATAAAACTTAATGTCAATGTCGTCTGTCCGGTACTGGATTCAAGTAGTGACATGAATGAAAATTTTCTTCAAGCTTCTATAAACTTTGTGGTTTAGCGTGAATGTTTTCTGGGGAATGAACTTTTGACCCAAAGATTGGAAGTAGAAGAAAGAAATAAGGCCAAGCCAGTCTTCCCTTTCCTAAGGTCTTCCCTGTCTGAAGTATTACAAAACCCTGGAATGGATATGTAGTTTTGTGGTCTGTGAAATTTTCAAACAGTCAGTTGTTGTGTGCAAAGTTTTCAGAGCTGATTTTAACAAATCAGAGCAAAATTATTTGTTGTTGTGTGTGCTGTTTGTTGATAAAATTGAAACAAAGTACTTTCGATGGTCATCTGTGTGTGTGTGTGGTGTGTGTGTGTGTGTTTGTAAAACCATATAATAAACATCAATTTGAGATTCTTATTAATTTTTTCAAGGAAAAAGAATAAGTGTCACAGGCTTTCTTGAACTTGTCATAGTTGCAATGGTGCTGTCACGAGGGGAGGGGGTGCCCTAATATTCAAAATGTCAAAAAAATTATTTTGACTAAAATGGTTATTTTGACCTTTTTTGTTTTAATGCGGGGGAGGGAGGGGGGGGGGAGGGGGTGTATCAATGCAAAATTATATGCTGCTATAGTAGATCGTTTGTAATTATCCTAATTTAGTTAAAAGCCCCCAGTCCTGAAATGTCAAAAAAAATATTTTGTCCAAAATTGTTGTGTTGACCTTTTTTAATGCGGGAGGGAGGAGGGTGGAGGAAAAAACTCATGAAATTAAATGTCTTTTTTTCTGGAATATGACAAAAGAATGCTGTAGTTCAAACTTGATGACTTGGCACAACTTTATTACTATACCTGTTTGAGCCAGTAAGTTACTCTCCAATTAAATTCAAAATGACATACACTGTATCTTCTAGCCACCAAGTGAATACTCCCTGAACTGCAAGTTGTAAATCTTCGGTTTTGCAATTGCTTCCATGTTCCCAAATTGCTGGCACATGGTAGGCATTAGGCGGCATTCCAACAGTACTGTGTTGCTCAGAGAGAGAGAGAAGAGTCAAGGCCAGGCTAGGGAAAAACTCCTAGCCTAATTTTTTATTATTATTTAAAGCAACATACAGCAAATATCATAAAGAAATAACTTACAGGAATATGAGAATGTGTATGACAGGAGAGTATTGTTGAGAAAAGTACACTTATCATGCATGCGTTTAATGGAGAACAAGATCGTAAATCATTTTTTGGAATTTTTTTAATATTCATCGACTTGTTTTGCGTTCTTAAAGGAATATTCCCATTTTATTTTTTTGTAACCTTTCTTAATAAAGAACAAAATATTAAGAAACAATTTAGTACAAAAATCATGTTGATATGTTATTCCTACCAGGAGATATTCAAATTGTAAGGTTCACAAAAAAAATGTCAATAAACGAATAGGGAAAGGTTCAGTATGACATCACAGCAACATATTCTCCCACAAAGCTGATGTATTTCTTTTAAATCTTATCTTTTTTTTTTATTGATAAAACCTGCTAGACAAATAAATTGACATAAGTTAGGTATTTATATACATTACCAAATATACCCTACTTCAATAACTTTTAGAAAATTGTTTCTAATCATACAGAAACAACCAATTAACATTTAAAGAATACATAAACATTTGTAATGAAATTGCCTCTATGACATCATCAAACACCAATTCATCATACTGTACAAAAATTTTAAAACGCAATTGGGGAAATCTTTAAAAATCCATATCTCCTGAATGGAATATAATATCAACCTGATTTTTGTACCAAATTGGCTCTAAAAGTATCCTCTACAAAAAAACCATTAGATAAATACTTGGTAGAAATATTTGAGAAACTGTGTACTGTAGTTATCCACAGATGTAGTTATCCACGTGGGTCAAGAAGCTTTGCTAGATATTATTGAGTCTCTTCAAAATGGCACCTTTACATTTCCGTCTAGTGCCGCCAGCTAAAATAATGTTGTCACATGCATTTACATGTTATTTCCATATGCACATGTTAAAGGATAGTTCAGGGGTCAAGCATGTCCATCTTATATGAAAGAGAACTTCAAAAGAAACAAAATGGTGAAGAAAGCGTTCAAACATCTTATTCCGTTAAGGAGATATTTAAGTTTCAATGTTTGGTATTATCTGTGTAGTTGTGACATCATAGCCTTAGATGCCTCAAAGTTTTCATATGTTTTATCATAATTTGTCATGTGATTTTGTGGCTTAAAAACCATTGAATATGTCAGGAAAGTAGTAAAACAGAATCTAGTGAATGTAATTATAATTTACCACCTGAAGAAAGTTTGAGGAAGAATAATTCAAATAGTTAAAAACTTAAATGAATTGTCTTTAAGATACATTAACAATTGTTAAGAATGTGAGAATGAAAGCGCCAACCTTCCATAGTAGACTTACTACACCAGTCATTTCTATAGAGATGAGACAAAGCTTTAAACTTTAATGTATCCTTAACGGAATAAGATATCTGAATGATTTCTTTCTTCATCATTTTATTTCTTTTAAAGTCCTCTTTTATATCAGATAAACTGTCTTGACCCCTGAACTAATCCTTTAAAAAAAAGACATTGCTTAATAATCATCTTCTCATCGACGATACACTAACTGTTCCTGTTTCTTTAAGATAAAAAAAAAAGACAACATTTTCCTTCATGAAATGATATCATCTGTATAGTATAACTTTAAAGCTTCCAGTCTTTCAGCTGTGTATTGCTGAAAGCTCTGATGTGCCCTGGTAAGGACAAACTCGTAAAGTCCCCCCCATGGTATCTAAGCATGTTCCTCGGGCAGGTCAAGGACTCCTTTAAATCAGGATGTTGGAAGTGATCCAGGGCCAACATGTTTATAAGGATTCCTCATCACCTTCCTTGTGAAGAACATTTATAACCTTTAGAGGGTTCCCACTATTTTTGACTGGCATATTTGTACTATACCGTTGACAGTGTAATCCTTTATAATAGTGTTTGTTGTTTTATGCATTGTATAGCAGCCCAATATTCGTTATAAATCTTAAAATGTTGTGTTAAGAGTATTATACCCTTCAGTCACTATTGTGGTATAATTCCTATTTTTCCCCTTTTCATTTATTTATTTCATCATCATCATCATCATCATCATCATCATCATCATCATCATCATCATCATCATCATCATTATCTCATCATCATCATCTCATCATTATCATCATCATCTCATCATCATCTTCATCATCTTCATCATCTTCATCATCATCATCATCATCATCATCATCATCATCATCATCATCATCATCATCATCATCATCATCATCTCAACATCATCATCATCATTATTATTGTATATTTATTTTTTCGGGGGGTGGAGGGCAGAGCTTTCAGAAAGTGGCAAATAAATCTCTTTTCTGCCCCCCTCCCAAATAGTAATAATAAACAGCCAAAGCTGCACCATTTCAATATTTTTTTACAGAAAAAAATATATAATTTGAATTTCATTTATAACTGAGCTGTTATTTTATGAAAATTAAAGGGAAAGCTATCGTCCCATAAATAAATTCAGAAGTGAACGCCACCATGCTGGTAACATACATCACTTTAGGTTTTTAATTTTCCTTATTGATTGCGAGAAATCTGTGATAATATCGATAACACATGTAGGCCCCTCTGTTCAGTCCGGTGGGTGTGTGATCAATAACATCACAGATTTCTCGAGATCAATAGCAAAAATGGAAAACGGGAAGTGACATTACCAGCAAAGTGGGTGTTCAGTTCTGGATGTATTTATGAGACGATACCTCCCCTTTCTTATAACAATTATGGAATAATTCAACAGGAATTGTGTCACTCAAAAAAATTCACTCCACCACTTCTGACTTGCATAAACAAACGAAGAAAAATTATGTTCACAATAAGGGAAATCACAGGCCTTACTGTTCTTGGCGTTACTAATCTATAATCTCAAATTTGTGTTTAAAATTGTTTATAGATTGATCAAAATATTTTGGTTCCATCTTTTTCAATGGTCATCTTACAATGTTTTATTTACTGTCTTGTTTGTTGATGTTAATTCTGTAAAATGTGGCAGAAATTCAGGCACCTAGGCATGATTTTTTATTGGGGGTGGGGGGGGGGGATGGTGCGATTCCACAGTAAAATTGTCCAATTTCACATGAATTATAGGCAAGTGTATTACATGAGATTTGTGTGCCTTGGTGGGGTGGGGAGGGAGGAGTGTAAACATCTGGAAATTTGAGTCACATAATACAGATGTCACTGGCTTAGACCTGATTTTGTGAAAGCTTTAGAATGAATCATTTCCAGCATAATTTCAATTATACCTGCTGTGCCTTGTTATATTTGTGTGTGGTATGTATTGTAAGAAGCAGCTGATAATTTGATTGGTCCTGTAATGTTGTCATTCGATTGTTCCTGTAATGTTGTCATATCAGACCCAATCATTTTGCAAGAATAGCAAATGTTTTATAGAAACATCATGTGATGGTATTTTTTCAGTGATTTTGTTTTTTCCAGGTATGAACGAATGAGTAAAGTAGTGTTTCATTGAATTCAAACATCCTGTTTTCCTAGGTTTACTAAACATTTTTTAGAGTGTGTTTCCCAAATCATGATCTCATTTTCATAAATAGGTTATTCAGGCTGTTTCATTGTTCAAGTTAAAAAAACAAAAATTGATTACCTTTAAGGTATACAGGTAGAGATTGAATTAATTATTCATCAGAAAGAGCTTTCAATTCTGACGACGTTTGAAGAATTTTTTAATTGATGTAAAAGATGTGATGGATGAAAGAGAGAACAGCCCAAAATCTTGAATGCAATTCCTGAAATATCTGTCCTAAATTTCAGTCCCTGAAAATCACCAACCTGTACCCTGCTAAATATTGATGTAGGTTATGGTGGAGTTATAAAACCTTTGTTATATTCAACTTCTCCCTTTCAAATAACGTTGGTGATGGATTGAAAAAAATTAGTTGACATAAGGAAATTCATTGGTTTTTCTGTGTTTATGTCACAAAATTTCATTAAAATTTGCATAATTTATTCGATAAGACCTGAAAATTCAAAATGCTGTAAAATGGTCAATTTTTAACCGATTATAATGAAATATTTTGTTATTTTCTTGGTTTTTTCTTTCAATTAAGAACCAACTTCTTGCTACCTTTCCATATATATCTGTAAGTGACAAATTTATTTTCGTCACCATCTCAAGTTCCACTTATCTCAAGTTAATACTTATCACTGTAATGTTGTATCTTTTGGGAGTTACATGAGTGTTTGGTCTGTGATATAAATTCTTATCCAAAGTTATTGAAGTTCTATAAACTCTCTGACGGAATCAATCCACTGCATTTGTTAAACTAAAAAATAGAATAAAAGATATAAGTTTGATGTCCAGTACTATATCATCCCAAACTATTCAACCAAAATCTCATTTTCACAAACCCAAGTGTAGAAACTTTACCCAAAACTTTCATAACTGTCGCTAGTGAATGATAACACCAACTCGAATCATTTAATATCGTTGCTTTTGTTAAGAATATTTCAACCAAATTGCTTCGTTAGTGCACGCTTTACTTTTTTGGGGTTCCAAGCACTTTCAACAAAGTCATTCCCCCAGGACTAATTTCTTTTCGTTCGCTTTCACTCTTTAAATTTTTCAAGCCTCTCACCAAAAAAACCAAAAAAAATGTTGAAATCCTTTCGTACTCTGCGAAAATTTCTCTACATGTAAGGGGTTTGTACCTCACTTTAACTGAAAAGATATTATTGAAGAAGGTAATTGAGAAATAAAAATGTTGTGATATCGTGTCATATAATAGAGGTTTGTGTGTAAGGCATAAGAACTCTTTAGAGATTACTCGAGAACACTCCTGCAGGGGACGATGCTGGCTAATTTTTTACTGTGATAGCAATCTGTAAAACGATAATCTTCTTGAAGGTCACGCGTGTGTGTGTGTATGTTGTATGAGGTGTTTTCTTTTGTCACGGAAAATCCCTGTTTTTTTTTTTTTCTTTCAAAAAAAAAAAAAAAAATTTGCCGAAAGTTTGATTGATTTCTTATAAAAGCTTGCCTTGATCGCACTTTATTTTGGTTTAATGGGTATGGATAAGTTGTGCTAAGGGTGTGTGTCGCACATCGTTTGTCATTCGCAATCGATTACATTTATAGGAATATGAAAATGGCCCAAAGCAATGCAAGATGCAGAACTTGAATTAGCCATAGAGTCAAAATGAATTTTCAAGGTTGTTGCAAGTAGGAAATGTTTTCTCAGCATACAGTTTCGTGTTGTGCATATAATCATGAGAACATTGCCCTATTTCTAGATTTCATCGCCGAAGGGTTTTGAGCATGTAGTGCTTTCAGCTGCCGCTTCATGCTACCCTTGCAACATATATATATATATATATAGATGAATACTTTAATTGATTAATGTGAATTTTTTTTTGTAGGTCTTGTACTTCTAACGAAAACTGTTTGCTTCATGATATGAGCCATGGTTCGTCTGACATAATGCAGATGTTGTCGGGGAAAAGATGATAAAAAAAGGAATTCTAGTGGAACATGGGTTGATGTAACATAGAGGGACTGTGCGCGCATTTGCTTATCATTCCTACACACATACCAGTTCATCGTAGGGAAACTGCTTTGAAAATCACAATTTCCCAAGACAATAGCAAAAAAAGTTGTTGTCTCAATCAAACTGGCTAAATTGGTATACAAGAGAGTAATGTGTTCTCTTTCCTATGGTGTACAATTCAATTGTCTTCATTAAACTTCACCACCTTTAATTTTTTGATTAAAAATAAAGTTTTATTCCTTTTTTAACTGTTTTATGTGCTTCGATATTACAAGTTCAGTGACTTTGTTGATATTTGTTGAGTCATAGCTCCGGAGATATTTTATCAACGGCTAAACTTGTAAAAGTTTGCTGAACATGTATTGCAATAGGTAAGTTAAAATCATTCTGATTGGACAATGTTTGTTTTATGTAAATTTACCAACAAAATTTTCAGGAGGGGGCGGGGCAAAGCGATCTCGTGGAGAGAAAATTCCCCCACCATAGTGCCGCCATTGGTTGTGTGGACTGATTTACGCTGTACTGGAAATTTCATTACTGCTCAAAAATGCTGTAAAATTTCTAAAATAAGTTTTTTTTATATTTTTATTATTATTATTTTTATGGGAAGAAAAATAGCATACTTTCTGCTGTAATAATATAATAGATAAACTGTTTTTACTGGTTTCAATTATCGTCTAACACTGGATTGTACTTTGTCTTGCTTAGGAATACATGGCGGTGCTAAGATCGAGTTTTTTCAGGGTAATTTTCTTGATTACGAAAGCATGTTTTTTTTTTTCCAAGTCAGCTCCTTGTGTTATTTATGCGAATAAACATGAAATTGATGGATAATATTCATGAGGATGAGACGCGCTTGTGTTTCATACTTTACATATTTAAATTTGTATTGCAATTTTGGATCCAATAAAGTTCTCTTTCCGCCGTATCATCTCATATTTTGCTTTAGCTGTTTCTAAACCAGGATGCAAAACCACAAGTACAAATGATATAATACTGGGACTCTACTATGGTGCAAGTCCTTTGATTGATATTAGATATTTTAAATGTATGGTATATATGACTTAATTTCGAAACCAACCATCTGCTCTTGTATTGACCAATAGACACCTAGAGAAACTATTCAGTCATGTGGTGAGAGATGCGAATGAAAGTTGCCTAACTTTTTGTTGAGATCTTCCAACTTTTAAGTGATACAGACAAAGTCTGGTTTAGCTACAAACACAAGTCTGGTCAGCTGTATCAACACATGACACATTATCAGCATGCAATCCCTTACAGACATTTGAGCTTGCAGCATGATTAGCTTGCACAAACGTGCTGCAAGCTTGAGCATGCATTTGAAACAATTGCTAGCTTGCGCAAGCTAACAATAGCTTGTGCAAGCGATCATTGAATATTTGTTACCTTGCTAATTTGTTTCAAATAATAGCTTGCTGCAAGCTTGCACCATGCTTGCGCAAGGTAAATATTGTTAACTTGTCACAAGGGTGCTGCAAGCTTGCTGCAAGCTTATATTTCTGTAAGGGTTACCTTCAAAGTGCTAGGGTATCAAGGCAGAAATATGACAAAAGTGGGATGTGCAATAGTTTTACTCCCAACCCATCCCAAGTGAGAGATCACAGAATCATTTAATTACTTGTCCAATCATTAAAGTTATCTGCAAAAAAAGGCCTGAGCATTGAAGGGTTAAAATGCATAGAGTTAAACAATGTATCTGATGCACAAGGTAGTGATAACCAAATGAATTTCCTCTTTGTATAATTTCTGTTTCTTATTTATGTATAAAACATGACCCTGAGATCTTGAATTTTTCTGTTGAGTAACCTTACACTTGTGTCCTTGAGTATGGTACAACAGTGAAGAACAATAACGCTTCTTGTCATGGCCTTAAAACTTGCTTCTATAAACTTGGTGTATCTGATCTCCAAACCTACACTGTACATATCATTCATTGCCAACTCTTGTGCAATTGTTCATAGGTGGTTACTGTTATCACCACTGAAATATGATCACCAATTTCCTGGCTATTTGTATTTCATCCTGGCTATGTATTTCATCATCAGTGAAATTATATTATATATAAATATATATATATATATATATATATATATATATATATATATATATATATATATATATATATATATATATATATATATATATATATATATATATATATATATATATATATATATATATATATATATAATATATGTATAAATATATATATATATATATATATATATATACATAATATATATATAATATATATATATATATATATATATATATATATATATATATATATATATATATAATTTATACATAATTTATACATATATATATATATACATAATATATATATACATACATATATATATATAAACATATATATATATAAATATATATATATATATATATATATATATATATTTATATATATATATATATATATATATATATATATATATATATATATATATATATATATATATATACATATATATACATATATATACATATATATATATATATATATATATATATATATATATATATATATATATATATATATATATTCATATACATACATACACATACATATATACATACATACATATACATAAATAAATACATACATATATATATATATATATACATACATACATATATGCCTACGTATATATATATATGCCTAAAGATTGCCGTCGGAAATAGATGTGCGTAAAACTCACGAGTAGCAGCACATGACGTGAAAAATATATACAATTGCTCTGAGCTGTTAAAGATCATCGAGCACTCTTACTGCTTTGCTAATGATTTATATAAGTATATACATACACATATATATATATATATATATATATATATATATATATATATATATATATATATATATATATATATATATATGTATATATATATATATATATATATATATATATATATATATATATATGTATATATATATATACATACATACATACATATAATTATATTGTCTGGTCAAATTTTCCCTTTTGTGAGGGGTAATATATGCATAAAGGAAATAAGAAGTTCATGATAAGGCTTCTATGTAACCAGGAAATACGTGCTTTGCATGCTGACTGACGGTTTACACATATGCAGGGAAAATTCCCTATTGGAGTTTCAGCATATGTAGCAACCGCCGGTTTATATACATGTGTATGTATTTAAACCAGGATCCAAAATGAATATGCATGACGTACAGGACAAAATAGGTTAAAAAAGAGTGGTGATGTTTTTTTGCGATCCTTTTTGTGGTAAACTAGTACAAATATGAAAGTTTTTTGTAATTTAATCAATTTAATAGTTATGTTTTATGATAGATTAAAGGTTTAGTTCAGGGATCATGTAAGTCTATCTTATATGAAAGAGGACTTTGAAAAAAACAAAAATAATGAAGAAAGCATTCAAAATTTTTATTCCATTAAGGAGATAATAAAGTTTAAAAGTTGTGTAACATATGTGTAGAAATGACTGAAATCAGACTAGTTGTGACATCACAGCCTCAGATTCCTAAAAGTCTTTGTATTCTATAATAATTTGTGATGTGATTTTGTGGCTCAAAAACAATCGGATTGTCTGGGAAGTAGCAAAACAGAATCTAGTAAGGTAATTATAATTTACCACCTAAAGAAAGTTTGAGGAAAACACAATTAAGAATAAAAAGATAAATAAATTTTCTTTAAAATACAAACAATTGTTAAGAATGTGAAGATAAGAGTAGAGTGCTAACCTTCCATAGTAGACTTACTACACAGGCAAATTATTGTTTCTACACAGATAAGACTGCTTTAAACTTGAATATCTCCATAAACAGAATCAGAATCAATGCTTTCTTCACCACTGTATTTCTTTTTAAGCCCTCTTACATATAAAGATATAGTTGCTTGACCACTGAGCTAATATTATACTCGATGATTTTAGAATACAGTACGTTTCCTAGTTATTACATTATTCAGACACCTAGCTTGATTTAAAAAGGGGTAGGGTGCTAGACTTGTTGAGTGGCACATTAATGCGCTCGCGAAATGCTGCGTCTTTTTGGCATGGAGTCCTGGAGCCCCCTTAAGGCTCAATCCCATGGTGAAGAATCTCTGGGATTTTAGCTCTAATCATACCTCAGAATGAAACTATTCCGATTGATAAGGACCATTCATGAGCCAAACAGGACAATTGCTTACTATGCTATCATTCTGTGTTCTGTATCCATGTAAGGTATTTCATTTATGAGGTTGATTAAGATGATTAAGTTTAAAAAATATATATATATAATTATTTTTTTCTTTCTTATGAGGGGCAGGGCGGACCCCTAGGGGGATAGGGCAGGCCCACGGAGGGGCAGGGCGGGCTGCTTCTGTTTAACAGCAAAGCTAGGACTGTAATTCATTTTAGCTCTTGCCCCACCAATTCATTGCCCATGCAGTGAGGATTTCAACTGTATTTTTTTTTTATACAAGAGATATTTCAACACCCCTCTTGACATAGTGTAGTGATCTAAACATTCTAAAGGTTAAGTAAACTTTAATGTAGCAGTTAGTCTTTAACTTGGAGAAGAAAGGGACTTATCATGGGAACTTGAGTATAATATTTCACTTAATTCAGAGGCGGGTATTGTCCTTCTAATTAGAATGATGCCCCCCTACTGCTTCAGACTGTGAGATCTTTGGAGTAGATTTGATGCCACCGTAGGGTGATCTGGCTTGAATTAGGGCAAGTCAAGACTACTGAACGTATCAATTATAACATTTTTACCCTGACTATTTTGGTCCGGACATGGCAACAATTTGAGTGTTGATAGCTGTATGAAGAATCTTTTTCTCTCCCTGAATGTGTTTTAGCGGCCCAATTAAGCTTGGCACATTTGACTCTCCCAGTGCTGTTAAACCGTATGTAAGCTTTTAATAAATAGTTGAAGAAAAAAGCTTGTTGTAGCTCAAATTTCTGTCATATTTTTGCTTGACATAATGAAAGTAGCAGTATGTATTAAGAGTGGTGAAATAGTGTCTTCAATTAAGGTGCTGATCTTAATTTCCTGGGCAGGTGGTGGTGCTAGCAAAGGGGCTATCCACTCCCCTGTCAGGGACCCCCTTCCCCTTTCAGGGACCACCTTTCCCTGTCAGGGACCCCCTTCCGTAAGGGGCCCCTTCCCTGTCAGGGACTCACTTCACCTGTCAGGGACCCCTTCCCTGTCAGGGACCGATCATCCTTCCTTGTACTTAACTGTTCAAATTTGGATAGTTAATTCACAAGATTGGTTGCTGATAGAATTGTCTGGCTCTGGGGTGGGGACTCAAATTTGCTGGTCTTTCATACATTTAAAAAAATTCTGAAGAGCAAAAAAAAAAAAAACATGACAAATGTCTGCATCATTATTTGAATATTTTATATTTTCATGTTTTTGTTTTTATTATTATTATTATTATTAATATTGTTATTATTATTATTATTTATTTTTTGAAGAGAAGCAACTTGAAAATTATTAGAGAGCTGCTTGAGATCAGTCAATGCAATGACATCAAGTTACATGACATAGATATATATATTTATATACATATATATATATGACCACATCTATCCTTGCACTTGACAATGATGACTTTGGTTGTTGCACAGTCCTCCACATTCTTCAAGAATGAGTGGGCTTCCTGTCATGTGGGGAGCTCATTTGGAAAGATATTAATAGTGCACAACAGACAATGTAACAGGAATTCCATTGCTGCATGCCTTTTGGGTTTTTTGGCAGGGAGAAATGTTGCTAAAAAAACATTCATTTTCAGGCTGTAGTAAGTTGAAGAAGTAGGAAACATGTGGGAGAAGTCAATGTTTTGATAGGGAGAAATGCTGCTAAAAAAAAAAAAACTTTCATTTTCAAGCTAGAATTAAAGTTAAAAAAGTGAAAATTCATTTTAAAATGATTAGTTTCGTGAGTGGTCCATCATCTTGTATGT
Source organism: Chiridota heheva (assembly GCA_020152595.1). NCBI lineage: Eukaryota > Metazoa > Echinodermata > Holothuroidea > Apodida > Chiridotidae > Chiridota > Chiridota heheva. Next base: position 364,252 of record JAIGNY010001295.1, on the reverse strand, counting down.
AAAAGGACTTTTAAAGAGACAAAACAGAGAAGAAAGTGTTAGAAAATCTTTTTCATTTAAGGAGATATTCAAGTTTAAAGCTCTGTCTTTGTAGAAATGACTGGTATAGTAAGTCTGAACAATTGTTAATTTATTTCAAAGGAAATATTTTAAAACGTTTGTCCGATTTCATTTTTCTCCTTCGAACTTCCTTACAGTGATAAATTATAATTATCCTTCCAAGATTCTGTTTGACTACTTTCCTGACATCCAATGGTTTTGAAACCACAAAACTGAAGGACAAAATATGATAGAATACATAGACTTTAATGAATCTGAGGCAGGGACATCACAACTAGTCTGATTTCAGTCGTTTCTATACAAATGATACCAAACTTCAAACTTAAATATCTCCTTAACGGAATAAGATGTTTGAATGCTTTCTTCACCATTTTGTTTCTTTTGAAGACCTTTTTCATATAAGATAGACCACTGAACTAATCTTTCAATGGAATAAGATTTTTGAGCGCTTTCATTCCATTTTTTTCTTTTGATAAGATGGGCTTGCTTGACCCCTGAACTAATCCTTTTAACACCTGTTAGTTGGAAACCTGTGGGAGAGTTAATGCATCTTTAATATTTAGTGTCATTAACATATGAAGTATCAGGCACTATGGGTGTCCTCCAATTTGTTCCCATTTATTTATCATTATTTTTTTTTAAATTTCATCATTTTCAAGGAGCCCTTTAAAAGTTGACACCTAATTATTTGTATTTAACACACCCATTAATATCATATTGTATCAGACTTGCACTGCAACTGTATTCCTATACAATTAAGTGATTCTTTGGCTATGAGTAAATTACACTCATCTTTTTGTTGTAACTGTTCAACCCCAATTTTATGGTACTTTTTGCTCTATTCTTTCAAGCACAATGAAATCTTTGTAATGATTAATGTAATTGCATGATAAAGGGGGCTATTGTATTTCACCTGGAAGACAATTCCAATTCTGTTCTCTTTACAGTGTGTGCCAAATCTATAAATATTGACCCAGCATAGTATTCCCAATATAGATGTTAAAAAGTGGTTGTTTGGTTGATGCAGGGACAGGTGACTGATTACCTGTGGTACAACTGAAAAGCTGTGTTCCCAGGTTACTTACAAAGCTGTACGAGTGATAATGTGTGGGAGGGGTGTCAGGGTAGGTAGAATTTGTCTACCAAAAGTGTGAGGGTGGGTGGGGGGAAATCACAAAGTTATGCTAAGGTATATGAAATGATCACCTGTGGTACAAGATAAAATTTTGAGAAGGAAAAAAAAGATAATGTGTGGAGGGTGTAAATGCCCCCTTGAATTTGTCTACCAAAAGTGTGAGAGTGGGTGGTGAAAAACCCCACCCCATTCTGGCAATTTCCTTGAGTCCTCAAATGTGCTTTCCCTGGCATGTGCCTAAAAATGTGCAACAAAACAAACCGCACCTCCCAAACAAAATTAACAGTTTTAAAGTCACTAGGGTGGATGCCTGTATTTTAAGGAGTGTAGCCACCCTTTTAGATGAATATGGGGGGGGGAGAAATTGATTTAACTGATGGGACTAACTGAACAACACAAAATCATCAACCCCTCCCCCTCTCCCCATAAATTGCATTCTACTTCAATACAAATACAACATCTTTTTCAATTAAGTAATTGTTTGGTTTTTTCATTCTTTAACATCTATTTCAAAATGCAGGTACAACCATGCATCCAAATCTTTCAATTCAATTTATGAAAAGTATAACACCTCGATAATCATTGCTCATCATGGTCACAAGATATATCTGGAATGATTTTTATTTTCCAAATGTATCAATCCTACATAAACACACACACACACACAGTTGGAAGTTTTCACTCACTCATTTTGCAATGTTAATACCATATACCAATGCCGAAAGTGTCTGATTGTATGCAAATGAGTTCTTGGAAATCATCATGTAAGATAAAGCTCACTGAGTCAAGTCATATGAGGGAGTTGGACTCTATGGTCATAGGAAGGTTACTAAGAGGCTTGAATCGGCAGACAGAAAAGACAAAAATAAGGGCATGAACTCAGAAGAAACTACTGACATTAAAATTAGATATTAACTTATATACATGAAGTTTTTTCTTTTAGCCAGTGACATGCCATTTTAAATTATAATCCTCATGATTTTTAAGTATATTGCATAAGATTTGGGGAAAATAAGGCCTTTTTTTCATAAAATATAATGACATCATTTTTTAAATTGTGAAATGTCAGCATTTTGTCATTAAGAGTGTCTATACAGGAAAGTCTGTTATATTTTTGATTGATTTTTGAATACAATGGGCAAAACCAAGAATTGTACATTTATACACTGAGGTGCTTTTGTGTTCTTTGGGACAGAACTACTAAGGGTAGTCATAAAATTGTTTGCTTTTATCTGAATGAAATCAATCTGTACCAAATTGAATAAAGTAATTATGCATTGTGTGATGTTCAGTGTGAGTGATATTTGTATTAAAAGATAGTAAAGCTATGTGATTTTATCTTCCCCGGACAAGGTTGAGTCATTGCACCAAAGTGGGTGGACAAAAACATGTACAATGACGCAGCCCTCAGTCACCACCTGTGACTTGATATTTTTTGTAAAAGACTTACCCCAAATCAATCACCTCTGTACAAAGTCATTGGGTCTGAAGTAAATTGACCCACCCCAGCCAGTCTCTGGTGACTGACAGTTTGGTACAATGACACACCTGCGAGTCACTTTCATACGTCAATGACTCACCTTTGACTGACATTGCCGGGGGTAGTAGGCTTGAGTCATACAACTGACAAGTGCATTACACTGTTCTTTGGGACGGAACTACTAAGGGTAGTCATAAAATTGTTTGCTTTTATCTGAATGAAATCGATCTGTACCAAAAGAATAAAGTAATTATGCATTGTGTGATGTTCAGTGTGAGTTATATTTGTAAAAGATAGTAAAGCTATACGATTTATCTTAAATCTTTTTAACATTTTGATGATCTCAGTATTTCAGCTTGTTTTATAACTCCCTCAATTTTCCCTTGAGCCAATATACATGTAGGGGTGTAAGACTTCCAGATTTTTGGTTTTAATTTTTTTTTTTTCATTAAAAAAAAAAAAAAAAAATCATTCTTAACAATATACAGAAAATGAAACCAGATACTTGAAAGTCTTAACAGTACAACAGTAGACTAATAGAGAGAGAGGCAAATGACGATGCTAAAAATAATCAAAACATCAAAGATCATATCTATTAAAAATATATATATATATATATATAGGTCTTTCCATTGTACCACCCCACACTTAAATACCCATCTTTGGATTGTCCCAGATTTTTGGGGCATTGAAAAGTGATTTTTTGCTCTTTTTTTGCTAAATGGGTTGCAGCACTACATGTGTATTTTTATGTTGATAACAATTTCATGATTGCTTTTTATTTCCTACTTAATCCCTGTCCAATAAGTTACATACTGAGGCCAGTGGTCCTCATGTTCCTAATAGTAACGGGAGTTCACCACCACTTGGTTCAATGAAATCCTAGCACTGTTGGCACAGTTTAATCTGGCTAAACCTATCTCATTCTCTTGGAGTAGGGATATTGTTCCCTGCTTGGAGCAAGAATCAGGTTTACACATTGATTGTGGCAGACAATACCTACTACCTGCAATGACTCATTATGACTTGGTGAAATGATGCGAGTATTCTAGGCCTGTTAAATTCATTTCGCAAGAGATTAGTCCATGGAGAGGCTTAATTTCTTTTATTCGGCAGGTCAGATAGTCCAGGACTTTGAACTCTCACAGAGGAAGTGCTTATAAATCATTTGTTTATTTTTCTGTGATTTCAAAAGAAGCTGTTTTCATTTAGGCATCAAAATATTTGAAACATTTTTTTAACATGGTGTCATATAGAATGTATATGTGTAGGAAAAAGTGGGGAGGGACTTTCTTGAATAATGAACATATTTTAGCTGCTTGTTGATCAGAAATCTATCAGTTCTTCAAAATGTTTTCAGCTGTGCAAAATCTTGTAAATATATTTAGGGATTGGTAAAACATGCAACAAAATAATCTTCCTCTTCCTCACAAACTACTACATGTGTGTGTGTGTATGTGCAGTCACATTCTTCCACCTGAATTGATGTTTAGGGGCATAGGAAGGGTCACCCCACAGGGGAAAAAAACCCAAAAATTCCTGGTGGCATTTATGGGAAATTTCCCTCCATTTTTGGAAAATTTCCTTTGTTTTAATTTTTTTTTCTTCATTCTCATCAATTTTGTCTAGTTTTTGGGAAGATTTGGGATAGGTTTGCCAACTCCCCCCCCCTCCCCACGCCTCTGGTGATGTCCTTTTGGTTGTCTGTCAGTAGTTAAAGGAGCATAGGCTGAAATGTGATTTTTGAGGATAAATACGTTTGCGCTCTTTACCTACGGCATTCTTCTTTATATGTCTAGTGAATTTTTGACTTTCAGGAAAACTACAAAGACCTATTTAGATAAAACTTTGCATTGTTTGTAATATACCTCTCAATCTGATTGTATTTTGCAGATAACGGACAAGCTCAGATTGTGGGCAGACCGGGTTCGTCTTGGAGCTACCAGTACCAAACAGGATTCTATTCATCACCTGTACCTCCGACTTCATCTGCCTTGCCTGTGCCTACTCACTCCACCCTCGCAATCCCAGACACCACCTCACAGGTTGTACCCATCAAACTTGAACGTCTTGAAACCACCACAAACCAGCTTACTACCTTGCAGCCATTGGTGACGGACACCACATCTCTTGGTGGTGGGTACCTCAAAGTGGAGGCACCATCCAGATCAACACCAGATTCCAGATTTATTTATCCAACTGTAACGAGTAACACAAGTGCATTCCAAACTGGATCTCCATTGCAGATCGTATCTCCGGGACTTGAAACAAATCGATACTTGCCTGTCGGACCTAGTCCTTTTTCATCGCTTGCACCAAATGAAATCTTTGTCGGGAGCCAGAACACACCTGTTTCATTATCTTCACCCTCATTCTTGCCTGGGTCTCCTTCATATCAGCTTTATCCGCATCTTTATATGACCTCACCAACTTCGCAAACTTTTTATGAAGGTGCCTCAATCTTCCACTTCTTCAGCCATCGAGCAACAGAGACAATGATAAATCAAATATCAAGCTAGAGGACCGTCGTAATGCACCAGCTGAAAACATTGGTCATATGGTTGTTCATTCAGGGGGACTTCCTCCCTACTGCACTCCACCCCACACGAACCCCACCCACACACACAGCACAATGCTAAATATAGAAATGCCCTCACTTGTCAGCAATAGCCCTATGAACGACCAACAGCTTCTTCAGAGTGTCAGTGAAGTGATGCCATCGGTGACTCTTGGTAATTTTGCCAATTTAGATAGTAGAAAAGAGGACGTGTGGAGACCGTACTGATGTGAGACATACTGAAATGAAGCAAGTGCACTTTTTAGGTTGCAAATGCAGAAGAAGCTGAAATTTGCAGCAGTTGTGTCAGCTACCGATGTCACAAACTGGGACTGTAAAGAGCAGGGGACAAGGCAGGAACTGCAGTGACTTGATTCTGCTGAACGGCTGAATACAAACTTGGGTTGCCTCTCGCAGGAAGGAATGATGGGAGATGAATTTGCAAAAGAAATATTGATGAAAAGCACTGATTCATGGAGGTTTTGTAGTCGAGCTTATATCTGTTTTGTTCAACATCAAATTCCAAGATATATCTCTTCCATGTTATGTGATGAAAAGGAGACATAGTACCCTAAAAAGCCATAGTACCTTAATATTTGTTACCGTTTTTAAATTTTGGGATATCCAGCGCAAATACCTACCATTATACTCAATAAGAAATAGGTTTTCAGTTTTCAACCCTTGCCCAACATCCATTGAGTAAGTCTTTCATTGGTAGATTCAGGTGTTTGTTCTTCGGGATGCTGGACTTATGCATTTGACCATCATATGATGATGATCCATTGTTACCTCCCCTCCCCCTCCCCTCCCCTCCACACACATTGTATGTGATTGAGTATAACTGCCATATCCAACCGTAACAACCTCAGTTACAGAGAGGGGGAAACTTTGAAGGGAGAGCTCAGTTACAGAGAGGGGGAAAATTTAAAGGGAGGGCTTAGTTACAGAGAGGGGAAGAATTTGAAGGGAGGGCTCAGTTACAGAGAGGGGGAAACTTTGAAGGGAGGGCTCACTTACAGAGAGGGGAAAACTTTGAAGGGAGGGTTTTAGTCGTAGCCATCATGGTCAACTAATTCTACATAAAAACAAAAGAATCTGCATGATGCATAGAGCAGATGTGTTTTCCCCAAAAATGTTAGGCTCAAGTTCCCCTTAAAAAATACTAAATATAAGAGAGTAAAGGGGAAATCATTCCCCCTTCTTCAACTTTTGTCCTATTACACTTGGTATTGAATATCAAATTGCCTTGTATTATTTAAAGATAGTTGTCTGCGGTCCTACTTACTCGTCAGGTATTTCATTCATCCTGAAATTTTACACCCGTCCCATTTTAAATTTGCTTCCTGAATTGGTTGATGACCTGAGCTTTTAGTGGCAGTGTTTGCACTGAACACATTTCTACTTATCTCAACTCATTTCTACTTATCGCAAACAAGTCTTGTTTATTGTGACCAGTGGAAAATCCTCAGAAGAAATAGAACTAATTATTACAAACGTTGTTTTCATCTTATAGAGAGCCGTGAAGAGTTGACCCAGGCGTAGCATGAAATAGGTACTTTGATCATTTTGGTTTTTTTTATTTTAATTTATCTATAAACTTTTGGAGAAATAAATCTTACTGAAAAATAGGATCAATGAAGTTTACTTTGGGAAGGAAAGCATCTTGTATAATTGGGCATTTTTCTTTCGGAAGTAAACATATGTCATTTTTTTTGTCATTTCGCTTGACATTTTCGGTCTTTAAATACTGCCATCTGTTGTTCCATATGGAGCAAGATGTGTGTGTGTTTTTGAATGTTTTCATGTATAACTTGCCATCACTGTCATATATATTATTATGTACATATTTTGAAGAGTAAACGACACAAAGAAAGTCGTTGAATTTTTAATTTTTTTTAAGTATTCACTGTAATTTCATAGTACGTTCGTTATTCAGTACTTCCAAAATTCATTTTAAGCTGGAAAATATTTGTCGATTCTGATTTTTTACGAAGGATTGAGTAACATTTTTTTTTTTTTCCTTTTGATATTCTTTGGCAGTGACACCATAATTAAGTTATTTCAAAGTTTGGATTTCTTGCACAATATTCTGTGTCATGAATCTTATTGATGTCTTAATCAACAAACATCAAATTTTGAATGTAGATAGAAGAATGAATTATCATGATTCATTTCGGGAAACAATATATTTTAATTTTTTTCTGGTAGGGATTATAAGAAATAGCAATGTTAACAAAAGATGTTATTTTTAAATGTATCTAACTGGGGTCAAAATGTACTTAAAAACTTGGGCTTAACATATTTATTTATTTTTGTTTGTTTGTTGAAAAACACTCACATAGATTTAAAAATCATAAATTTGATATGGAATACACAGTTGATTCTTTTAATACTGATAATGTAGGTTTTATTTTAAAGAGCAATATCAATGCATTCTTATAATTTTACTTTCATTTTAGCTCAGAGTGTTCCCTAGTGATCTGTAGAATATTTAAACTTTTACGACATCTTTTGGTGATGGGTGTAGAAAAACACCCCCAACATGGATAAACAAGGTGCTTTCGTTACGTAGATTTAGATTTTTGCTTGTACATTGTTAATAGTGTTAAGTAAGGTAGAGTAAATAGTCACAGTAGGGGGTGAAGAAAACACCCTTAACATTCCAAAGTCTTGGCAATGAAAGTGCAAATGAAGGAAGGTACATGAACTTCTTCTTTGATTCTTCCAAGAAAATGTGGTAGATAAGAAATGGTTTTGTTCGGAAGGTATGGTGGTGTCAGTACTAGAAATAATCGAGTTCTGAAACTAGGGGTGGGGGAGTAACCTGTTGTATTGAGGTTAGGGGTCATATTTCTTATCCAGAAAGTGGAGGGGGGGGGGGGAGACATGACTCCTTATCCAAAAAGTGGAGGGTGGGGGGACAAGTAACAAATTTTCCCCAAAATGTACTGAATTTTTCAAATTCTTCTGAAAAGTGGAGGGTGATATGTCCACCCAGGAATTACGGCCCTGGAGGTTTTGCACATCCTGCATGGTGGTTGCAAGCCCAACATACCACACATTGTACCCTGCTCTTCATGTAATTACATAATATGTGTTACCTACCTTGTGCTTGCATAGTACACCATCCTGCATGCAGGTTGTTCAGGATAGCACAGTAAGTGCCTTTTTTCATATCAAACGGGGATTTCTTGCCGAAATGTTAATTAAGGTGACCAGGTCATTTCCTTGCTCGATAAGGTACTTCCATGGAAATGTAGTTTGTTTTCTACTCAAATCTTTCTTACTGCGCTTTAAAGAGCTCACAATTTGTGATATAGAATGTAGGGAAACTATCAGGCGCCTTGAGCCAAATCTTTCCTTGTCTTGTCATTATAATGTGTTTTTTACTGGTTTCTATTTTGAATGTATGGAATATTGATTGAAAACACATACATTTTTGTGGTATTCACCACCTAATTGAGAAATACTTTGTTTATATATGTACTATTTAAATACTTAAATTAAGCGATGCTCTTCATTTTAAAAGGGATCATCTATATTTATTAAAGGGATTGTACCTTGTTTCAGGGGATTATTGAAGGCAATTTTCAGTCGAGTGTACTTTGGTATGATAGGTCTGAATGCAAACTTGTGGCACAAATACTTTTCACTTATATACAAGTATGAACAAAAAAGATGGAAAGGACATATTTTGTTGTTGTTTTTGGGTAAAGGGTTTTTTTTTTTTTTTTTTTGGGGGCAGGAAAGCATGTGGTCTTTTCAGATTATGCTTGTGCTTTTCAGTGGATCCTCAATTGGCATACACTTATTTCAAATTACCAAAAATGTGGGGAGGGTGCATAAACTTATGTTATGTTGCCAACACAAGATATGCCATGAAAATAATCCAACAGTCGATAGCAAGTACTCCATATTCGTTTGGGGCTCTCAGATTTTGAAAGGTATATGCAGAGACTATGGATGGGATAATCGGGATTTTTTTTTTCAAGGAGTCATCCCTTACCCAGGGGTACTCACAGGGTTCATTTTCAAGGTGTGCCTTCAGACCATGTGTTGTGGGATCCGATCGGATCCGGTCCTGGATCAGATCCTGGATCAGATCCTGGATCTGGTCCCTGCACTCTGAATTTATATTATGGGGTTACCGCTTCTTTCAAGGAAGCTTTCTACTGCGGAGTAGAATTAATAATTGAAAAACCTTGTAACAACTCTTCAAATTGAAGTGAAGTTAGCTTAGGGATGATGTTTTATATACAAAAGCATGAGACTGGAATTAAATTATTTTTGAAATGTTTTGTAATACCTGGCTGTAATAGCTTGAGTTACCTTTTTTAAATAAACCTTTAATTTTTTTGTTTTGTTCATATTTTTTCAAGAAGACTTTTTTATGCAGAATGTATTGTTGTCTTGTTCACGCTTTTTCATTCTTTTTTTGTTTTAAAATGGATTATGAAATTATTTTTCAGATGATGTGTGAATGTACTGATCTAATGATAAGAGACAGCACAGAAAATATGCCTTTGTTTCTTTATGTATTGTTTATTTAAATGCACATTTTACACAAATGTTCCCTTCTCACCATTGTAGGTGTTGGAACCACCCACTGTTCCTTCAATAATTGACAAAAGAGCCCCCACCACTGTTCCTTAAAAAAATAAAAGTGCCCCTTTTGAAAGTGAACAGTGCCAGTAGAGGAAACTTGTGGAATGTGCACACACATTTGATGAACCAGCATTATGCCCTATTCTCACTACAAATTGTCAGTCTTTTCCTCCATTTTGGCAGGTATGACTTTTAGACTGCTAGAAGCAATTAAGAAACCCTCTACAGATAGCTCAGTGATTTTACGCATCAGTGATTACACTCCCAATCAGCTATATGCACACAATGGAACTTATTGTGAAGAGCCAGGTATTTGGCTACTGCAGGGCCAAGTCATGCATGTAATGTGGGCTGAGGATTCATTGGAATTTTAAAAGGATGTTTTCATCAGTGAGTTATAAACACTGGTGAGTTTGGATGCATTGAACTAAAATTTTATAGCCAGAGTTATTCATCATGAGAACCAAGAGGTTTTGTGGTTCCGATGCTTTTTTCATCATGCTGATTAATTTGTAAGTTTGGTATGACCTGTCATGTCATTGCATATCATGAAATACTTGTTCCATGATATTCATTCATGAGCCACACCTACCATTATTATTATTATACACCATATATTTTAAGTGCTCATTTCAGAACAAAATATGCCAGCTCACAAGCACTTTACAATAGAAAACAAAATATTACATATACTTATACATAAACTTATTCTTGTACTTATAAATAAACTTATACTTATACAAAAACATATACTTATAACAACAAAAACAGGCATTAACAGGCAAAAAACAGGCACTTAAAACAAAAAACACAAGATTACTAATGAAAATATTGAGTGTATAAGTGAGTTTTAAGAGCCCTTTTGAAACCTGTGAGATTTTGGATTTAACGGATGGCCATGGGGAGTTTATTCCAGAAGTGTGGTGCAGCCCAGCTGAAAGATCTTTCCCCACTGGGTGACAGTATACTAGGGACTTCATGGTATCTTGAGATCTTAGTACGTGCTTAGGCCTGTATGTACCATGCAGATCAATAAAAATGTTGACAACATTATTAGCATTTGCACAATAACTAGCAACATCATAGCAAGTGATGCAAAAACGGTTGCTCATTAATCTACCTCAAAAATTATTCAGTAAGTCCCGCCCACTCATTAATATTCTTGACATCACTAACAATGTACAGACCATAACCCATTTGTGTACCACATATGACAAATCCGATATACCGTTCATGAGATATGGTGTTTATATCATTGAGCACTTTCACATATTAAGCCACACCCACCATGCATATTAATGACATTTATGAATAACATGAGCATGTACACAATAACCAACAATGTTATCACGCCCAGTAAAATGCAAAATTGAAATACAGTTACTCACTTATCACTTCCTCCAATTTTTTACTTTTAAGCCCTGCCTACTCATTAATATGGATGCCATCACCACCAAAAACAATAGGGCACATCTATGGACCATGGGCTATCTATGTACCAAATCTGACATGAATCCAGTTACCATTCTTGAGATACTGTGTTTACAAGCTCTTTTCAGCAAAATCATATTAATCCCCACCCACTATGCAAATTAATGAAATTCAACATTTTTACTCAATGAACATGTACATACCATCTAATATCATAGTTGTACCAAATATGTAACAAAAACAGACATGCGATTGTTAAGATATTGGCATTTCAAGATTTTACAGTAAGCCCCGCCTTTCAATAATATGCATGACATCACCATCAAAAATAATAAGGCACATCTACAGACCATGGGCTATCTGTGTACCACATATGACATTAATCCAGTGAACTGTTCTGGAGATACCGCATTTACGAACTGGCAATCACAAACACACACACACGCCATCATGACCTCATAGGTTCCTGATGCTATTGCATCCGCACCAAAAATATCTAAAAGTGCCCCCTTTCAAATAAAAGTGTCCCTTTTTGTTTTTTGGCTCACTAATATTTATGTATATTATTTGGAAAGTGGCTCCTACTTTTTGAAAGGTTCCTACACCCCAGCTTACCATCATGATTTCAGGCAGTCAGTCAAGGGTATTAAGCTTCCTACACCCCAGCTTACCATCATGATTTCCAGGCAGTCAGTGAAGGGTACCAAGCTTCCTACACCCCAGCTTACCATCATGATTTCCAGGCAGTCAGTGATGGGTACCAAGCTTCCTACACCCCAGCTTACCATCATGATTTCCAGGCAGTCAGTGAAGGGTACCAAGCTTCCTAAGCCCCAGCTTACCATCATGATTTCCAGGCAGTCAGTGATGGGTACCAAGCTTCCTACACCCCAGCTTACCATCATGATTTCCAGGCAGTCAGTGAAGGGTACCAAACGTCCTACACCCCAGCTTACCATCATGATTTCCAGGCAGTCAGTGAAGGGTACCAAGCTTCCTACACCCAGCTTACCATCATGATTTCCAGGCAGTCAGTGAAGGGTACCAAACGTCCTACACCCCAGCTGACCATCATGATTTCCAGGCAGTCAGTGAAGGGTACCAAGCTTCCTACACCCCAGCTTACCATCATGATTTCCAGGCAGTCAGTTGAGGGTACCAAGCTTCCTACACCCCAGCTTACCATCGTGATTTCCAGGCAGTCAGTGAAGGGTACCAAGCTTCCTACACCCCAGCTTACCATCATGATTTCCAGGCAGTCAGTGAAGGGTACCAAGCTTCCTACACCCAGCTTACCATCATGATTTCCAGGCAGTCAGTGAAGGGTACCAAACGTTCTACACCCCAGCTTACCATCATGATTACCAGGCAGTCAGTGATGGGTACCAAGCTTCCTACACCATAGCTTACCATCATGATTTCCAGGCAGTCAGTGAAGGGTACCAAGCTTCCTACACCCCAGCTTACCATCATGATTTCCAGGCAGTCAGTGAAGGGTACCAAACGTTCTACACCCCAGCTTACCATCATGATTACCAGGCAGTCAGTGATGGGTACCAAGCTTCCTACACCATAGCTTACCATCATGATTTCCAGGCAGTCAGTGAAGGGTACCAAGCTTCCTACACCCCAGCTTACCATCATGATTTCCAGGCAGTCAGTGAAGGGTACCAAGCTTCCTACACCCCAGCTTACCATCATGATTTCCAGGCAGTCAGTGAAGGGTACCATTCTATAATCTCAACCAAGTAAATTAATCAAGTCAAGGGAGAGTAATTTACATAATTCAAAAATCAGCAAAGAGCTAAAATATGTAATCAAACTGGCATAGCAAGGAAAACATTCTGCATAAAAACCATGCAGAAACTTCAAGAAAAAACTAGTCACACAATTCTACTTTGCTGACACCTCTTCCCCGAAAGCAAAATAAAGCTTTTAACTCTAAAACCAGGCTCTCCCTTGCTAACAGTGAACAGTTTATGGTTTACCACCTCAACCCCTGAAGTCACCATTGCTAACCTAAGGATAGGTCACGCCCACTCTCAAGGTGGCTCACTTCCACTTCTAAGCAATGAACAGCTCACTGTCAAATACATTCTTATACACTTCCTCGTAATGCTCCCTTTGATATCGACCTTGCCCTCCCCCAGGCGAGAATCCAGCATTAAAATATTAAGAGGTCCTAGACCCCTCCCAAGACAGAAGTGTTCAAATTTTGCCCACATCTGAGGACAATTTTGTTTTGAAAAAGCAAGAAATATAAAAACAACAAAGATTTTGTCAATTTCCTGGGAAATGTGAGAGTCTTGACCCCTCCCATGACTATGTCACTTCTCCCCCTCCTTCACCTTTCTCACCATCACAGACCTCTTCTACAACAACCATGTACATTTTTTTACCTCCAACCCATCAACTATATTAACATATGAAGGGTCCCCTCTCAGGGGAAGCAAGGCACAAAAACATCCCTGTAGCAAGCAGAAAAATTGCACTGGTAAATTAAGTTTCTGCTATAATCAGGAAATATCTAATTTTCTGCAAATCTCTTTCAATTTTTGGAAAATTTCCTTTAATTTTTGGGAAGCTTCCATTTCGAGCAATTTTCATATAATTTTCCTCAATGTTTAGGACATTTTCCGGCATGTTTTTTTTTCGAAGGAGAGGGGAGGGGGGAGAAGGGAGGGGGGGGGGGATTAACCTAATTAACTCATCCTAAAATTCGGGCAATTAGTCTATTTTTCAGGCAGAATTTATCTTGCTGCCTAGGTAAACATGGCCCAATACGCTTATGCCGGAAGGCCCCCCCCCCTCACTTCCTATGCCTCTGCCCTCCAATTCAACGAATCTGACCAGTCAACACCCCCCTTCTCTCCACAATCCCCACCAGATCTGCTGCACCTTTTCACAACTCAGCTAATCTTGATATAATTTGAATATATCTCTGGCACAGTTTCACTGTTAAACTTCTCTAATCATCTCCATGAAAATTGTTTGCACCATCTTTGGTGTATCCAAGAAACTTATGAGGAGACCTCAGGACCTGTGTGTGTGTGGAGGAGGGGGGGGGGGAGAGCTGAGAACTAACCACTTGCTGTCCCTTAATCCATTTCAGGGGCGGATGTAGTAAAATCACAAGGTTTTTTTGCCGGAAAGAAAGGGGGAGGGGAGAAAAAACCGGACTGTGAAAAGTGGGAGGGGCCTGTCCCCTGGCCTTCTTTCCAGCACCACTGATTTGCACCATTCTTTTGACAGCACGTCAATTGGAATAATAAAAAAGGGAGCAGGGCTACAACCCCCAGATCCTCCACTGCATTTAACAAATTCCATTTTATTTTTTAACCTGGCAACAATACAATGCAGCTGATTGTAAAATAAACAGCTATAAATTTAAATTCTTTCTCAAATTAGCAACTAAATTAGAATAGAAATTATCATCATTTGTGATAAATGAAAGTGAAGAAAGTTTTAAGTAAGAGAAGAAAGATAATACAAAATGAAAAACTTGTGATCAGCCACACTTCAGAAACATAATTGTTTTCCCTTCTGCTCCCCAAACAAGGTCCTATTTGATCAAATGAGGGCACTCTTTTGAATTCTTTCATGGGTTATGGAAATATCACTACAGGCCTTCAGTGTGCTAGTAGGGCGGTTTAGAATCGTTTCTGGACCTTTGCCAAGGCTACTTAATGATTGCGCTACCATGGATTTCTTCATGGTAGTTAGGACCGCTAACACCCAATGCGGGCCTAGGGTATCTTGAACACACAGGGTCCCTTTTCATACATACATTCATAAGCCAAAGTCAATTTCACAGACTGCTCGATGGTCAACTCCTTTTATACAATTTTTATGGGCCCCTAGGAACCTGGGCCCAGGGGGACCGTACCCCCTTAATTCGCCCTTGTTGGCAGGACTGATGGTAGTGCAAGAATAGTACCTCATTGACCTGAACAAGAAATCACCAGATAAAAAAAGGTCTAAAATGTTCAACAAAGTTTTTAACAGCAGCTTGAAGGGAGATTTTTTTTGGGGGGTATTCCTCTTTTCACAAATTTTATGTCTGTGGTACAGTAATTTATTTTATTCAAGCATGATCCCTGCAACACCCACCCTCCTCTACACTTGTTACCAGTAGGTACAGTTGATTTGTGACATCCCCTCCCCACATTTTTCAAACACCATATACTGTTGCACTTCTTAGGATAACCCACAAATATCTAGCCGGCACAGTTTTTGGCTTAATACTTTTCAAAGCACCATTCTCATATTAAAGGAAAGGTATCTTCCCATAAATACTTTCAGAAGTGAACGCCGCCGTGCTGATATCATCACTTCCGGTTTTCTATTTTCCCTATTGCACATCTGTTGGACCATAACAGGGTTTCAATTTTCCCTATTGCACATCTGCTGGACCAAACATAAGGGCTTACATGTGTGATCAATAAAATCACAGATTTCTTGCACTCAATAAGGAAAAATGGCAATGACTTTACCAGCACGGCAGCGTTCACTTCTGAATTTATTTATGGGATGATACCCCTCCTTTAATATTTATCAGTGGGAATAAGTTTCTAAGCGTTATTTCAACTACTCCAAAAAACAAAAACAATTGCAGAAATACTACATGAAAACAATATAAGGTGTGTCACAGTGTATTGCAGTACATCCTTGTTTGATGCAATTTGAATGAGCTTTTGTTCCGCCAGATTAGTGCCTCTTGAAGACATGCAGTTGGCCTCTTCTCCCATTGTAGCCGCATCAATGTTCCCCACAGTAACAAAGAGTTCCAGAGATAGTATCCTTTTGCATTTGAAAAACTTTAAACACAGTTTTAAATTTGCATTTACCAGTCCAATTTGTACAACCGATCGATCGGGAGAACAGTTTTGTTCTCCTGATTGAAGGAATGCATCCAACAATGCATCTATCAAAATTCAAAGTTTGTATAGGAATAACATAAAAATCAGACACACTTCGAGCGTGGGGAGCGCAACCAGTGCAAAGGGTTCAAATTTGTCTTCACGATTTGAAGTAATGACATATGAAATATCTTTTCACTATGCACAATTAAAATTCACCGAGCGGTTTCAAGAAATTTGAAGAAAAGCGGTCAGTTTGTATTATGCGTTAGTTAGGCAGTTACATTTTAGCAAGATTTTCTGTTGAAAAAAACAGTTTAAAGTTTTGTTCGGGAATTATTTATGACTAACATGGTTAAGTTGTCAAAAATAAATTACCGAACAAAACTTTAAAATGTTTTTTTTTCTTCAGAAAATGTAGTTAAAACGCAACTGTCTTTGATACAATAACACATAATAAAAAGTCACCACTTATCTTCAAGTATTTTGAAAACTGCGCAGTCAATATTAAAAGCGCACGGTGAAAACATAATTCACATAACATTATTTCAAATCTTAAAGAGTTGAAACCTTCACAGTGGTTGAGTTTCCCGTGCTCGAAATGTGTCTGATTATTATCATGTGTTATTCCTATACAAATTTTGAATTTGGATAGATGCATTGTGGAATACTTCTGAAAAGAATCCCCCGATCGGGTGAACAAAACTGTTCTCCCGATCGGGGGTACAAACCAGACTGTTTACCCTGACTAAATAAAAAAAGTCTATCGACACCTATTAGCAAACGACCCACAAAATCAGTACTTTTTTATGTAGAATAAACGTTATATATATACAGAAAATAACACAATTTATACAAAATCTGTGACTTAGGACAGGCTTAAAAAATGGTTTGCTTTCAGTAACACATTGTGTTCTAAAAAAGCTTTTTCTTTTCCTTTCTTTTTATGTTTGGTGCCAAATTCAAGCTTTTTCATAATTGTAAAATATATTTGAGTGGGTAGCAATTCTGTTGGTTAGGTTGGGTTATTCTGAACAAACAACGTTTTAAGGATGGCTTTAATGATATATAAAAGGGCTGACAGCTAAAAACCAATTTCAGATTTAAAAAATTTCTGGAGTTTCATTCAATCAAAGAAATAAATTGTCTTTCACATTTTATTTTAATATATGATATATATATACATAGGCATACTAGATGGGGGCAATGGGAACAGACTGCCCCCATGGATTTTGGGCAACCAAAGTTTTGGGCAAAATGTTTGTTTAATATTCAGACAAAAACTGCCTAATCTATTCAATGTAATTTATTCAGACAGGCGGAGACGGAAAATTAAATTTGCAAAAAGTTTTCACAATGGATTTGATTTATTCCAGGATACTAGGTGTGAAGTTAGTTTGCATTAATTTTTCCGAATGAATGTGAAATAGGAACAGGTTAAGTTTGCCAGAATCTTGGATTTTATGAATATGATCATGTCAGGTAAAATTTAATCTTGCCCGATATTTTGGCAAAATATGTTCTGCCCCCCCCCCCCCCACACTCTCTAAAGGAATTGCCCTGTACGCCTATGCAAACATCCCCGACACTGTCAGAATTAGCTGTTCCCCTTGAGCAAATGGTCAGAGGATTACACTACAATGGATAATCAGGGCCGTCATACAGGGGGAGGAGGAGGGGGGGTGGGGGGTGGTGGGGGGTGGTCCAGGCAGGGGATATGCCCCAATTATTAGTAGAATTTTACAATTTGAAGTACATTTTTGGGAAAATTTGCCTCTTGTCCCCTCCCCCCCTCCTCCACCCAAATACACATGCACTTTTGGATAAGAAAGCCATGTTCTCTACTTTCTAGATGAGAATTATGACCCTGAATTTTCTCTACTTTCTAGATGAGAATTATGACCCTGAATGGATATACTGAAGAAAACTACTAGGCCTGCCCAGTCATAAGTCGTATATCTTCACCCAATAAAAAAATGCATCTGATAATTTGAAAAGCTGTAAAAGTGCCAAATATTGATATCAAGTTTTCTATATGCATGACTATTTATATTTTTAATCTGGCTTGACATAAGTAATCCTCTATTGATATAAACTGTGTATTAACTACTCTCTCCCCACTTGTAGCTCATAAATTCGTATTATTATGTAACAGGGTTGACTTGGGAGTATATATAACTATATATATATATATATATATATATATATATATACAACTATATATATAACTAATATAACTATATATATATAACTATAACTATATATATATATATATATATATATGTATAACTATATATACATATATATATATATATATATATATATATAACTAATATAACTATACATAACTAATATAAGTATATATATAACTAATATGAATATATATATATATATATATATATATATATATATATATATATATATATATATAACTATAACTATATATGTAACTAATATAACTATACATATATAACTATAACTATATATATTACTAACATCACTATATATATATATATATACATAACTAATATATATATATATATATAGAACTATAACTATATATATATATATATAAGTAATATAACGATATATAACTATATATAACTATATATATATATATGTATATATATATATATGTATACATATATATATATATATATATATATATATATATATAACTAATATAACTATATATATATATAATATATATTTAACTATATATATAATTATTTATATAATTATAGGTACTCGTGTTCAAAAGTTACATAAGTATAAAAACTTCTGACATTATAACCAGCATGTCTTGTCTGCAATAATTAAAACCTCCTTACAACACAATACACTAACAAGGCATTACATACACTTCACAAACAATACAACTCAAGAGCACCTGCTCTTGTACACTATAGTATGTTTTAATATGCAACAAGTTTATTTGTATTTTATGTGGGTTTATGTCTACTTCTTTTAAAATGCAGAAAGGGAGCTAAACAACCAAGGACCTTAAAACTCCACATCCACCAACTACCCACTCATGAAGGACTCACACCCTGTAACTCTTGCCAACAGCAGCATCAACCATAAGGGCACTTCCGTGACCTACTTAATCAAAAGAAATATATTTCTAAAATCCTGGCAATGTTTAATTTCTTAGGTACAAACAATTTTTGTACATGCATAGAATCTGGAAAGTATTATATCTCTGGATACGTTCGAGAAAAGTTTGTTTGTTTGATAAGGGCTTAACGGCAGCACGACAGCGAGGGTCATTATGTGTCTGAGAGGTTAGATCATTCTAGAGGTAGGAAGGAAAGAAAACAGGGGGAGATATAGAGAAACACAAAAACTAAAAGCCAGAAAGTTGGGATCAAGAGAGGAGGTGCATGGGTGAAAAAACAAAGTAGAGAGAGGGGGGTGAGAGAGGAGGATTAAATATGGTTGTAGAGGGAAGCATGATGAAGGAAGGAGATAATTTTATCCGGAGGGTTTTTCTGGAAGAACTCGGCTATTGAGTTGTGGGGAGCGAGGGAAGCTCTGGGAAGGTTGTACAGGGGGCAAGCAAGAAGAATGTGATGGACTGTGAGGGAGCAATGGCAATTGTTGCAGAGGGGTTGGGGGGAACCAATAAGGAGGTGGGAGTGAGTGAGGTGGGAGTGAGTGAGGTGGGTGTGACCTAATCTAAGACGGGTAATGTGAACTTTGTCGACACGGGAGAGGTTGTGGATGGTGGGTTTGATCGGAATGGTGGGCTGGATGATGTGGACTTTGTTATCAATTTGGGAGTCCCATGAGGTTTGCCAGCAGTCACAAACAAGGGAAGGATGAGCGGTTTGATGTCAGAAAGGTTTTTCAGAAATGGGTTAGAAAGAAAGGTTTTACTTTGAGCTGAATCCAAAGCAGGTACATTCTATTCACTCTAGGCATGGGCGACGAGATTGGGGGGTGGGAGTGAAGACATTTTAGGCAACCAAAGATTCAGGCAAAATGTTAGTCAATATTTGGGCAAAAACTGCATAATCCATTCAATGTATTTTATTCACACATGTTAAATTTGCTGAAGGTTTTCAGTATGGATTTCATTTACTCCAGGATACTAGGAGTGAAGTTAATTCACCTTCATTTTCCAGAATGAAAAGATAGTTTTCCTGAATCTTGCTTTTATGAATATAATCATGACAGGTAAAATTTGGGCAAGATATTAATCTTGCTCTGCCCCCCCCCCCCCACCCCCTCCCTACTTCTCCTATCTACAGGACATGTCATGTGAAAGGAGATTGGAGGAGGGGGAGGGATTTTTTATAAAATATGGCAAATTAATTGACACAAACATTTGGTCAAACATCAAATCTTGATGCTTTCTTTCTATTTCTTTGTTATTTTCAAAAATTCATCACTTGATTTTACTGGTTAGGTAGACAACAAAAACATCAGTTGTTCGCAGTATTTCTTTCTTTTGAATAACTATGTGTTACTGAGTTGGAAATCACCAGAATGTTGTAATCTAATAGAGCATGTGCATCACGTATGGTATGGAAAATTATCCAATCACTGGTTAGGGAATTGTAAACGAACAAAGAGCGCACAGCAAAATATGTTCTTGGTTTGCCTTCATCTGCTGGTATCTTTTATATCAAAACTGAACATTGCTAAAATAAAAAACATTCATTTCTGGCTATTTTGCATTTTAAAAATGGTTGTTTTTGCATTTTCTATGTTGTTTTCGATGACTGAAATTGTCTGTCTGCTATTTAAATTGTCATTAAGCATAATTCTGTGTATAGCATTACATAAAAACTTACTTCCGCTACCAAAGAGGTACCCTGCTGAGTGTGTGTGACATCATATGCACATACTCTATCATTAGGTTGTAACCACTTGTCCTGGAGGGAATAGTATTTCAGATTCCCAGATCTCATGAAATTTATTTACTCATTTCTGCCACCGATAAAATTGTGAACCTTATTTATTCTTTTACCCATAATATTCTAAGATAAATACAAGACAAGCATATCTCTTCATTATTACCTTGATAGATATTTTTAAAACCAATGCAGGATATGTAGGGCCATCAGTGAATAATAGCAAACCAATGTAGGATATATAGGGCTATCAGTGAATAATAGCAAACCAATGCAGGATATGTAGGGCTATCAATGAATAATAGCAAACCAATGTAGGATATGTAGGGCTATCAATGAATAATAGCAAACCAATGTAGGATATGTAGGGCTATTAATGAATAATAGCAAACCAATGCAGGATATGTAGGGCTATCAGTGAATAATAGCAAACCAATGTAGGATATATAGGGCTATCAGTAAATAATAACAAACCATGAGGATATGTAGGGCTATTAATGAATAATAGCAAACCAATGTAGGATATATAGGGCTATCAGTGAATAATAACCAATGCAGGATATGTAGGGCTATCAATGAATAATAGCAAACCAATGCAGGATATGTAGGGCTATCAGTGAATAATAATAGCAAACCAATGTAGGATATGTAGAGCTATCAATGATTAATAGCAAACCAATGTAAGATATGTAGGGCTATCAATGAATAATAACAAACCAATGTAGGATATGTAGGGCTATCAATGAATAATAGCAAACCAATGCAGGATATGTAAGGCTATCAGTGCATAATAGCAAACCAATGTAGGATATGTAGGGCTATCAGTGAATAATAGCAAACTAATGTAGGATATGTAGGGCTATCAATGAATAATAGCAAACCAATGTAGGATATGTAGGGCTATCAATGAATAATAGCAAACTAATGCACCATCAATGAATAATAGCAAACCAATGTAGGATATGTAGGGCTATCAATGTAGGATATGTAGGGCTATCAGTGAATAATAGCAAACTAATGTAGGATATGTAGGGCTATCAATGAATAATGACAAACCAATGTAGGATATGTAGGGCTATCAATGAATAATAGCAAACCAATGTAGGATATGTAGGGCTATCAATGAATAATAGCAAACCAATGCAGGATATGTAGGGCTATCAATGAATAATAGCAAACCAATGTAGGATATGTAGGGCTATTAATGAATAATAGCAAACCAATGCAGGATATGTAGGGCTATCAGTGAATAATAGCAAACCAATGTAGGATATATAGGGCTATCAGTGAATAATAAGAAACCAATGCAGGATATGTAGGGCTATTAATGAATAATAGCAAACCAATGTAGGATATATAGGGCTATCAATGAATAATAGCAAACCAATGTAGGATATGTAGGGCTATCAATGAATAATAGCAAACCAATGCAGGATATGTAGGGCTATCAATGAATAATAGCAAACCAATGTAGGATATGTAGGGCTATCAGTGAATAATAGCAAACCAATGCAGGATTTGTAGGGCTATCAGTGAATAATAACAAACCAATGCAGGATATGTAGGGCTATTAATGAATAATAGCAAACCAATGCAGGATATGTAGGGCTATCAGAATGAATAATAGCATAATGAATAATAGCAAACCAATGCCAGATATGAAGGGCAAACCAATGTAGGATATGTAGAGCTATCAATGATTAATAGCAAACCAATGTAGGATATGTAGGGCTATCAATGAATAATAGCAAACCAATGTAGGATATGTAGGGCTATCAATGAATAATAGCAAACCAATGTAGGATATGTAGGGATATCAATGAATAATAGCAAACCAATATGTAGGGCTATCAATGAATAATAGGATATGTAGGGCTATCAGTAAATAATAATGAATAATAGCAAACCAATGCAGGATTTGTAGGGCTATCAGTGAATAATAGCAAACCAATGTAGGATATGTAGGGCTATCAGTGAATAATAGCAAACTAATGTAGGATATGTAGGGCTATCAATGAATAATAGCAAACCAATGTAGGATATGTAGAGCTATCAGTGAATAATAGCAAACTTATGTAGGATATGTAGGGCTATCAATGAATAATAGCAAACCAATGTAGGATATGTAGGGCTATCAGTGAATAATAGCAAACTAATGTAGGATATGTAGGGCTATCAATGAATAATAGCAAACCAATGTAGGATATGTAGGGCTATCAGTGAATAATAGCAAACCAATGCAGGATATGTAGGGCTATCAATGAATAATAGCAAACCAATGCAGGATATATAGGGCTATCAATGAATAATAGCAAACCAATGCAGGATTTGTAGGGCTATCAATGAATAATAGCAAACCAATGCAGGATTTGTAGAACTATCAATGAATAATAGCAAACCAATGCAGGATATGTAGGGCTATCAATGAATAAAAGCAAACCAATGCAGGATATATAGGGCTATCAATGAATAATAGCAAACCAATGCAGGATATGTAGGGCTATCAATGAATAATAGCAAGACAAAGGTGATGAGAATTAATGCTAGAAGGCAAGATGCTTCTTCATTGAAAGGAGAAGAGGTGGCAGATGACGTTGATGAATTCACATACTTAGGAGCCACCCTGACAAAAGATGGCGGAACACTGATTGACATAAGGAGAAGAATAGGCAAGGCTAGAAACACCTTCATCACCTTAAACAACATTTGGAAATCTAACAACTACAGCTTAAGGACAAAATTTAAAATATTTCAAACAAATGTTATGTCTGTGCTTCTATACGGATCTTCCATATGGAGAATGAATGAGGGCGACAATAAAAAAGTAGATACATTCCAACGAAACTGCTTACACAAAATATTAAAAGTTCAATGGCCAATAGTAATTTCAAATAATGACTTGTATAGAAAGACAAAGATGGTACCGACAATCATAACAATCCGTGAGAGAAGATGAGATAAAATCGGACATATCTTATAAAGAAATGCCACCAATAATTCAAGGGTAGCTTTGTCCTGGACACTAGGTGGGCAAAAAATAGAGGCAGACCAAAAACAACTTGGAGGCAAATGGTAGAGAAGGAGAAGAAATGCTTGAATGGGGAAGCTGGAACCAAATCAGTGAAGTGGCACAAGACAGGAAGAGATGGATCTATGTGCTTGAAGGCCTTTACCTCCACTTGAGGAGACGGGAGCAGTGAGTGAGTGAGTGAGATATTTTTATGCGTAGTGCTTTCATCTGTCCAGAAAAGAAACGGTTCAAGCTTACATTCTTAATGTTTCTAAGATCACAAAACACAACATTTTTCCCCAGTGGATTTTTCTTTTCTTTTTTACAAGAATAATGACACATGAATAAATAACCAGGTATAAAAATCTAGGCCTTTGTATTGGAAAATTATGAACGACAAAAAAAAAAAAAAAAAAAAAAAAAAATTTCAGCAACTATTTCTAATCCAATTTCATACACTGTTTTTGCCGTTGTCAAACATAAGTTTTCGTGAGTTTTTTGAGAAAATTTGGAAATCCTGGCACTTGAGTGAGGAGTACAATGGAAAGATCTACATTTTCAGTTTATTTCTAGTGTATACACTTGCATTTATATTAGTCTACTGTTGTTCTACTACGCTTTTCACATATCTTGTTTGATTTTCTGAAAATTAAAAATGATAATAACATTTAAATAAAATCCAAATACCCCAAAACCAGAATTCTGGGAAAATCCGAAAGTCTCACATCCCTGAATATCTGGAAAATCTGAAAGTCTCACATCCTTGAATAACTTAAATGGTACGTACATCTATATTAAATCAATTTCCCACCCGCATTGCAAACAAATGTACATCATTGTCCAGTGCATGCAGCTACAAGCATTAAAGTATGAGCAACATCTTCTGAGCTGTCCTTCCAGCCATCTGACCATACTCCACCACCGCCTCCTCCTCCTCACCACTAACCTTCCGGTGATAGACAGAGTAAGGCATCACTTGGTTCTTGTGCAGGATCAGAATGTCCAGGATGTCAATCTCTGAATCACCTGTGGACAAATACAAAGAAGAGTTTCAAAGACTGAAAGAGTCTGGCAAAATTTGAGATCCGTCAATGTAAAAAACATATAATAAAAACCCAAACCTGGCACTGACTGTTTTAATAAACAACACATAGGTGTAGGAAACGTGGGGACTGGGTGGGGAACATGCCCCACCCCTCACTTTTCCAAAAAATGACAAAATAATCTCATTTTTAAATGAAAAATGCCCCTCAATTACTTTTCCCAATAGTAGCAACATGGTGACTTTTGTCAGTCCCATGACAGAGAGGAATGTGTCCCATTGGAAATGTGCCTCTTTCTAAAAATGAAGTGCCCCTTTTACTTTACTTAGTTCTTTTGGGCTCATTTATTCTATCTACAGATTGGGATGGGGGACATATGACTTGGAAAGTGCCCCTAAAAGTTATGCCCCCTCCCCCCAACTTTTAGAAAGCTTCCTACACCCCTGAAACAACAGGAGTGGGCAAATTCAAATGAAACTGGCAAGACTGTCATTGACCTGACAGCAATTGTTCATTAATATTTGTTGTCAATAAAATGGTCATTTTTAGGTTCTCTTTAAATGCGAACAAAATCCCAAAGTAAAATGTAAGTAGCGGAATATGCCAGTACTATACATATTCGGGAATTAAACTGTAAACCAGAACCAAAAGGTTTTGTGGTTCCGATGCTTTTTTGATATGCTAATTGATTTGTAAGTTTTGTGTCAACTGTCATGTCATTGCATATCATGAAATATTTGTTCCATGATATTCATTTATAATTAGCCGCACCCACCATGCAGATTAATAAAAAGGTTGACAACATTAGCATTTGCACAATAACTAACACCATTATCATAGCAAGTACGATGTAAAAACGATTGTTCATTTATGTTAATTGAAGAATTTTTTCAGTAAGCTCCGCCTACTCATTTATATTCATGACATCACTAATACAACATTAGAACATATGTACAGACCATAACCCATCTGTGTACCACATATGGCATAACTCCAATATACCGTTCACGAGATATGGTGTTTACATCATTTAGCACTTTCACATAATCATTGAGCCATGCCCACCATGCATATTAATGACATCTGTTGATAACATAAGCATGAACACAATAACCAACAATATTATCATGACCAATATAATGCAAAATGGACATACAGTTGCTGACTTATCACTTTTTCAAAATGTTCAATTTAAGTCCCACCCACTTGGATGGATCACCACTAAAAACAATAGAGTACATCTACAGACCATGGGCTATCTGTGTACACATATGACATTTACAAAATCATATTAAGATCTGCCCACTATGCATATTAATAAAAGTCAACATTTTTATACCATGAACATGTATACACTAGCTAACATCATTATTAGATCATATATGAAACATAACAGACATGTGATCTTTAAAATATGACCATTTCCAGATTTTTACATTAAGCCCTGCCTACTCGTTAATATGCATGACATATCACCACCAAAAATAATAAGGCACATCTATGGACCATGGGCTATCTGTGTATTACATATGACATGAATCCAGTTTACTGTTCTTGAGACACCGTGTTTACAAGCTCTTTTTTGCAAAATCATATTATGGCCCGCCCACTTTGCATAATAAAGAAATTCAACGTTTTTACATGATAAACATATACACACCAGCTAACATCATGATTGCTTCACACATGAAACAAAACAAACATGCTATTGTTAAACTATGACCATTTTCAGATTTTTACATTAAGCACCGCCTACTCATTAATATGCATGAGATAACCACCCATTAGTATAGACACTGCTTAAAAACATGTTTTGCAAATTTCAGACTAGAAATTTATGCATCATTCCACAAGAATAACTTTGCTTCAAAGGACATTTCATACTCCTTGGGAGATGCTGTTTCTCTTAATAAAAACACCTTTGTGTGTTGGGTGGAAATCGAGCACAGGGTTCATTGAACAGCTTGTATGGAGTGTTAAACAGACCACAGTTTTGTAGTTTTGGGAACTAAAGAAAAAGACAACTTTTACTTCAACCGGCCCTGCTCTTTATGAGGGCCGGTCGAAGTGTTCCTGGTTTTAAGCAGAGCCATTTGTAAAGCCAAAAACAATAGAGCACATCTATGGACCATGGGCTATCTGTGTACTAAATATGACATGAATCCAGTTTACCATTCTTGAGATACCATGTTTACAAGCTCTTTTCAGCAAAATAATTTTAAGCCCTGCCCACTGCGCATATTAATGATATTCAACAATATTTACACAACGAACATGTACACACCAGCTAACATCATATTGTACCAAATATCAAACAAAAACAGACATGCAATTGTTAAAATACGAGCATTTCCAGTTTTTTACATTAGGCCCCACCTACTTATTAATGTGCATGACATCACCATCAAAAACAACAGGGCTTATGTACAGAGACCATGGGCTATCTGTGCACCACAGGTTAGCAGCCTGTCACACAATATCTGTTCATGAAATTATGCCTTTAAAGGAGACATAAAGTCTAATACAATCATTATTTCATATGATAGAACCATTTTGTTCAATTCTGTATTGAAATATTGTGCATGAAGACATAATTTCCCCAATAGGGTCATGTTTGCAATCAATACATGGGGGCTAGCAGCTGCCATTTTGTTCAATTCTGTTTAAAATATTGTGCATGATGACATAATTTTCCAATAGGGTTATGTTTGCAATCGATACATGGGGGCTAGCAGCTGCCATTTGTTTAATTCTGTATTGAAATCTTGTGCATGATGACACAATTTTTCCAAACAGGGACATAAGGATTTTAATTTATTTCTTTATAAATGTGATTAAAGTTTTATTCCAAAATGATGTGACACAAAGTTTTAACAGCATGTTTTGATTATTTCATGTGTACACAAAAATTTCCTTGACCCTTACAAAAGAAAAACAATTTTTTACCAGCTAGAAATCTTAAGGTAGATTATAAAGAAATACAAAGCATTCCAATATCCTGCTGGGCTGATGACATCATGTTCCGCATGTTTTAAAATCAAAATGGCAGCTCCCATGGTACTATTAGGTAGTAGTATTAAAGTTTTCGATAATTATACAAAATGTGTTAGATTGCTTCAAGAGTTATGACACTTGGTCAGAAAATTTGTTATTTTCAATTCTATCATTTGAAATAAGGATTTTGTCAGACTTTGTCTCCTTTAAACTTACAGTAGATTCATGTGAAGGCATGATAAATATTAGGCTGATAACTTAGGCCTATTGTTCTCCTTTAAATTAAAGAGGCATGAAGTCTACAAAATGCAAGAATATTCTACATAAAGGAAAACAAAATTAGGTATGTTCTTTCTCCATCATGAAGTTCAGAATTGTACATACAACTACAAAAAGATATATTTTCCCAATATTTTTTCTTAAACAGTCTTTCAAATGTGGGGTACAAAGTCTAATTAGTTTAGCCCCTTTCACTAATACATTTCATCAAAGCTGTTCCTTCCCACTCGATTCAAGAGCAAATATAAGGCTCCCATATTTTTATTTTTGAGGGGCGAGGGGGTCAAAAATAAAACTATTATCATCACATTAGACCCAAAAAAGAATTGTATAATGCTGTAATTTTCAGCTTCACAAAATAGTTCCTTGCATGTAGGAGGTCTATTTTCCCAATGGCACAGCTAACAAAATATGAATAGAATTCCCCAACACTGCTACTTGATAATTCGATCAAAGTCATCATAAATAACCATAATTTCCACACACAGATTTTGTATAACATATTAAGTGCAATTAAACAAAACAATTTTTAAACTCAGTTTTGTACAAAAAGGAAAGTAGATACAGCTTGACAGCCAAGTCAAATCCCTGACGGACACTGAACTACATCTATAAAACGCCAGTTTATTCAAATTTCCCCAGAAAGCTCATCAAAATTTTCAGAAAATGTACTGAAAGTACCTAGTGGCAATTTAACTACAGTCTGAATCCTTTGAGATTCAGTATAATATCATCTGGCCGTCTCTCTCTTTCCGTTTGCTGTCTAGCCGGCCAATTTACGACTGAAAGTTCCCCTCAAATTATCGTACGTGCAGACATGTAATCTAGGTTTCTCCACAGTCATGGGTGTAAACGCAGCTCAGGTGTATGAACATGTACCTCTGTGGGTGTGATAGGACATCAACAGTAACCAATAATAACCACACCTGCATAATCAGTAATGTCATTCTTGGACCTTTAAGAATACTCTTTAAAGGAGACATCAAGACTAGCTTTTTCTTCATATAATGTAGGATAGAAATAATAATTATAAGTCATCTGAAGAAATTTGACATCGTACAAAACAATTTATCATATATTTTCTAATCTATTCAAACATTAATTCTGTCAATACAAACTTACATGGGAGCGGCAATTTTGTTCTTATGCCCTCTAAAAAATACACCCAGTACAGATTAGATTATTAGTGTATGAAATTATCATCTTTTTCAAATTTTCTAACTTCTAAGAATGAATTTTTCCTTTGATATTATTATTTATAATGATATTAATGATTCAAGTCCTTAGTACTTCATGTCAAAGCATTTTGGACCGAAAATTTTAAAGAAAATTCTAAAGAAATACATAATGCGTGCTGGCACATAGGGCAAATTCCATAATAGGTTGACAGTTTAATTTCAATACAAAACAAAATTCTACGCAAAATACATTTCAATGCTAAATTTATCTTCATCTATTTTTGTTAAGCTTGACAGCAAAAGGTCTTAAATTTATACCGTAATAAATATTTGCATTTGGTCAAATCGACGACGTCTTACTTGGCCAACAAAATGTGGCGCAATTAGAGTCCTGACTCACTGGTGCTCAAAGCCACATAACACATCAAAGTGTCATCATACTTGCTGCACAAAAACCACAATGTATGTTTGAACTCGGACACACTTAATGTTAGACTTGCAAAACGACTTCTTCCATCAAGGCAACATGTTGTCCCTCCATCACCCCACCTCAACATTTTAATAACCTGCTAAAGTTCATTTGATCCCCATACCCAATATAATCTACCTCAGAAATCCTAGGCCCACCAAGTTTTATCCCAAAACTTCTCTTAATCCCCAAAACTTCAAAAATCTATTCCCCACTTTTAATCTGTATTGATAATTTGCATTTGAACACTTTTGGATTATCTTCTGACTGATTTCTTTCAAGGCCATATCATGTGGCGTCGCCAGAGTTTTTCGCTCGGGGGGGGGAAGCCCTTAAGAGGAAGAAAATGGGGGAGTTACTAAATTTGTTTAGGCAGCACTGCACACATTTTGCGTGCGTGAAATGCGGTGTGGGGTTTAGGGGCCCGCTAAAGGGACCCTGAACCCTGATGGGGTCCAGGCGCGAAGCCCTGGTAGGTTCCAGATTTCTTGTTTTTGATGCGCCAAAATTGCTTTGATTAAACACTTAAGTTCAAAACCAAATTGATGAAAAGATGATAATTTTAGATTATAATGTTAAAACCAAATCAGATTAGCATTTGAATTACCATTTCTGAATAAGCAGCAAAAAAAAATTCCCCTTTTTATTTCAGGAGAATTTTTTTTTTTGGAGAAAATTAGAGAAAAAACCTGCGGTCCAGAAGAATTTTCTCAGAAAAATAAGAAATTCAGGCGAAATATTATTGGATATTTGAGTCAAAAAGGTGAAAAAACCACAAAAAAACCTGGAAAGTAAAGAAAAATGTCACCTGCATCTTTCCCTTTTTTCTTGTCAAAATTTAATGAAAATCTAAATTTCACAAGAAAAAGATAATCTTATTCAGTCAAAATACCCTTTTACTTTTTGGAAATGTTGGGCCCGTATGCGCCAATGCATTAGCAAAACAATTAACAGAGACCAGAGATGCAAGACCCTGGAAACTCTGAAGATTCCACGCTTTTGATGCCCCAAAATCATGGCTCAAAATCATAGATAAATTTTCAATCATAGTTTCTATTATCACAGCCAGGTAAAGAAACAAATCTTAATTCTAACATTAAAATCACCTGAGAGCTGCAGACGGAATATATTCCCCAACGCTAAAAATATGAGGAAAAATTCAAAAAGTGAAGACCTTAAAAAGCTGGGAACAGGTCAGAAACTAAAAGGCAAAAAAGTGTTCTTTTATAAATCCAAAATTAGAGCATAAATTTAAGAATAGTAGGAAATAGGGACTGAGAATGTTTGAAATCGAGGTAATCTGTGAATTTTATTTACATTTAGTGACACGTACCCCCCCCCCCAGTGACAACCACTGCAATGCATTATTTTTAGTTTTATTCAGGCTAAGCATTTGTTGTTCAGGTACTACCCACGTGCCAATTTACATGAATGTACACCATTCATAATTTAAGTTATGATCAGCTGAAACATTTTGTACAAAAATCTATTGTTATGCAAATAACCTAATTAATATGCACACTACACCTTACCATTAAGTGTAGACAATGCTTTTCACATATATGATCATTTGTATACAAAATATCCCCATACCAACTTTGATTTAAGAGATATCATAGATACAAATATTTTCATTGTTATGCAAATAAGCTAATTAGTATGCACACACAAACCCATAATCATGCTCATTTGAACAGTACTAATGTCCTCTACCCCTGTCCCAATTTACATGAATGTACACCATTCATAACTTAGTTATGAGGTCATGTTAAACATTTGTGGATGCCGCCGCCGCCGCCGATGCCGACGACGACAGGATAACCCGGTTCTCAGCTCATCCTGCTTTGCAGGCGAAATAAAAAGGATTCCTTCTTTGATATGCAAATGAACTTCAAAATTTTATGTTGAGCCTTTAAGCAATGCATATATATATTCCAAACAAAGGACAAACAATAAGACCTTGGCTACTATAAATTAAGAAAAACATTAAACACTTCCTAAAACATAAACTGAATACTAAGTAGTCAAAATCGTCAAGTAGAAGTAAGACATATTTTACTGCGATAGAATTTTAAGTATGGGTGTAAACTAGCTCTGGGCTATAGGAGGAGATAGCAAAGAAATAAACCTAGCTAGAAGGAGGCTTAGAAGAAGGGAAATTTAGATGTTTTTTCAAACTGTATTTTTTGTTTTAAAAGAACAATCTTTCTTTTCAAACTAAAAGCGAAAAAAACAATGATTATAAAGTTTAACACTCATGAGAAAATAACAATTATTTGTTGATAAGAACACCCTTTAAAAAAAGGGCTGTTGTGGCATTTAATTTGTTTGTATGGATAGTAATAAAGACAGCAGAAACGTGTCTATAAAGGGGGCTATTGGGGCTTTCCTTCCCCCTCACCTCCCAAAATTCTGTCGAAGACATAAATATAATTATCTGAAATATCAAATGAACCATGTGTGGCATTTTTTGCAATCGCATAGACTCGACTGAGCTATATTGTTAATTTTGAACCAAACCTTTTACCTGTTTACAATTTGCACCAAAAATCCTCTCCATTTTCAAACACACATCTTTCATGATGACCCCAAAATCTTCAATATTGACCCAAAATCTGCACTTTTGGATAAAAAGCTTCAGGCTTTTATCAAAAATTCAAATTTTGGACCAAATTTTTTAAGGCACAATCTACAACATAGAACCAAAAACCTTTGGATATGGAGGTGAAGTTCCTACCATCAAGGCCATGCATAACATGGGAGCCATAATACATTTTCAAAGCAATACAATTTAAAAATAGGTCTTTATCTTTTTGCCCATGCTAATTGGGAAAAATCATGGAAATTTCCAGGAATTCTCCTTGAATTTACAGGACTTTTTCTTCATTTTCAGGAAATTTTCTTTATTTTTGAGAAATTTTTTTAATTTCAGAAAATTTTCTTTAATTTTTTTGCAAAATTTTCATGAATTTTAAGGAAATCTCCATCAATTTTGGGGCAAATCTCCTTCAATTTTCCCAAATTTCCTGCATGTTCATGAAATCTTCAATTTCCGGGAATTTTCTTCAATTTCCAGGAAAATTCTTTACTTTTCAGGAAAGCACTGTCAATTTGGAGAAATTTTCAGGAACTGTTGTCAAAGTCGAACAAAATTTCAATTTTATGTTAATAATTTCACAATTTGTCATCAAAATAAAGCATGCATGCAACTGGAAACCCTTTTTGGGGGTGTCTCTAACTCATACGCGCCTCTGTCAGTCTGTCCTCCATAATCTGAAATTAGGGAGGACTCGGTCAGTTTCCCCAAAAACGAAAAGCAAAGAAAGATAACAAGGTGATGTAGGTATTAAATAATTTATCATAAAATAGAATAGATACAATAAATAAAGATGTCATTAATAATAGATTGGCTCCTGCTTCCATATGTTATGTAAAATCAATAACAATCATCGCCATTGATAATGATAACCTAATACCAAACATAATAATCAATAAATGAAATAATCATGATATCTGAATTTCCACGTTCCCTATGCTAGAATTAATGTAAATATTTCTTCTTTCCATAACCGCTCAAACACTTAAAGATTGAAATGCTTTACCACCAGACAGGGGCATAGCTAAGTAATTTTATTGGGAGGGAGGGGAAGGGGGGGGTGTGAAGGAATATTTTCTGACAAAATCACTGACGCCGTAGGTGTCAATGCTAGAGCAAAGCGCAAAGCAGAAATGGTGTGGGGTCTAGGGGCCCGCCTTAGGGCCCTTCTGTGAATTTCGGTATTTTATGGCTGATATTTTATCTCGAATCAACACAAATTTACACGGCAATATCACCCCAAAACAGCATGGAAACTTAACTATTTAAGCCCCTATGCGTTTCCATTTTTCATGGGGACTTTTTGTTTTAAAAATGAAACACCAGCGTTCATTAAGAACCATTTGTTTTAAACTACAGAAGAAGAAAAAATGCAAAATACATTCTTTTTTAATTGTTTTTCTCATCACTATTGACCTACAAATATTTCGCTTCATATTGCCATGGGTTATCTCTACAAACACTCTTGTTAACTTTATTTTGTACCAGTCAATTCACAATTGATGATGGAAGCCATTGGTCTATGAAAATCTGTATTAAATAATAGCAACACCTCATTCCCAAAATTAGTTTTAGACTGAGGATCCTCTCTTGCTTCAGTATGGATTTCTGCCTCAGCATCACCAGTCCGGGTCCCGCTGGTACTTGGTAGGCCTACAGGTAAATGATGAGCTTCATCGGTACTGACTTCCGTAACTTTCGCACTCTTTCTTGATCTTGATGCAGCTGCGGCTGCCACAAATGGATTAACTGGGGCATTGACAGTTTCAAATGGTATATGCACTCCTTTTGAAAATAGATCCTTATAATATTTAAAATTATGGATTTTTCGATAGTCATCATCAAATTTGTTGGTTACACAGTCCACATTGTAACTTAGATCGACTGGTTTTTTCTCTATCCTGACCTTTACAAAACTTGCTTTCTCGTAATTGTTATACTAGGGATTTCTTATGATTATACCATTCGAATAAATTAAATTTATGAGTTGATGAAAAGTGGGACTCAGAGAAATCCTCTACCAACTTGCAGCAGCCATAAGTTGCCATGTTTATAAGGGAAGAGGGCGTTATCTGATCTCTTATATTATAAAACTGGTTGAAACAATAGCTTCAATTGTGATTCAATTCAACAAGTTGAAAACAAGATTTGCAGTCTTGTACAGACAAGGAGTTAGCTGATGTGTTTAATCATGTGAATATTTTTTTTCTTCTGTAAATTGAGAACAAAGAATTAGCAATGAACATGAGTTGATGAAGTTTCGTTTTTAAGGTTATAAATAATTAAGTTTCCCCCGCCATAACTTTTTTTTTTTTTTTTTGGCAATGCTTTCATTTCCGATTGTTCATCTCATATGCCCCTGCTGCCAGACCACCAGACATTGATAAACATTCACACAGTCTAAACTGTTTAAAGCTAAACCTAGCCTAGTGAACTTGTTAACTGTTGCTCCCTCATACTTGTTATGCTCGGTTGTTATTCATGTCCAGAAGGATTTTTGCCGACTTTAACCTGTAAGTTTGCAAAGCACCATTGAATGTTCATACAGTGATGTGCGCTATATTTAATAACTTTTCATTACCTTAACCTATTTATATTCAGGTTGCAAGATTACTTCAGCAGATGGAAAGTGGCATACTGTACGTACCCATGCTAACAATTGCTTAACTTAGCTGTTGAAGTTTCCAGTTAGACTAGCCTCGTTCTTTTCAAACTTTAAATAATATCATTCTCCTTTACTATCTCTTTGTGAGTGTTCAAAAATTATTTTGGTATAATAAATTATTTTGGTATAATAAATATTTTCTATTATGTTTCTGGAACAGTAAGAATATCTAAAGGATACCATTCTTCATATTACGTTTTGGAAGTGGCTATTAAAATATTGGATTGGCACCAGAACTTTTTATCTGCATTCCTCAACGTTGCCAATTTACACAATTTTTGCAAATAAAAACAAGGCCATACATTTCTGAATTAGCATTGCTGAAATTTTTGTAGCGTCGTAACCATTAAAATACAATCTTCAATAAATAGCACCTAATTTGAAGTCCATATTCTCTTCATTAAATGAAATTTTAAGCAGATTTTGAACATGGAGTTTACAATACCAGACCTGTCGCATCCTGAGGGCCATGATAAAACCAGAGATATTGTCAATAACAGCAACCCTGATAAAACCAGGGAGTCTAAATGACAACTCCCTGATAAAACCAGGTAATGATAAAACCAGGTAGTCTAAACGACAACTCCCTGATAAAACCAGGGAGTCTAAATGACAACTCAATAATAAAACCAGGGAGTCTAGATGACGACTCCCTGATAAAACCAGGCAGTCTAAATGACAACTCCCTGATAAAACCAGGGAGTCTAAATGACAAGTCAATGATAAAACCAGGGAGTCTAAATGATAACTCCCTGATAAAACCAGGGAGTCTAAATGATAACTCCCTGATAAACCCATAAAGCTATTAACTGAAATAGATCCATGGTAAAACTAACAATTACACAGAGATCAGTTCACTGCAAAATGAAGCTTAAAAAAAAAGGGGAGAAAAAAGAAATTTAAATGTTTTTAACTTTTACTTTTTGTTTTAAAAGAAACAAGCTTTCCTTTCAAAGTAAAATAAAAATAAAATGATTAAAAAGTTTAAAACACATAAGAAATAATTAGTTGAATTTCAGAGAATATTTCACTACAAAGTGAAGCTTAAAAGGGAAATTTAAGTGCTTTCAAACTTTACTTTTTGTTTTATAGGGAACAATCATTCTTTTCAAAGTAAAAGCAAAAAAAAAATGATTAAAAAGTTTTAAACACATGAGAATCATTTAGTTGATTAAACTACCAAGATAATTGCAAAAATAATATTTCACTGCAAAGTGAAGCTTAGAAGGGAAATTTAAAGAGGAAGGCTCGTCTCAGTAAAATATAATAAAAATGGGGGATACTTTATTTTGACGTCACTTCCGGTTGTGGAGGCAAGATCCGATCCTCTGTCTGTTTGTACCACACAGTACAGCCAGACACTAGCATGTACGTTGTGTGTGCAGAATTACATACACAGCGCATTACGTTACTGTGCCGAGAAACTTTTCAATGCTTTTTTGTCAGAAAGCGAAAGTGAAATTTTAGTATTATAATACTACAATGATAGTCACCAAATGAAAATTACTGAGAATAAAAAGAAGAAGATGAAAGCAAAAAGTCAAAATAAACAATTCTACCGGGGCTTGAACTAACTGCTTGATTTGAACAAAAAATTGTTACTTGCGATCGCCGCAAGCAATCTGGGCTATCCCGTGTCGTGACCTTCAAGGCGTTTTAAATAACTATATACCTTGCAATACGAGACAACGATCGCGCAGCAAAATTTCAACCAATCAAAAAATTTGAAAGGAATTCTAAATATTGTGCACATATGACGATATCGCCTCTTTAAATGCTTTAAAACCTTACTATTTTTTTTAAAGGAAACAAATCTTTCTTTTTAAAGTAAACTGAAAAAACACTGATTAAAAAGTTTCAAACACATGAGAAAACATAATTATCTAGTTGAGAAAACTAACAATATAATTGCAGAGATCTGTTCACAGCAATGTTAAGCTTACAGTTGGATTAAACCTTTTCAAAATGAAATTCCAGTTCTTTTCAAACACAAACGTTAGGATATTGGTGCTCAGTAAGAAGATTATTTGATTTCAACAAGCAATACTAATTACTTGTAGGATCAAATATTAGAAAATATTTTTCCAAAGAAATGATTAGGCAAAGATATATCTCTTTAAAATCATATACGGCGATCTGTCCACTTAAGTCCATGTAGATTCATTTGTTAATAAGAAATAATAACTTCAGTGACACAAAATCTTACGTTTTCATACATCTTTAATATTTTATTCTCTATTCAAGCCAGCAATTATTTTTTAAATTTCTTTTTATGCAAGGAATCTAGATTGCAAGGAATCTAGATTGCAAGGAATCTAGATTGCAAGGAATCTAGAATGCAAGGAATCTAGATTGCAAGGAATCTAGAATGCAAGGAATCTAGATTGCAAGGAATCTAGACTGTAAGGAATCTAGATTGCAAGGTATCTAGATTGAAAGGAATCTAGATTGCAAGGAATCTAGATTGCAAGGAATCTAGATTGCGAGGAATGTAGATTGCAAGGAATCAAGATTGCAAGGAATCTAGATTGCAAGGAATCTAGATTGCAAGGAATCTAGATTGCAAGGAATCTAGACTGTAAGGAATCTAGATTGCAAGGTATCTAGATTGAAAGGAATCTAGATTGCAAGGATTTCTAGATTGCAAGGAATCTAGATTGCAAGGAATCTAGATTGCA
The DNA here is from genome assembly GCA_020152595.1 of Chiridota heheva. Taxonomy (NCBI): domain Eukaryota; kingdom Metazoa; phylum Echinodermata; class Holothuroidea; order Apodida; family Chiridotidae; genus Chiridota; species Chiridota heheva. The sequence goes on along the minus strand of JAIGNY010001295.1, from coordinate 326,354 downwards.
AGGAATCTAGATTGCAAGGTATCTGGGTTGCAAGGAATCTAGAATGCAAGGAATCTAGATTGCAAGGTATCTGGGTTGCAAGGAATCTAGATTGCAAGGAATCTAGATTGCAAGGTATCTGGGTTGCAAGGAATCTAGATTGCAAGGAATCTAGATTGCAAGGAATCTGGGTTGCAAGGAATCTAGATTGCAAGGAATCTAGATTGCAAGGAATCTAGACTGTAAGGAATCTAGATTGAAAGGAATCTAGATTGCAAGGAATCTAGATTGCAAGGAATCTAGATTGCAAGGAATCTAGATTGCAAGGAATCTAGATTGCAAGGAATCTAGATTGCAAGGAATCTAGATTGCAAGGAATCTAGATTGCAAGGAATCTAGATTGCAAGGAATCTAGGAAGGAATCTAGATTGCAAGGAATCTAGATTGCAAGGAATCTAGATTGCAAGGAATCTAGATTGCAAGGAATCTAGATTGCAAGGAATCTAGATTGCAAGGAATCTAGAATGCAAGGAATCTAGATTGCAAGGAATCTAGATTGCAAGGAATCTAGAATGCAAGGAATCTAGATTGCAAGGAATCTAGATTGCAAGGAATCTAGATTGCAAGGAATCTAGATTGCAAGGAATCTAGATTGCAAGGAATCTAGATTGCAAGGAATCTAGATTGCAAGGAATCTAGATTGCAAGGAATCTAGATTGCAAGGTATCTAGATTGCAAGGAATCTAGATTGCAAGGAATCTAGATTGCAAGGAATCTAGACTGTAAGGAATCTAGATTGCAAGGTATCTAGGTTGCAAGGAATCTAGAATGCAAGGAATCTAGAATGCAAGGAATCTAGATTGCAAGGAATCTAGATTGCAAGGAATCTAGATTGCAAGGAATCTAGACTGTAAGGAATCTAGATTGCGCAAGGTATCTAGGTTGCAAGGAATCTAGAATGCAAGGAATCTAGAATGCAAGGAATCTAGATTGCAAGGTATCTGGGTTGCAAGGAATCTAGATTGCAAGGAATCTAGAATGCAAGGAATCTAGATTGCAAGGTATCTGGGTTGCAAGGAATCTAGATTGCAAGGAATCTAGATTGCAAGGAATCTAGACTGTAAGGAATCTAGATTGCAAGGTATCTAGGTTGCAAGGAATCTAGGTTGCAAGGAATCTAGATTGCAAGTTCTACTGAAGCGAGCGGTTATTGTAAGATTTCCCTTTCATGTTAGAAACAAATATTCTGATTGCAATTCTATTCAGGTCAGGCATACATTGTTTGAAGTTCTTTTGAGATGTCCTTTGATATAAACTGTCTTCAAGAAATGGAAAAATAGTTGGAATTTCTTTCCAAGGGCTAAAAATCCATTATTTACAGTAACTGAACAATGAATATGTAGAGAGACAGATGAAAGGATGGACGGATCGAGAGAGGGATGGACAGACAGTTTGATGATAAAGAATCTATATTTCCATTCAACAATTTCTTGACTAGATATAATTACTACAAATGTGTCAAATATAGCAACTGGGTATGGTCCCTGTCAGTGAGCTGGGTATGATCCCTGTCATTAAGCTGGGTATGGTCCCTGTCAGTGATATGGGTATGGTCCCTGTCAGTGAGCTGGGTATGGTCCCTGTCAGTGAGCTGGGTATGATCCCTGTCATTAAGCTGGGTATGGTCCCTGTCAGTGAGCTGGATATGGTCCCTGTCAGTGAGCTGGGTATGGTCCCTGTCAGTGAGCTGGGTATGGTCCCCGTCAGTGAGCTGGGTATGGTCCCTGTCAGTGAGCTGGGCATGGTCCCTGTCAGTGAGCTGGGTATGGTCCCTGTCAGTGAGCTGGGTATGGTCCCTGTCAGTGAGCTGGGCATGGTCCCTGTCAGTGAGCTGGATATGGTCCCTGTCAGTGAGCTGGGTATGGTCCCTGTCAGTGAGCTGGGTATGGTCCCTGTCAGTGAGATGGGTATGGTCCCTGTCAGTGAGCTGGATATGGTCTCTGTCAGTGAGATGGGTATGGTCCCTGTCAGTGAGCTGGATATGGTCCCTATCAGTGAGCTGGGTATGGTCCCTGTCAGTGAGATGGGTATGGTCCCTGTCAGTGAGCTGGGTATGGTCCCTGTCAGTGAGCTGGGTATGGTCCCTGTCAGTGAGATGGGTATGGTCCCTGTCAGTGAGCTGGGTATGGTCCCTGTCAGTGAGCTGGGTATGGTCCCTGTCAGTAAGCTGGAGCAAAAAGCAAGCAGGAAGTCATGAGCTGGGCTGGTCCCTTCATCAGCTGGATCAAGAAGGCCCATTAAAAGGAAGTCATAAACACCCGGCATTAATATAAAACTGGTCGACGATTAAATTAAGGCACATTAATGGATTGCATTGCTTGTAAACACCCATTAAATCATAGCATACAGTTTCCATGTTCTGCGATGTGATTCACCCATGAGTGATTTAACTCAATTTGAGTAGTTTTATGCATGCAATCGTGACTGGAAATTATCGGCTATGCTTGAAAGATGATATTACATTTGTGGGGTTTTCCAATTAGTGGAGGTAAGATGCATCATTAGACAGGTATACCCCCAGCTTGGACAACTTTTTAATGCGGCGGCTAGATCATCATGTTTGTCTGATTTTTGGTTGTGTTTTCATCTAGCAAACTTTTGTCTAAATAACATGGACTTGTGATTAACAGATTAAGATAGGTATGTAGATTGGGTGTTCTATCACCCCTACTGCCCTGTTTTTCATTTCAAGCTATCTGACTGGCTGACAAGCCTCATTTGCATATGTAAGCAGCTACCTGACTGGCTGATAAGCCTCATTTGCATATGTAAGCCGCCCAGTTATTATCCAACGAACAGGCAGTAGATGAAAAGAATTAACCAATGACAGCCCTCTAAGTCAATAACTGGTCAGTTGCATATTCATTAGCTTGACAGTTTCTAATGTGGAGTAACTCCTACCTTCATCAAAGTCAACCACCCCTAGCAACCATGGAGTAACCCTTCAATTAATTTGACGTACTAAAATAACTTGTGCCAAAAATACTCAATTTCAATTTCAGCAACGACAAACTTGCTGACAAGCTGATTACGCCAGATTTAAATTGAGCAACAACATAGTCCAACAAGCACAGATTAAAAAAGAATATACAATAAATAAAAACCAACAGCATTATTAGAAATTTAAATGTAAATTTAAAGCTAAAGCCTACAACTTAATACTAATACATGTTCAGTATGGCTACTTGTGCTAGCACCAAACAAGTATGTGTTTTATTACTAGAAATTAAACCTGCCACTGCCCGTTTGCTTTTTTTTTTTAGAAGCATTAGTCTTATTATTAATAATAGTGTGGATTGAAACTTTTGAACACAGAAAGGCAAATTCAGTTTCTTTTTGGAGCTTGATCAAAACTGTTAAAAATTCAAATGAAAACAGTAAAGTACGTGTTGATGAAAATTTGGGAGATGATTTGAATAAACATTTTGGCCGTTTTAATCACTCACGCAATAAAGATATTAACATTTCTCTACCGGATTACACAGGTGATGTGTGTGTGTGTGTCTCTGAGATGAATATAAAATCTGTATGTTATTAATTTAAAAGGTTATAAAAAGGAGTTGCATGTGGGTCAGATAAACTTCCTTGGTGGGTTTTTTAATTTTTAAGTGAAGATTTAGCAACATTATTTACCTTCATTTTTCAGGAAACTATCTCCAACAGCAAAATTCCGTCGTTGTGGAAAAATGCCATAACAATTCTTATCCCCAAAATTAAGACACCTCAAACTGTAAATGATTTTAGACCAATTGATCTCGCTAGTATGGCTTTTAATAGCCTACAGAAAATATTACTGCCTCGTTTGATGGAAAGTGTACAGCAACTTGGAGATGTGTATCAATTTGCTTACAAGAAGGCGGGGTGTTTCATGTGTAGATGCTGTACTAGTTTTAATTAACAATATAGTTACTCATTTGAATTGTAAAGAAACAACCATGTCAAAGGTTCTTTTTCTCAATTTTTCAAGTGCTTTTAATACGGTCTTGCCAAACTAACCTACTTAAAGGTTTAACAATATTTATAAAAGACCCGTGGCTCATTCATTGGTTGGCACAGTTTCTTCAAGGGTGGACAAGACAAATTAAACTGGACAAAGGTTTGTCAGAACAATCTGAAATAAATGAGCACAGGGAGGCCCTCTATCTGCTGCAATTTTTACCATCTATACCAACGAAATAAGATCAAACGAAACTATTTGTGTAATAAAGTATGCTGATGATACTGCTATTTCATGTAAAATTGCTAAAAATCATGTAAATGAGGATCAAATGGAGTATCAGTCATTTGTTGATGAGTCTGTGTCAAAATGTGATAAAAAGAACTTGTTGCTGAACCTAAAGAAATCAAAGGAAATGTGCTTTGTAAACAAAAGCGTCAAACATACAGGGCTTTTGAAATCAAAATCAGACAACATATTCATTTAAGGTTCAGAGGTTGCAAAATGCGTAAAACCTGATTATTTTGGTGTATGTATGATGTTAAACTGACTTTTTCCCATCATGTGTCCAAAATTTAAAGTAAAGTTTACTATATTGTTTCGAGTTTATCATACATTTTATCTTTTTGTAATCTTAATGCTAGAGTTAATCTTTTTAAATCAATTATTTTATCACAGGTTCTTCATGCTGTAACCCGTTTGGTATCATTTAATCTTACAGAAAGACAAAGACAGAATCAGGAAGTATACTTCAAAGATTCTTAACCTACATTATCTCATGCTTATTGAAATTTCATATGACAGGGCGAAATCGGAATTCATTGCAATGGCGCCAAAAATCAATAAAGAACAAAACCATCCTTTACACAATACATTACAAAGTCATCTACAGTAGTACGTTCAAACAGAAACCTTCGAAGCCCTATTAAACATAGAGCCAAAATACAGAATACACGTCCACAAAAATTCATTTATTTACCGCAATTTACGGACAGGAGAGTTAGAATTACTGTTTTAAACCTTTTTATCTTTATTTTTTTTTCCTTATTTATTCATTCAAATTCTTTTATTTTCATTTTCTGCTATGTGTTTTAATATGTATATGCATGTACTTTTTCCTTTATACAAATGTTTTGAATTTGTACTGGAAAAATAATGATAAAAACTTTAAAAGATTTTAATAAAAAAATTAATAAAGATTTTAATAAAGATTTTAATAAAAATTTTAATAAAGATTTTAAAAAGATTTTAATAAAGATAATAAAGATTTTAATAAAGATAAAAGATAAAGATTTTAATAATGATAATTTTAATCAAGATAAAGATAAAGATTTTCATTTTAATAAGGATTTTAATAAAGATTTTAATAAAGATTTTATTAAAGATTTTAATAAAGATTTTAATAAAGATAAAGATAACAATAATAATGATACTAATAATAATAGTAATAATTATAATAATATTATTAATAATAATAATACATAAATTTACATATAGCGCTAATTTTGTAAAACATTGAAAAGCGCTTTACATACAAGGAATTTAGATACGAAAACAAAAATAAGAAAACAGAAACTTGCTGACAAGCTGATTACGCCAGATTTAAATTGAACAACAACATGTGCGTGTACAGTTTAAAAAAAAATATACAATAAATAAAAACCAAAAGCATTATTAGAAATTTAAATGTAAATTTAAATGTAAGGCCTACAACTTAATACTGATACATGTTTAATATGGCTACTTGTACTTGCACCAAACAAGTATGTGTTATAATATTACTAGAAATGAAACCTGCCACTGCCTGATTTACTTTTTTTCTAGAAGCATATGTCTTATTTGTAGGGCCTAAGCTTATAAAACAGTGTTTACAACACAATTGCTGCATGAAAATTTCACTGCACTTGTAACATTATTAGCCTTGCAGTGCAAAAGCCTTCGTCCTAAACGCTATGCTAAGTCCGCCAACTTCAAAACTGCTCAAACCTTCCTATGCTGACAAATTTGAGAATAAAACAGCTTCTATTTTCAAAATAGATTTCTATCGTCAAAATGGGACTGGAATAAAGCCTTCACATTACCATTATACTCCTTCTTTTGGTTCCTAATAAACTCTGTACCAGAATATCTAACACAACTTTTGTTTGCTATTCTGGTACAGAATTTATCAAGTACAAAAAAAGGAGTATAATGGCAATGTGAAGGCTTTTTTTCCAGAATATTTTGACAATAGAAATTCATTTTGAAAATAGAAGCTGTTATTCAAGAATAGCAGTTTCTGTTCCACCAATCACTACATAAAGGAGTCAATACCCCAATAAAGGAGTCAATACCTCAATTAAGGAATCAATACCCCAATAAAGGAGTCAAATGAATTACTATTATTCTTTGCAATTTGACTGGACACTGGATGCTTTATAAGCCAAACCGCTCTTGCCCTTACATACACAGTGTTATAGTGTTACAGTTGGCCTTCGGTATGGTACAAGTAGTGACACTGACCCATTATGATTTTCAGCTTTGTTCTTTGTTGTATTAGGTTTTCTCGCCAAATTATGATAAGATTTTTTTTCTTCAGTGATAAATCAGAATTTTGTTCTTCTTTTCAGTAGAATTTTAAAAATTCAGTACATTTTGAGGGGAAATTTGCTGCTTATCCCCCACTTTTTGGATAAGAGGGCATGTCTCCTCCCCCTTTTTCTAAAAGAGAATTACAGCTCTGCCTGATACGTAAGAGCCATTTTGAGCTCAGCTGAATGAGATTAAAAAAATAAAAAAATGTGTTTTCTTAACCAGAACCAAAAGGTTTTGTGGTTCCAAATGCTCTTTTTCATGCTGATTGATTTTGTATTAAGTGTTAATGTTATGTATTTTGGGAGTGTTGTACTCAGTTAAGCTCACCAGAGTTTTTATACAACACTTCCTTTCACAACCATATATATGCTTCTGTATATACATATTTTGTAAATTTCATAATATAATTGTAAATAAAACTCTTCTGTAATTATATGTAGTTTGGTTGTAAAAAAAAATAAATTAAATGAAATGAAATAAAATGTTATTGCATATCATGAAATAATTGACGTGACATGAATCGTTCTTGAGATATCGTGTTTACAAGCTCTTTTCAGCAAGATCATATTATATATATGCTTTGCATATTAATCAAATTCAATGTTTTTATAAAATGAACAACTACAAACTAGCTAACATCATAAATCTAGTTAATATGAAACAAAACAGACAAGTGACTGTTAAGATATGAGCATTTGAAGATTTTTAAATTAAACCCAGTCTACTAATTAATATGCATGACATCACCATCAAAAACAACAGGGCAAATTGACAGATTATGGGTTACCTAGGTACCAAATACGACATGAATCTAGTTTACCATTGAGATATGCCATGCTTACAAGCTCTTTTCAACAAAATAATATTTAAGCCCTGCTCACTATGCATATTAATGAAATTCAACAATTTTGTACCATAAACATGTACACACGAGCTAACATAAAAAAAAGCTAAATATGAAACAAAGCTGACATGCAGTTGTTAAAATATGAGCATTTCAAGATATTTACATTAAGCCCCACATACTCATTAATATGCATGACATCATCACTAAAAACAATAGGGTACTTCTATGGACCATAGGCCATCTGTGTACCACATATGACAAGAATTCAGTGTATCATTCTTGCAATATCGTGCTTACTAGCTTGCTGTCACAGACACACATACACACACAAAAACACATGCATACAAATGCCAGCATGACTGCATAGGTTCGCCTTATCCTATTAATAGCATCGGAACCAAAAACATTATTTAAATGGCCAGGGTTGTAACACCTTACATTTCTTCCCACGAACATAAAATGGTTGCATTGTAGCTGTGTTTTCCGCTCGTGGTGTGTAGCAAACATGCAAGCGCTGTATGCGTGAGCATCTAGGGTTCAGGGTAGTGCTGTTGGTTTGTGAATGAGTCACTAAATGTTTAATAGCCAAAATTTGCGAGCGTTTAGCGATTAATTGCAACAAATCTTTTCTCAAAAAACGCTTAAAAAAAGCAATCTTTGAAGCTTTCAATGAAATTTTCGTGGAAGTGGTACACATTTGGTTTAATTTGTTGATGTTTAACGGCACCGCGACAATCAGAGTCAAATGTGCCAAGGGGTGTTAATAAATAATGGTGTAAGAGTTAGGATAGTGAGGAGATGGAAGGTTTGTAAGTGCAATAAAGGGGAAAAGCTGAATGTGGGAGAAAAATTAAGGTGAAAAGAAAGGGGTGTGTAAGGTTAGGTGTAGAAGGGGAGGAGATTATATGAGGTGGAACAGGTTGTTGTTGCGGAGGAAGTTAATGATGTTCGAGGAAGAATTGTTTTTGAATAAGTCCGAGATTGAGGAGAGTGAGGAGAGAAGAGATCTGGAGTTCTGGTATAGGGGAACTGGTACACAATCATAAAGTCCATGCATTTTCAGAAGAAAAAAAAAAAGATAGGCCAAGAATCTCACCAAAATGCAAATATTAAGTCATAAAATTACCTGTAAGGCTCATAAAACTAGTAGAAAATAAAGATCTTGGGATTAGATGACCTTCAAACAGATGAACAATTGCAATATCAGCAAGAAATGTTACCGTTTTTGGCCTCACTTAGCACTGCTGAAGTATGTGAAGTATCACTTTCCTGGTCTGACAACATGTCACAAAATATGAATGTACAGGAACCGTAGAAAGCAGCTGGATAAAATATCCGTACACACATCAGCATGCGGTACATCAGTACAACACAACGGAAGGCACCGTAGACTGCAGCTGGATAAAATATCCGCACACACATCAGCATGGAGTACATCAGTACAGCACAATGGAAGGCACCATCAGTACAACACAACGGAAGGCTGCAGCTGGATAAAATATCAGAACAACACAACACAATGGAAGGCTACTGGGTAAAATACTGGTACACGCAGCATGGAAGGCACTGTAGGCTGCAGCATCAGTACAACATCAACAACAACGGAAGACACCGTGGCATGCAGCAGCCGAAGGCACTTATATAGAATGTTACATCAGTACAACACAACACAACGGAAGGCACACCTGTAAAATGATTAATCTTTCAAACTTTTACTAAACATTTTGAAGAGTTTATTTATATAGAGTGTTCGATGATTAATCTTTAATTACTAACATTTTGAAGAGTTGTTGTTAATCAGTACTAGTCCAGGGGCCCACTTTAGGGAGGGTCCAGGGGGTATTCAAAAGACTAAAAATGCATTAAAATTGATAGTGTATTTAACTGACTATCAAATTCCTCAAATATCTCAATATTATACAGGGCTAGAAAGAAAGAAAAAAAGTCATACTTCCAGTGGTTATAACCACAGGAAAAATCAGGAATTCCCGGTAAAAATATTTTGTTCATAAAAATATCAAACATGAAAAATAATAATAATAATATTTTTTGCTAATTTGACAACTTCCTTTAAGATTGACTGATTTCCTGCAAATGTGGTTGGAGAAATTTGACAGATTGTACGTGGCTTTCTTTACTACAAAGTACATTCCTAACATTTTGAAACCTGTGTTCTGGTATGCAAGTTTTGTTTTCCGTTGGTTGTTTTCTAATGATTTGTTTCCATCATTGCAATTCAGCACAAACAGCCCAAGGCACCCGTCCTATGAAAAGAATAAATCTATTTGCACTCTGTTAGTTGAATAACACGTCAGAAACCATGTAACAGAAAAACATTGATTTCCCCCTAGTGTTGTGTAGCAAACATGCAAGCACTATATGCAGAGCACCTTCATTGTGATGGTCCATGGGCCCACTTTAAGGAGGGTCCATGGGCCCACTTTATGAAGGGTCCAGGGGGAATTTAAAAGTACCGAAAATGCATTAAAATTGATCTTTTTTTTTTTTACTGGCTATTAATTCCTTGAATATCCCAATATTATACAGAGCTAGAAGAAATGCATGGTTCCGGTAGTTATAACCACAGGAAAAAATGATAATTCGCGGGGGAAAATATTTTGTTCATAAACATAAAAGAATTATTATTATTATTATTATCTTTATCTTTATCTTTATCTTTATCATTATCATTATTATTATTATTATTATTATTATTATCATTATTATCATTATTATCATTATTATTATTATTTTCTGTATGTAAAAAAAACAAAAAAACACACATTACGTTTAATAGGATTAATTCTTACCAAGAAATAAACTTCAAGAAAAGTTCTGAAGTTGGGTGACATTTTGGACTCGACAGCCTTTACAAAATGGGTGTGCAAGTATGAGCATGATCCAGTACAGATTAAAGACATCAACTGATTCAAGACATCGATCTTTAATTCCCACTGTCAGTACATTTTATGTGCCAAACAGGATACAAATATCTCCATCGGGATGTGGTATCCCAAATGAGATATCAAAACTATCAGCACTCCATTCAGGCTTCATGTTGCACTTTCTCTTTTCATAATTTATGCATGAATAATAAAAGTCGATTTTTAATTATAATCTGTTTTACAAAACTATTGATCTATCAACATTTACATTTTCATTGCAGACCTTCAACTTGCTTTCACCAGTTTTGCTATGCTTTGATGGATATTGCTAATCCTTGGTGAAATGAAAGAAAACTATTTGGGACTTAATGAATATTCATAACTTGATGCGGGAATTCCCCTATTTTATAATTTTGAAATCCTCTTTCATATGAGATCCTGAAATATAATCCTTTAATGAACTGTTTTTGTGTTCAAGAGGCTCCTTTACAACTTTATTTAGTCGCTTTCAGGGAACAAGCATGTCCATCTTAATAAAGAGGACTTCAAAAGCAACAAAATGGTAAAGAAAGCGTTCAAATATCTTATTCTGTTATAAAAGGATTAGTTCAGTGGTCAAGCATGTCCATCTTACATGAAAGAGGACTTCAAAAGCAACAAAATGGTGAAGAAAAGAATTCAAAAATCTTATTCCGTTAAGGAGATATTGGTGTAGTAAGTCAACTATGGAAAGTTGACACCCTCATCCTCACATTCTGAACAACTGTTAATGTATCTTAAAGAAAGTTTATTTACATTTTTTACTATTCAAATTAATTTTACTATTTAAATTATTTTTTCTGCAATTAACTTTTTCAGGTGTGGTATATTATAAATACCCTTCCTAGATTCAGTTTTACTACTTGTTTGACATATCCCATGGTATTTAAGCCTCAAAATCACAGGACAAACTATGATAGAATACATAACGATTTTGAGGAATCTGAGGTTATAACATCACAACTAGTCTGATTTCAGCCGTTTCTACACAAATGATACCAAACTTTAAACTTAGATATCTCCTTAACGGAATAAGATTTTGGAATGCTTTCTTCTCCATTTTGTTCTTGTAAAGTCCTTTCATGTAAGATAGACTTGCCTGACCCCTGAACTATAATTCTTTAATGAACTGAAATTGTGTTTAAGTGTTTGTTTTTTGGGTTTAAGAGGCTCTTTCAAAACTTGAGTTAGTTGCTTTTATAAAATTATGGTTCTATTCTCATAGATTTGTACTGATTATGATCAGTCCATATCCCAAATGGGAGACAAGCCCCCGAACAGGAGATGAGCTTCCAGTTGGGAGATTTTTTTAGTCATTATAACCCACAATGCATCTTTCCAAATCAAAATCTCTCTATAGAAATACATAGTAATGGTAAAAAAGGTTTTGGCAAAAGGTAGAAAAATTACATGGAAATATTCTAATTTTAATGGTGCAACAGAATAATGAAATTATTTTCTTCATTTTCACCAGCCCAAATTTGACTTTCCCAGAAATTTTAAATCTTTAAAAATTCATTCCAATAGTTTCTGAATTTGAACATTTTAGTCACCAGCAAAAGCTCAAATTATACAGAAATATTCATTTCAATATCATTTGTAAAGTATGCAACTTTAGAATTACAGATTTTGAAAAGCAAAAAAGTTTTACAGCTGAACTTGCTTAGTTTAAATTATGATCACTGCGCATGTCTCGATCTTCCAATCAGGAGATCTCCCAATCAGGAGATCTCCCAATCAGGAGATCTACCAATCGGGAGCAGGGACCAGACTGATAATGACAAGATTCACACTTATCTAAAAAGGACTTTCTTTTTGCTGGCAATTGAATTCTTCTTCATCAATTGAATGTGACTAACATTGTTACAAATTTTACCATACTCTTAAAAAATAAAAATTAGCTCAAGAAAATCAAGGACCTATCAAGAAAGGATCATCAACAATTAATTTGTTGCAACAAAATTTACCTACAAAATCATAGCAAAACAAACTCTTTATTTTCTGAAGATTTTGAGAGCTTTAAGGCTTTGCAAGGCTTTTAAAATCATTCTCTGAATATTTCATGAACATTCCAATAAACAATTATAATATCATGAAAAGCTCAGTGCGCTCAAGAAAGAGAAAAAAAAGACAAAATTGTGTACCTCAAGTTTTAACATGAAACAACCCACACAATTCATTTCTTTATAATAATGAACAATTAGGAACGACATAAAGGGCGAAGGCTGAAAGAAACCAGTTGTTGTTTTATCACGTTTGTCCATAGGAGTAGCCCACTTGGTCATAATTCTACATGTTTAATACAGAAAAGCAAAACAAGAAAAACTAGTCTGCAGTCACAAACATCACCCACATATAGTGTCTCTCTTTTTAATAATTCCGATGCATTTTCAATTCTATCATAAACTTAACAAATTATATAAAGGAGCCGTTGTGTTTCTTCTAAGCACCAGAATAAATTAGAATACACTTAATGAAGAGCAAAATCCCTGCGGCATTAGCTTTTATTTCTCTAGTAGGAGATTGATAGAGCGTGCAAGAAATATAGATACCAGTATGTATGTGGGTGTGTCCCTATATACCTGGCAAGACGGCGTTGCTTGTTGTTTTGACACTATCAATTGGATTATGCGAGAATCCAAAGCTGTACAAAAAAATAATCTGGACTAACACCTGTTACATGCAACATGCCAACTATGCATGCAAGTTGACATGCTATGCAACATGCCAAGTACTGTATATGTGCAAGGTGACAACTAAGCAACATACCAAGTATGCATGCAAGGTGCACTATGCATGCATCTACCAGCTTTGCATGTAACATAGTGCTATGCATGCAATAGACAACTTTGTGTGCTTTGAATGCAGTAGGCAGCTTTGTGTGCTTTGCATGCAGTAGGCAGCTTTGTGTGCTTTGCATGCAGTAGGCAGCTTTGTGTGCTTTGCATGCAGTAGGCAGCTTTGTGTGCTTTGCATGCAGTGGGCAGTTTTGCATACAATAGGCACCTTTGCATGCAATAGGCAGCTTTGCATGCAATAGGCAGATATGCATGCAATATAGCAGCTTTGCATGCAATATGCCAGCTATGCATGAAATAGGCAGCTTTGCATGCAATAGGCAGCTTTGCATGCAACATACTAGCCATGTATGCAATAGGTAGCTTTGCATGCAAAATACCAGCGTTATGCATGCAATACATAGCTTTGCATGCCACATGGCAGCTACGCATGCAATATAGGCAGCTATGCATGCAATATAGGCAGCTTTGCATGCAATGGTCAGCTTCATATGCAATAGGCAGCTTTGCATACAATATGGCAGCTTTGCATGTAATATGCCAGCTTTGTATGTAACATGGCAAACATGCATGCAACATGGCAGCTTTGTATGCAATATGCCAGCTATGAATGCAATAGGCAGCATTGCATGCATCTCAGTTTAAATGCAACTGGCAGCTTTGCATGCAATTGGCAGCTTAATTTACATGCAGCAGATCACATGACAGTTCAAAGGACACATGGCAGATTTACATACAACACGGCAGCATTACATGCAACATGGCAACTTTGCATGCAATATACCAGCTATGCATGGAATAGGCAGCAAAACTTTTTCGAGAGGTCTTTTGTACAAAGAATAAAAAGATAAGTGTTGACCACATGACAATCAACAGATGATAACATTGTCCCAAGGTGGTAATGGCCCCAGCTGACCAAATGCAATCAGCATGCAGAAACCTTACAGCCATTGAATGTGATCAAATTTGCCAAAATGAAAATCAATTTAAAGTGTTTTCAAAGATGTCTGGAGATTTACCAGATTAGTTTAATAACCACTAAAAACTATTCAAATAACTATATTCATAAACTTTCGTTTGAGTATATGACCAGAGCATCAAAGGAAAGATAACATATCCCATAAATGCATTCAAAGTGAATGCTGCCATGCTGGTAACGTCTCTTCCGTTTTTCAATTTTCCCTATTGACCACGATGAACATGCATTGTTATCGATCACACATCCGCCCCACCAAATTATGTATATTATGTGTTATTGATAACATCACAGATTTCTCGTAATCAATAAGGAAATTTGAACACTGGAAGTGACGTTACCAGCACGGAGGCGTTCACTTCTGAATTTATCTATGGGACGATACCTTTCCTTTAAGTCCCGGTAATGCACTATCTTCATTATTTGGTTTATTCCATTTTTAAAACGGGTGAATTTCTTAATAGAGCGAAAAAATATATGTAAACATTTCTCGTTTTTCATTCTTTTTAGTTTTTTTTTATGCATTTTAAACAATCTATCGCCAAAATTTTACGAAAGGATGGACAAAGGAATTTGACTCAAGTGGAATGGTCGACTTTGCGAGTGTAAAGTCCATTGAACAGTGCATGAATATGTATATAATATTATACCTCAACATTAATCTTTGAATATATGTACACATTTCTCATTTTTCATTCTTTTCAGTTGTTTTTCATGCATATAGAATCCATCTTTTATAAGTTGTGATAAAGTTATGGGTTTGGGACATACTATTACTTATAAAAATATGTCACAAAAAAAGGAATTGACTGAATGACATTTGTTATATCTTTTGTGCACACTTGGCTATTGAACACATTATACTGAATTCCCATTGCATATTATTTAATTAGGGGATTTCCCATAATTCCATTCTTTTACCCATAAGACATCTGATGTCATCACTATTTCAAATGGCTGTGCCCTCGGATCATGTTTATGCTTATATATTGTGTTGGTATGTAAGCGTTATGCACTTGTCGAATGTGTGACTCACCCCTACACCCCCTGACAAGGTGAGTCATTGCACCAAAGTGGGTGGACAAAACATGTACAGTGACGCACCCCTCAGTCACTTAGGTGACTGACATTTTTTGAGAAATGACTTACCCCAAATCAATTACCTCTGTACAAAGTCAATGGGTCTGTGTCTGAAGTAAATTGACCCACCCCAGAGTCACTCTGGAGACTGACAATTTGATACAATGAAGCACATCTGAGTCACTATTTCATATGTCAATGACTCACCTTTGACTGACATTGCCGGGGGTAGAAGGGGTGAGTCGTACAACTGACAAGAGCATTATTCATGATATGATATGTATAGTAAAGACACTCATTTATTACAATTTCTCCAATTTATATACTGATGGAGAGAAGGATGTGTAGTATGCAACAGTATACACATGTTTCAAAACTGTTTTCATATGATTTGCAGATTAAACTTTAGGTTCTGGACTGTAGGTTCTGACATGCAGAGATAGATCCATATCTTTAGTTTCGGATGTTGGTGGATTAGTAGTGCTTCATACCAGAATTATTTTAATCAGACATTAAAGGAGCACTAGACCGAAAAGTGAGGGCACTTATTTTTGTAAATTTCACAGGTGAGTCTTCCATAATAAATCAATAATCTTCATGCCTCCATAGCCCACAGACAACATGAGGGCAAAGGTTGCTTTAATATTCATGTTGAGTAGAAATTTGCTATACAGTTGCGTGCCAGATAAGCATTTAATTTTTTGGGGACCCCCCTAAAAATACAACCTCACTTTTCGGTCTAGTGCTACTTTAAGCAGATATTTTCTTGTATTCTTGTTATCTTAAATTTTCGAAATGGTTTCATTTTCAATTAATTTTCGTAAAGAAGCGTGACGGTTAGTTCCGAGTCTGAGGTTATTGCTTATGTCAATTTGTGTTAATTTACATGGTGAGATGAAATCATTTAGGTATAACATGCCATGTACTTTTTTGAGATAATTAAGTTCAAAATGTGTGTAAAATCTGAGTTTGTACTCTTAAGAGTTCTTGTGAATGTCCTTCTTGTCCTTAAATGTCCTTGATCCTGATGGTATCTGTAAAAGTTCTTGCAAACAACCTTCATGACGTTTTAATTTGCAGGTTGAAAATGTTAAAACTATTTTTGAAGATATTTCTCTGGTCATAACTATGAAGTATTTTCTCATTCTGTTTCCATCTTGCAGCTCACAGCAAAAGTTCTGTTGCATCACATTCCTTCACTGCCTCTTGTTTTTGTTGTTTCTTGTTGTTATTATTGATTGATTGATTGATTGATTGATTGATTGATTGATTTAAACATTTATTCAAGTACACTTTGATACAGAGTACAGATATATACAGGTATACAATATGATATATATATATATATATATTTATATATATATTTTGTATTATTGTATTTTCCTATTTATAAATTGTACATAATTTATACTGGAAATAAATAAAAAGATTAGATACATCCAATGAAACAAAGATATTGATATAAACATTCATTAGTTACAAAAGTGGCTTAGGAGCACCACACAGGAAGTTAGAATAACTTATGAACGTGTGGCCTCCAGAACACAAAATACATAAATAAACACCCCCTTCCCACACACACATACACACACACATACACACAAATAATTATTATAATGATTGTGTAATACTAGTCGTACATAAATGAATTATGTCAAAAATGTAATCAAATACAGAGAGATACTACAAAATGGGGAATTGCATGAAAAGACATATTTGAAAAAAAAGCAAACCTGTCAGGATAAAATTGATCAAAGAACATATTGGAATATTGGAATATTGGTATCTTCTTACACTGGCTCATAAAACCCAGTGTGCCATTGCCAAATCCATGAGACTTTTGAAAAGTAAAGTGAACAGAGGACTTTAACTTTGCTGTTTGGGTTAATATTGGTCACACCACATATGCAATAGAGTGCATGTACAACTCAGACTGCATCTCATCAAACCATGAATTGACATTGGAACATCGTTTAACACAATAACTAACAGAGCCTGAAATGTTACAGCTACGAATAGAAAAACTTGAAAGAATTTTCTAATGGATGAGCTTGGCCTAGATCTAAATGTATTGTAATTAAACCGTAGATGAATTATCACAATTCCTGAAAATTTCATGCAACATCCACGAAAGAAATTTACCTTGTATGGTCACTTCCTAAATACCTTTCAATAACTCTATATGCAACTGCTTCCCCCTCTTCCCCCTTCCTTTCTCTCCACATGCAACTCCGCACTCACAAACACCCAAGACAGTGATGGAAACTTAATTCTTACAAGCCCTTATAAGATGACCCTTCCTAACCCCCGGTTCTTAAGGTATACGGGTCAAATCAATAACTGCCATGGAAACACACAAGTTTATCAGAATGACCTGAGAACCTTTGGTGCTGCATCTCTAAAATATAAGGTAAAGGTCACATAGCAATAAATTGATCATGCCGCATGTCCCCACTAGCTGAGTCTTGCTCTATGTCAGTGGCAGATCCATCATTTTTCATGGGAGGTGGAAGAAGCACCATTTGACCTTACTTTGACCACCTGACCCCCATACCTTTAATATAAACTTTCTTTATAATCATAAAGACTTTAAGGAATCTGAGGCTGTGACATCACAACTAGTATAATTTCAGTTGTTTCTACAGAAATGATACCAAACTTTGAACTTGAATATCTCCTTAACTGAATAAGATTTTTGAACACGATCTTCACTATTTTGTTTCTTCTGAAGTCCTCTTTCATAAAAGATGGACACGCTTGACCCCTGAACTAATCCTTTAACGCATGCTAATGTTCACACTACTCTTGTGTTCTATCATGTTCAACACATTTGTGTTTCAAATATTTTTCTCCAACCCATGAAAAATTATTTGCAAAAAAAAAAAAAGAACCAAAAGGTTTTGTAGTTCTAATGCTTTTTTTCATGCTGATTGATTTCGTATTAACTGTTATGTCATTGCATATCATGAAATATTTGAGATATCGTGTTTACAAGATATCGTGTTTACAAGCTCTTTCAGCAAAATCATATTAAGCCCCGCCCACTATGCATATCAATGAAATTCAATGTTATAAAATGAACATGTACGAACTAGCTAAAATCATAATATGAAACAAAACAGACATGTAATTGTAATAATATGAACATTTTGAGATTTTCACATTAAGCCCCGCCTAGTAATTAACGTGTATGACATCACCAAAAACAATAGGGCATTTCTACAGCCAATGGACTATATGTGCACCACATAGTCCAAAAGCATTTAATTTGTACTAATTATCTAATTATATTAGGCTCTGCCTTCTCATTAAAATGCATGTTATCACCACCAAAAACAAATAAAGCACATCTGCAGATCATGGGCTATCTGTATACAAAATATGACATGATTCCAGTACATTTAACGTTCTTGAGATGCCATGCTTATAAATTCTTTTCAACAAAATCATGTTAAGCCCCACCCACAATGCATATTAATGGTAATGGTCATTGGCTTCACTGATAAACTTAAGACATTTGACAGCTCTGAACTCTGTCCTCTTTAACTCCAAAATTACCCCTCCTGGGCAAAAATACGATAAATTATTTCATTTTGAAGTTTCTATTATAAACATCCTACCATTCCTTGTCAGGTTACATACTCCAATTATCTGAGAACCCATTCATCATCTTTACAATTTTCTAAGAATAATCTTTTCTGATCCTTTATGAAACTGTGGTTTCTATATGGGTCAAGGGGCCATTTCTTGGTTAACATAATGGTTTTGTTTGTTAGTGCCTGATAACTTCATGATATCAATCACCTTCACTTCAGTTACTCTATCTGTTTGACAATATCCATTGCTTAATAATGAGTGTGTTTTTGTTCTATTTACATGTTCATTATGTAAAAATGTTGAATTTCATTACTATGCATAGCGGGTGGGGCTTAATATGGTTTTGTTGAAAAGAGCTTGCAAACACAGTATCTCAAGAATGGTAAACTCATATTTGGTACACAGATAGCCAGTCCATGGTCAGTAGATGTGCCCTAATTTTAATTTGGTCTAATATCATGCATATTAATAAGTGGGCGGGGCTTAAAGTGAAAATATTGAAAAAGTGATAAATAAGCAACTGTATATCTGTTTTGCATCACAATGGGCATGATTATTTTGTTGGTTATTGTGTACATCAATCTTGTTATCAGCAGATGTAAAATATGCATGGTGGGCAGGCTTAATGTGAAAGTGCTAAATGATGTAAACACCATTTATCTCAAAAACGTTTACCAGATTTAAATATAGCAGGTCAAATTGGTCATGGTCTGTAATACAATAATTCAATGTTGTGATAGTGATGTCATGAAAATAAATCATGTCTAAGATGGGAATTACATGACAAATTCTTGAAATAGAATAAATGAGCAACCTTTTTGCATCATAACTCTATATTTGTTCTTTATTGTGCAAATGCTAATGATTGTCAACATTTGTATTGTCTGCAAGAGCTGTGGCTTATGAATAAATATCATGAAATAAATTTTATTTCATTTTGCAATAATGGGACAGTTAAAAAATTTTTCAAATCAATCAACTTGTGAAAAAAGCCCTGGGGACCACAAAACCTTTTGGTTCTGGTTAAATATTTCAATATAAAGGAACATCAACACTACAACAGGAAAGTTTCAGTTTGGGTCAATTTTCTGTAATTAAATGAAAAAACTATACGTATATTTTTAATTACAGAATCATGTGACCCTCCTGAATAACCCACCAAACTGAAATCATTTCCACTTTATCCCCAGTTTGATGTTCACTTTTATCTGTCCCAATTTAAAATGAAATAAAATGAAACTTTGCAAAAGGTTTTGTGGTTCAGCTCTTTTTCATCAAGCCCCATTTCTAATTTGACAAATTTGTATTAACTATTAATTCTTTTCTGAATGGCGATGGAATGTCACTTATCTTATTATGATTTATTTTCATGCCTATTACTGATTGAATTATTGATTGACAAATTTTGACCTTATATTTATATAATAGAAACTATTTTGGAGAAAAGAACAACATTGATATAGCTGACATTTTAACATGCAAAAAGGTTGCTCATTTATTCTATTTCAAGAATAAATTGATCACTTTTTCAACATTTTCTTTCAGATTACACCCCTCCTTAATGATATCATGACATCACTATCACAAATTGGAACATATTGTATTATCTGACCATGACCATCTGTGACCTGCTATCTAAATCTGTATTGTCATGAGTATTCAGTGTTTTGTCTCTTTTCAGCAAAATCATATTAAGCCCCGCCACTATGCATGTTAATGAAATTCAACGTTGTTTATACTAGCTAATTTATTCCACATATCAAACAAAGCAGAGGTAATTGTTAAAATATGAGCGTTTGAAGATTTCCAAATTAAGCCCCGCCTACTCATTAATATGCATGACATCACCACCAAATCAATAGGGCACATCTACAGACCATGACCTATCTGTATACCACATATGACATAAAAACAGAATATCAATCCTCAGATATTGTGCTTACAAGCTCTTTTCAGCTAAATCATATTAAGCCCACCCACTATGCATATTAATGATATTGAATGATTTTATACAATGAACACATACACACTGGCTAACAGGGTGCGTGTTAACGACAAATTTGTTGTATATTATGCTACGGCTGAAATTTCTTACAACAAAGGTTGTACCTGCTTCGTAAGATTTAGATAGAGCATGTGAAATTTTACACCAGGGTTTTTCATTATTAACTTAAATGAAAATTATAAACATCTTACTTCTCTGATGTGATTGAAAGTTTTATTTCACACAAAAATGATTATGAATTACTCATAAATAAAAGAAAAATGACACAACTAAGAGACTAATGAATGATTCAGCATGCTTGTACAAGTAATGTACATAAACACATATAAGCTAGTAGGCCCTATACATAATGTACGTACACATACTGTACTTCATGTACAGTGTATGTGAAAGTTTTTATGTTGTTTTGAATGCAGGCTGTCAATTGTCAACAATATTATTAGCTAGGATTCTACTTTCCTCCTGTATTGTGTTGATCTTGTATCTGTGAAGTGATCACAATCTGCAAGTCAAGTTACTATACTGTAAAGAAGTAGGCTTGTTTGAGATTTGAATAGTATATTATTGTTGACAATTGGTCAAAGTTCACTAAAACCTCATGAAATTTTGGATATGATAAACGAAAATATTTTTATTTTATTTTGGATTGTCAACCCAAATTTCATAATTCAACAATTAGCATTATACAGGGATTGGGTATGAAATTTGTATTAATATTTTTTTAAATAATAATAGTCAACTTGTTTTTAAGTTTTTGGTATTTTTAGCGCAATTTTCACTCACTTTCGTGAGTCAGGCCGACACAAGTGTGTGCGTTAGCAATACTTGCAAGCTTCGCTAGCACGCAGTGCCCTGTACATTACGCAGTGCCCTGTATATACAAAGGCAAATTTACAAAAAAAGGCCGAAAATCAAGAGCTTGTCGTAACCAAATATGCCAAACAAAAACGCAACCTCTGCTGGCTAACAACATAATTATACTGAATATGAAACAAATCAGACATGTGATTGTTGAAATAAGTGTATTTCAAGATTTTGTATGTTAAGCCCAGCCTACTCATTAATATGCATGATATCACTACTAAAAAAGAATAGGGCACATCTACAGACTATGGGCTATCTGTGTACCAAATATGACATGAATCCAGTTTACCATTCTTGAGATACCGTGCTTACAAGCTCTTTTCAAGCTCCACCCACTATGCATATTAATGATATTCAAGATTATGATACCATGAACATGCACACACTAGCTAACATCATAATTACACCAAATATGAAACAAAACAGACACACGGTTGTAAAAATATGATCATTTCAAGATATTTACATTAAGCCCCGCCTCACTCATTAATATGCATGACAACACCACCAAAAACAACAGGGCACATCTACAGACCATGCGCTATCTGTGTACCACATATGACATGAATCTGGTGTATCCTTCTTGAGATATCGCACTTATGAGCTTGCTGTCTCAGACGCACATACACACATATGTACACATGCCAGCATGACTGCATCGGTTCCTCATGCTATTAGCATCAGAACCAAAAAAATGAACAAAAAAGCTAGGCCTTCCATTGACTCCAATGATAACTTAAATAAATGACCCCTCCAGAGAGTCTTTTCTAATCAAAAAAATCTATCAAATCTTTCAGAATATGTGTATGAATTTCCTTCTACCTAAAGTAACTTCAAGTTGAACTAAAGGAATATTGACTTGCTGCCAAAAACATTCTTGAGAGAGATAACGAGTCTCAAGGATGTGATACTTCAATTAAACAAATTGTTTGGCTTGAGATACGCAGCTTCGTCGTCGACTATCTCAATAGCTGCTGCTTTCGACAGAATGGAACTAAAACAATAGAAGTCTCATCCTGGTTTAATTTTCACTTTTTCTTCAGTGCAGGATGTTCTGCCAAATGCTGTACATCTACCTTTCAAAGAGTGTACTTTTGTTTGGACTTTGGACTTTCTGTTGACCACTCTCAGTTGACGAACGAACTTGCTGCAGCATTTGCAATCCTAATCCATAAATTCATATAACGCACACTTCGATCTAGAAATCTTCAGTAGCGCTTTACAAATAAAACATTAAACAATGACAAAACAAGAACGCAGCGCAACGGGACCAACACATACAAAAAAACAAAAAAACAGGAGGTACCACTAAAATTGATTTAAAACGAAAGTCTTCAAATGACGCTTAGAAAAATTTACCCGACTGAGCAAGTTTAATATTATCCGGTAGGTCATTCCACCATGTCGGTCCCATTACACTGAAAGAACGACCAGCAAAAGTGTTACAGCATTTGCAATGTAAGGAAATAAGGTACAATGCCAAAATGGACATTTGAGATTTGAGACTACACACCTTTAACGTTATAACTTACGTTTATGAAGAGCGCCTTAAATAGTGCGCTTTCCGGATGTTGGCACTGTATAAACCTTTTAATGCGGCATTATAGGGAGTCTTGATATTGCGATCGTATCGGTAAATTTTTAGTACGTGTACGGATAATAATGAATGTTTACAAACATTTCTAAAATAAAACTTTACACCTTTTAGAGTGCATTTTCCTCAGTTTGTGCTATAAATGAGAATTAAACAAGACATTTTGTGTTGTCCTAATTATGAGGATACTACATTTGAAGCTACTATGGTACCAGAAACATGGCAGAACAAATGATACCATGCACTCCATTTTGCACTTTCACATTGATCAAAGAACTTAACTGTCAACTATAGCCAAATCAAGCTTCAAAGGATTAAATTAGAGGGTCAATCAAGTCCATACTGTCAACTATAGCCAAATCAAGCTTTAAAGGATTAGTTAGAGGGTCAATCAAGTCCATACTGTCAACTATAACCAAATCAAGCTTCAAAGGATTAGTTAGAGGGTCAATCAAGTCCATACTGTCAACTATAGCCAAATCAAGCTTTAAAGGATTAGTTAGAGGGTCAATCAAGTCCATACTGTCAACTATAGCCAAATCAAGCTTCAAAGAATTAGTTAGAGGGTCAATCAAGTCCATACTGTCAACTATAGCCAAATCAAGCTTTAAAGGATTATTTAGAGGGTTAATCAAGTCCATACTGTCAACTATAGCCAAATCAAGCTTCAAAGGATTAGTTAGAGGGTCAATCAAGTCCATACTGTCAACTATAGCCAAATCAAGCTTTAAAGGATTAGTTAGAGGGTCAATCAAGTCCATACTGTCAACTATAGCCAAATCAAGCTTCAAAGGATTAGTTAGAGGGTCAATCAAGTCCATACTGTCAACTATAACCAAATCAAGCTTCAAAGGATTAGTTAGAGGGTCATTCAAGTCCATACTGTCAACTATAGCCAAATCAAGCTTCAAAGGATTAGTTAGAAGGTCAACCAAGTCCATACTGTCAACTATAGCCAAATCAAGCATCAAAGGATTAGTTAGAGGGTCAATCAAGTCCATACTGTCAACTATAGCCAAATCAAGCTTCAAAGGATTAGTTAGAGGGTCAATCAAGTCCATACTGTCAACTATAGCCAAATCAAGCTTTAAAGGATTAGTTGGAGGGTCAATCAAGTCCATACTGTCAACTATAGCCAAATCAAGCTTTAAAGGATTAGTTAGAGGGTCAATCAAGTCCATACTGTCAACTATAGCCAAATCAAGTCAACTTCAAAGGATTAGTTAGAGGGTCAATCAAGTCCATACTGTCAACTATAGCCAAATCAAGCTTTAAAGGATTAGTTAGAGGGTCAATCAAGTCCATACTGTCAACTATAGCCAAATCAAGCTTTAAAGGATTAGTTAGAGGGTCAATCAAGTCCATACTGTCAACTATAGCCAAATCAAGCTTTAAAGGATTAGTTAGAGGGTCAATCAAGTCCATACTGTCAACTATAGCCAAATCAAGCTTTAAAGGATTAGTTAGAGGGTCAATCAAGTCCATCTTATATGAAAGATGACTTAACAGCTTCTATTTTCAAAATGGATTTCTATTTTCAAAATGGATTGGAATAAAGCCTTCACATTACCATTATACTCCTTTTTTGTAACTTTATAAACTATGTACTAGAATAGCAAACAAGAATTTTGTTAGCTATTCTGGTACAGAGTTTTTTTATGTATTGAAAATGGAGTATGATGGTAATTTAAAGGCTTTATTCCAGTTCATTTTGACAATAGAAATCCATTTTGAAAATAGAAGCTGTTAGTCTTCAAAAGAAACAAATTGGTGAAGAAACTACTTCAATATCTTATTCCGTTAAGGAGATATTTAAGTTTAAAGCTCTATCTTATCTGTGTAGCAATGACTGGTGTAGTCAGTGGCATAGCCAGCATTAAAAACCTTTCTTCAGGGGGTAAATTATAATTACCCTTACAAATTCTGTTTATCTACTTTCAAGACATATCCAATGGTTTTTAAGCGACAAAATTGCAGTACAAAATATGATAGAATACATACAGATTTTGAGGAATCTGAGGCTGTGATGTCACAATTATTCTGATTTTAGTCGTTTCTACACAAATGATACCAAACTTTAAAGTTAATTATCTCCTTAACAGAATAAGATTTTTTGAATGCTTTCTTCACCATTTTGTTTCTTTTGAAGTCCTCTTTTATATAAGATAGACTTGCTTGACCACTGATCTAATACTTAAAATTCCATCATCTTGTTACTGAGAAAGGCTTTTGTGGTTGAAAAACAAAAACAATCTAGTTTTCAAAGTAATTGCTGATCAAGTTTGAGAATTTTTCAATTATATTGCAATTTGCAAAATGTGAGATCCAATTTACGATAGCATCAAGAACCTATGCGGTCATGATGCTGAATGTGGGTGTGTGACGCCCAGCTCGAAACCAATATCTCAAGAATGATACATCGGATTCATGTCCTATTTGGCACACAGATAGCCCATGGTCCATAGATGTGCCCTATTGTTTTTGATGGTGATGTCATGCGCATAATAATGAGTAGGCAGGGTATAATGTAAAAATCTTTTAATGTTCATATTTTAACAGCCGCACTTTTGTTTTGTTTCATATTTGGGATAATTATGATGTTTGCTGGTGTGTACAAGTTTATGATGTAAAAATGTAAGGTTTCATTAAAATGCATAGAGGCTGTGACATCACAACTAATCTGATTTCAGTCGTTTCTACACAAATGATACCAAACTTTAAACTTAATATCTCCTGAACGGAATAAGAATTTGCAATGTTTTCTTTACCAATTTGTTTCTTTTGAAGTCTACTTTCACAGAAATGGACATGCTTGACCACTGAACTAATCCTTTAATAGATTTTCAAACAAGTGTTGCTTCAACAACAATGTGGCTTTAAATATATATATATATATATGGGCAGGAGTGGCAACATTAGCTCAATGGATTTAAAACCCACTGAAAAAAAAGAAGAAAATCTTCATCAAAATCGGTTAAAAATTTGCCATTTTACAGCTTTTAATTTTTTTTGTGTGAATACAAATTTTTGTGTTACTATATTCTTGTGACGTATGAATGGGACAGTCTCTAATTGCTTATGCAAATCCATTGTTTTAAAATCCTCTGCTATTTCTCTTCAAAATTAGAAGAAATATAAAGATCAACAAAAGCATATTGATGTGTTTTCTTGTTCATGCATCACATTTTTATTTTTATTTTTTCAAACTTTGATTACTCATATTTATAACTTGAAAACTACACAATAACATTTTCAAAATGCAAAAACCATTGAATTCAGAATGTCTGTCAGTGGTTGGACAGAAAACGTTTGTACCTGCCCATAGACCTTTAAAGGATTTGTTCAGTAGTCAAGCATGTTTATCATATATGAAAGAGGACTTCAAAAGAAACAAAATGGTGAAGAAAGCATATATCATTTGTGTAGAAACGACTGAAATCAGACTAGTGGTGATGTCATAGCCTCAGATTCCTCAGTATTGATGTATTTATCAAATTTTGTCTTGCGATTTTGTGACTTATAAACCATGGGATTTGTCAAAAAGTAGTAAAACTTTTAATTTGAATATCTCCTAAACGGAATACAATTTTGCAATGCTTCTTCACCATTTTGTTTCTTTTGAAGTCCTCCCTCTGTTCATATAAGATGGACATGCTTGACCACTGAACTAATCCTTTAAAACTGTTAATCCTGTCATTTTCAGACTTCAAAACTCATGAAGGATACCAACTTAGAGCTGGAATAACAAAAACAAACAAAATGTTTTGTTTGACAGCTTACACATTTCACTAATGATTAGGTGTATTGCTTAAGGTCTAGTGACATGCAGCAGTTTTTACATATATGAAAAACAACATGAAATCTAATCTTTGAAAAGGGTGTGTGGTTTTTGAGTTATGGCCAATCAAAGTTTCAAGATTTTCATGATGATCCAGGAGGCCTATTGAAAACAGGTCTAGAAAACCCTTAGCACAGAAACCACAATTTACCTTTCAATTATCATCCTTTACCAAAAATTTTGTATTTATTCTCTTTATGTCCAGCTAGATGTTAATTATGTAAAACTATTAGTGAATTAAATGGTTGGCTTGGCCCAGGAAATAAGATCTCCAAACCGCAATACACTGAAAGTGCTGTGCAGTTGTATAGATTCAGCAATTAGTGTGCTTGTAATTACTGTGGTTAATCAAGCATTGATTGTTTGTTTGTTTGATAGGGCTTAACAGCACCACAACAACAAGGGTCAAATTGTGCCTGAGAGGTCAGATAATTCTAGAGGTAGGAAGAAAAGGAAACAGGGGGAGAATGAGAGAAATTCAAGAACAAAAGGTCAGAAAGCTGTGATCGAGAGGGGAGGTGCATGGTTGAAACAAAAACAGAGTAGAGAGGGGGTGGAAGAGGAGAATTAAATATGGTTGTAGAGGGAAGCATGATGAAGGAAGGAGATAATTTTATCCGGAGGATTTTTCTGGAAGAACACAGCAATTGAGTTGTGGGGAGCGAGGGAAGCTCTGGGAAGGTTGTACAGGGGGCAAGCAAGGAGAACGTGATGGATTGTGAGGGTGCAATGGCAATTGTTGCAGAGGGGTTGGGGGAGCCAACAAGCATTGCTGTTAACAAAACAGTCAGGAGAGTGAGACTTAGTACAGAAGAGGGTTTAAAATATCATCTCCCAGACTTGCTCCATTTGGAACCCAGGACTTTGGGGTGGAAAGCAATAGGCCAGCTAGATCGTAATGTAGAATTCAGGCAAACATTGTGATGTCATCAACTGAACCGTACAGAATGTATTCTTCGTTTCAAGCCAGTTATAAATTGTATTTCTTTACTGCTTACCTGTTGCCGCAGAGGTATAATAAAGTTTCAAAATACTCAAATAAAATCAGATGACAACCATCAAGAAATATCCTTTAGAGAAGATTGAAAAACATAGGATTTACATAACCTATTGAAAATGTGTTCATCTGCCAATATCACAAATTATTGCACAATAATCCCAAAAATTGCAAATGCTGTACAATGGTCAGTTTTTAATCGACTTTGATGTAAGTTTTTTCTGTACTGAATTAAAAATTGTAAATTTTGAAGCAATAATGCTCAAGTTACCTCTAGATGTCACTAGTTCTTTAACCCTTACTCTACCACGTGGCGATATTATCGCCGTTTTGGGTGCCCCATCTTTGACTCCACCTCCCGAGCGCATTTTCAAAAGAGTGCCGGTAGATTAAGGGTTAATCGTTCCCTAACAAGTGTGCCAACTTGAAAATATATGCAGCATGATCCCAGTGGGCGGGTCACTGAAGTGGAACGAGCCCAACTGTGCTGCTTGAAAAACAAAGGACCCTTCAATAATCAGCCCTTGATTAACCCTTACTCTACCGAGCGGCAATATCATCACCATTTTGGGTACCCCATCTTTAACTCCGCCTCCCGAGCGCAATTTTAAAAACATGCTGGTAGAGTAGAGGTTAATGTAAGGTTTTTTGTTAAACAAACACAAAATCAGCCTGCGTGCACTCTTAGTGATTCCTGATTCCATCCAAATCTTTGGAATTAAAGCTCTGCAACACACAGAAACCTTTACATGAACTCAAAATGTCCACACTACCACCAATTCCAGGAAAAGGGAACATCAAACAAATTCTGTTGCAGTAAAAATAACAAAAGAAAATGATAAATCTATTTTAATCCCTTTGTTAAGGGTGGATCTTAGAAACTAACTAGCCAAAGTAACAACTCCCTGATTCAACATCTACTTAAAACTCTTGCCCGCCCACTTCAAGAAACTTAGCAACAATGGAATGCTCATTTAATTGTCTTGGGGATAGCAACCACATGTTGACATTCTCTTGGTTGGTAATTTGTCATAGTATTACTTTTGGGGAGTGTTCACACTCTGGATCAATGGTATCCTTCAAGGGTATGAACATGATGTCTTTGTTAAACAATTCTGGGCTCCAAAAATGACTGGAACAATTTCTATAGTGGTTAAAGGACTATGGACATCCAGAGGCAACATGGACTTAATTTGTTTAAAATATGATCTAAACCATTACAACAGCAAAAAATTCCATCAAATGTGGTTAAAAATTGACCAATTTACAGCATTGTTTTAATTTGTAGCTGTTATTGAGCAATAATATGTGACATCAATGGGGAAGGAACTTTCATCACCTTTTAAGATCCTTCCCCATTGATAAAACAATAGAACAATTTCTATAGTGGTTAAAGGACTATGGACATCCAGAGGCAACATGGACTTAATTTGTTTAAAATATGATCTTGACCATTAAAACAGCAAATAATTCCATCAAATTTGGTTAAAAATTGACCAATTTACAGCATTGTTTTAATTTTAGCTGTTATTGAGCAATAATCTATGACATCAATGGGGGAAGGTTTTTCATCACCTTTTGTAAAACCATTGTTTTTTATTCCTCTGTTAATTTTGTTTGAAATATAGCATTGGACTTGAGGCAAATTTTTTTTTTGAAAGTTGGTTATACACTGAAGCATCATGTATCTAGAACAGACATTCTAGAATAAATTCAAAAGTAGCTGAATTTGAAGAATAGAATTTAAAGAATTACATAAAGAGTTTGAGATGTGTTCCATTATTACAAATTCTGCACAAATTAACAAATCTTGAAACTTTTTTCGGTCAGAAGCTTAAAAACTAAATAAGCTTTTCACAAATTCTAAAAACTATTCCACTCAGATTTTCATGCTCTTTCACTTATCTGGAATCTGTTACATGTCTATAGTCCTTTAAAAGGAATATTCCCATGAATTATTATATCAGTGTTTCTTAATAGGCGGCCCGCGGGCCAAATCTGGCCCACCAGACAATCCAATCTGGCCTGCAGACAATAGTCATAGCGGAAAAAAAATCTGACTGAGATTGGTAAAAATCCTAAAATACATGTTTATTTTGGGGTTTTTCTAGGCAGATCCGCGCACTATAACGTCGCGGCTTATGAAGCAAAATGTGTTTTTTTAGTTCCGCTATAAAATGTGCAGACTCTCGGCTTGTCAAAGGAAGGCTGATAAGAGAACCAGCCACATCTGGCAAACATCCTTCTTATTGCGCGCGCTCTCAGCTTGTTTGTAATCAGGGATTGTTTTGACGGGTTTTGTTTGTCACATGACGCTCGTTTTGTCATGCAATTGGCCCATGGCCTGAGGCTGCTGTGAAATGATGGCCCATGGAAAAAATTAATTAAGAACCCTTGATCTATATGATAGTGGACTATTAAAGGAAACATAAAGCCTGATACAATCATTACTTCATATGATAGCGGATAAAAATCTAGACAAAACTATCAGAATCAGCAAGTCAAAATCTTTTTCCTATCTTAAGTTATTCATGTTTGAAATTAACACATGGGGGCTGCCATTTTGTTCAATTCTGTATCAAAATCTTGTGCATGATGACAATATTTTCCCAAAAGGGACATAAAGATTATAATGTATTTCTTTATCAATTTGATTTAAGCTTTTATTCTAAAATGATGTGACACAAAGTTTTAACAGCATGTTTCATAATAATTTCATGTCTTTATAGATTATAAAGATACGGCCAGGAAGCACCAACGAGGAAGCAACCGCCAAGGAAGCAACCGCCGAGGAAGCAACCGACGAGAAAGCAACCTACGAGGAAGCAACAGGCGAGGAAGCAACCGACGAGGAAGCAACAAGCGAGGAAGCAACCGACAAGGAAGCAACAAGCGAGGAAGCAACCGATGAGGAAGCAACAAGTGAGGAATAACCAACGAGGAAGCAACAAAGCAACAAGCGAGGAAGCAAGAGGCGAGGAAGCAACAAGCGAGGAAGCAACAGGCGAGGAAGCAACAGGCGAGAAAGCAACAGGCGAGTAAGCAACAGGCGAGGAAGCAACAGGTGTAGTGCCATTTTTAAAGGATTAGTTCAGTGATCAAGCAAGCTAATCTTATATGAAAGAGGACTTTGAAAGAAACAAAATAGCGAAGAAAACATTCAAAAACCTTATTCCGTTAAGGACATATTCCAAGTTTAAATATCTGTCTTATCTTTGTATAAATGACTGGTGTAGTAAGTCTACTATGTACGGAAGGTTGGCGCTCTATCCTCACATTCTTAACAATTGATAATGCATTCTAAAGAAAATATATACAACTTTTTTCCTATTTAAATTATTTTCTCTAAAAACTTTCTTCAGGTGGTAAATTATAATTATTCTTACAAGATTATGTTTTTCTACTTTCCGGACATACCCAATTGTTTCCAGCCACAAAATCGAAGCAAAAAATATGATAGAATACATAAAGAATTTGAGGAATCTGAGGCAGTGGCATCACAACTAGTCAGATTTCAGTCCCCTGAACTAATCCTTTAACGTCTTTGGTATGACCGACCCAGGATTTAACCCGGGCCCCCCATGTCAGAAGGTGGACGCTCTACTACAATGCCAATGAGTCAGTAATATGCTTAAAACAGCTTCTATTTTTTTTAAATGGATTTCTATTGTCAAAATGAAATGGAATAAAGCCTTCACATTACCATTATACTTCTTTCTTGGTACTTAAAAATCTCTGTACCAGAATAGCTAACAAAATTTTTGTTTGTGTTTCTGGCACATAGTTTATTAAGTACCAAAAAAGGAGTATAATGGTAATGTGAAGGCTTTATTCCAGTCCATTTTGACGATAGAAATCCATTTTGAAAATAGAAGCTGTTTTAAATGGGACCTCACTCTGAGGCCTGAGCATGTTTCTAGCTCAGCGAGCTTACTGCAACTTCATACATGTTCCTAATTGTGTTACTACGTACAACTAGCTTCAGATTCCAATTGTGAACTTCCTTATCATTTTCCAATTATGGAAACCTACATTACATAGGGGTTTGATTGCATAAAAACATAAGGAGTTTACACTAAGCTTCAATTTAGGACATTAACCCTTACTCTACCAGCACTTTTTGGAAAACATGCTCAGGAGGCAGGGTCGAAGAACCCTTAATCTACCAGCACTTTTTGGAAAATATGCTCAGGAGGCAGGGTCAAAGATGGGCACCCAAAACAGCAATAGTATCGCCATGTGGTAGAGTAAGGGTTAAGCACAGGCTGATTACTGAAGGGTCCTCTGTCTTCCGAGCAGCAGAGTCGGGCCCGTTCCGCTTCAGCGGCCCGCTGGGCCGCCCACCGGGATCATGCTGCATATATTTTTGAGTTGGCACACCTGTCGCGGGCTGATTAACCCTTACTCTACCAGCACTTTTTGAAAAACGCGCTCGGGAAGCTGGGGCAAAGATAGGGCACCCGATATGGCGATAATATTGCAGTATGGTAGATTAAGGGTTGATGGTATATGGACATGTAGTGGCAACATGGGCTTAATTTGTTTCAAATAGGATCTGATTTCAGTCCTTTCTACATGAATGAGATAAGAATTATCAAATTGAATATCTCCTTACAACTACCCTTTATAGAAATTAACATTAGCTTGTGCAAGCTGACATGCAAACTAGCAATATTTGTTAGCTTGCAGAGAATTTCTGCTAGCTTGCACAAGCTTGCAGAAAGTTTTTACTACTTTATGCAACCTATTTGTTTTAAATTCTAGCTTGCAACAAGCTTGCAGCATGCTTGCACAAGCTATAAATGTTAGCTTGTCATAGGCGTGATGCAAGCTTGCTGCGAACTAATATTTCTGTAAGGGTTTTACCTGTTTGAATGCTTTCAACACCATTTTCTTTTCCTTTAACGTCCTATTTCATACACAACTTTGCACTTGACCACTGAACTAATGCTTTAGAGGTCTATCCGGTCACCCCAGGGTTGTGTTTATCTACCGATCGCTATCTAATTGAAACTTTAAATGAATTTTCGATATGTAATCATTTACATAAGTTAAATCGGTATTGATCATGGACATGACTTTCAAGGACAACATGATTTGAGTCTATGATTCTACATCCGGGATTGAATGTAAATGCTGTTTTTAACAAGATGACCAACAGCCTAGCAAAAACACCTTTGCTGTGGTTTCTATTATCACTCTGTAGATAATGAATTGCTTCCTGTTCAATTTTTCTGCATCCCTGGAATCCCATTTAATGAGATATTTATACCGATCATTTCCAAGAAATCCAGAGCAGCTTGCTCCCTGGTGTTGTGGTGTAGATCAAGGGTCAATGAACTCATAAAATTTCAGGTCCGCTATAAATTCCGTCTGAGTGACATCATAGCCTTGAAGGAGTTGCTATTTTGGAATCAGTACTGCTAACAAAAGAAAGGAGGGTGAAGGTGGGGTGGGGAAGATGGTTAAGGGGGTTGCATTTTCCTGGGCCCAAGGTGGTTGGGGCCAGGGTGGTAGGATCCCATAAAGAGGAGTTGACCATCTGTGTAATCATCTTTAGCTTACCAACTTTGTGTTCAACTTACCCCCGGGTCCACATTAGCTTTCGGCAGACTGGCTCTCGGGGCCCCTGACATAAGTATTTGGCCCCTATTTCTTCACCCATTCCACCCCATCTCAAAATACGAATGTTAAAAGTTGCAGGCGCAGGTCATCTCCCAACATTGAAACAGGGTACAAGGGGGAGAGGGAGGGGGGGGGGGGAGAGCAAAGGATTGTCCGGGATTATAGGATACTGATGATCAAAGATAGCAGGGCAGCACAGTAAAGACAAACTTTTGGAACATGCTGCAGTTTGAATTATAACTCTCTATGACTATAAGAATTATGTAAACCCCTTGAAGTTTGATCTGTTCTAGCTACAGTCACTGTAGAATTATTAAATAAAAGCTCTTTTTATAATCAGCTGCATTGTTTCAAATCTTTTAATTTGATGAATTTGGATGTTAGGGACAGGGCAATGCCAAAATTGATATAACAATGCTGTTAAAGGTATGTGTAAAGGGTGGCTAAATTAAACTGCCGAGTCATACATCAAAAATGGGGGAGATGCCACCCCCCACCCCCCCCCCCCCACATAGCACCGCCACCGTGCGCCATAATTGTGCTCCTCGTTATGCAATTGTGGGCAAACATGTCAACACAATCCAACACTTGAATCACTGAAAAAAGTTCAGCTGCATATACCTCACCCTGTCACTGTTGTGCACTTACAACATTGTGGAGGTTATCATGGATTTATCCCAAATTCTATTGGCCACAGCATGGGGGTGGACCGAGTCATTTGACCTCCCCTCCCCCCACTGCTTCCCAAAAGGTGAAATGTCCCAGAAATTTTG
Organism: Chiridota heheva; assembly: GCA_020152595.1. Lineage (NCBI taxonomy): Eukaryota > Metazoa > Echinodermata > Holothuroidea > Apodida > Chiridotidae > Chiridota > Chiridota heheva. The sequence goes on along the minus strand of JAIGNY010001295.1, from coordinate 291,886 downwards.
CAAAAATGTGCAGATTTTGAGGCTATGACTTTTTTTTGTTCCTTAAGTAATGTAGCCTTCGAACAGTTTGAAGACCGCTATTTTGACATAATTTGTAAAACAATTTACACCAACAGCAATTATTTTCGTTCTACGACACCCCCCACCCTCCCCCACCCTTATCCAAGAGGCTGGCTACATTCCTGCACAAGTGTTACTTGTTGTAGCCAAATACTACCATAATTTGTTGATAAAAACTTCTTACCGTTTATTCCCTAATTAACGCACCCCCTCCCCCATGGTTTTTGTACAGTGACAATCGTTAAGTCACACATAAATTGATTGGTAATATCGTTATATTAAATACACTGTGATTTAACACTAAAGTTCAGCCAAAACTTGTTTAAAAACTGTAAAACTACCTGAAAAATACAGTCAGAAGAGATGAACTTGCTATGCACACTGTAAGTACATTTGAAATTTAACCTTAAATAAATGCCCTCCTTTTTGAAAATGTAACACCCCTCGGGGTGTTTATCAGGGAATATACTTCCTGTGTTTATAGAGTGTGTACAAATGTCTTTCGTATAACTTTACACTTAAATGGAGCATTATCAATCCTATTTATTGAACAAAATTTAGAAACCCAATTAGTGCATATGTAATCTATCAGCATAAATGTATTAATATTCATCAAGTGTTGTTATCTGACTTTCTGCATAATTAAGCACATCTAATCTCTGCTGGGGACATACTTCAAATAACCCTTTGAAAATGCAGCAATAATGATAGAAAAAATGAAAATGATCACGCTCGAACACAAGCTATGAATACCAATTATAAATAGTGTTTTTCCTGGGAAAACTGACGGATGGATTGTTAAGAGGATTGACAGAGAAAAAATAAGACAAATATAAATAAGGTCTTAATAAACACATTTTAAATAGGGCAGAGTTGTGGTAAAATGTTTTGCATTTTTATAAAGGGTATACCTTTTGCATACAGGGTATACCTTTTGTTTACAGGGTATACCTTTTGTATACAGGGTATACCTTGTGTGTACAGGGTATACCTTGTGTATACAGGGTATACCTTTTGTATACAGGGTATCCCTTTTTATACAGGGTATAACTTTTGTATACAGGGTATAACTTTTGTATACAGGGTATACCTTGTGTATACAGGGTATACCTTCCTTGTATATAAGTATACCTTTTTACAAGGCTCATCTTTTTTACAGTGTATACTTTTGTATACAGAGTATACCTCTCTATACAGGGTATACACCTTTCTTTTATACAGGGAATACCTTTTTATACAAAGCATACTTTTCTTTTATATAGGAAATACCTGTTTTAAAAGGGCACATCTTTCTTTCATACAGTTTGTTTGTTTGTTTGATGAAGGCTTAACGGCACCGCAACAACAAGGGTCAATTTGTGCATAAAAGGTTAGATCATTCCAGAGGAGGGAATAAAAGATAATAGGAAAAGTCTGATAGAAGAACGGGGGAAAAGCCAGGAAGCTGGGAAGTGCAGGGGTATAAAGAAAGAGGGAAAGGTGAAAGTAGGTAGGGGGATGGAGGAGGAGGACTAAATAAAAACTAATTGTAGAGGGAGGTATGGTGAAGGAAGGAGATAATTTCATCCGGTGTGTTATTTCGGAAGAGCTCGGCTAGGGTGTTGTGAGGGGTGAAGGAAGCTCTGGGGAGGCTGTACAGATTTGTTTGTTTGTTTGATGAGGGCTTAACGGCACCACAACAAAAAGGGTCAAATTGTGCTTGAGAGGTAAGATTATTTTAGAGGTAGGAAGGAGAGGAAACAGGGAAATTCAAGAACAAAAAGTCAGAAAGCTGTGATCGAGAGGGGAGGTGCATGGGTGAGATAAAAACAAAGTAGAGAGAGGGGGTGGAAGAGGAGAATTTAGTATGGTTGTAGAGGGAAGCATGATGAAGGAAGAAGATAATTTTATCCGGAGGATTTTTTTAGAAGAACTCAGCAATTGAGTTGTGGGGAGCGAGGGAAACTCTGGGAAGGTTGTACAGGGGGCAAGCAAGGAGATTGTGATGGATTGTGAGGGCGCGATGGCAATTGTTGCAGAGGGGTTGGGAGGAGCCAATAAGGAGGTGGGAGTGAGTGAGGTGGGTGTGACCTATTCTAAGGCGGGTAATATGAACGTTGTCGATACGAGAATGGTGGGCTGGATGACGTAGAGTGTGTTATCAATTTAAGAGTCCCATGAGGTTTGTCTGCGGTCACGAACAAGCAAAGCGATAAGCAGTTTGATATCAGAACGGGTTTTGGGGAAGGGGGTAGAGGGAGGCTAAGAACAAGCTTAGTAGCTGAATCAGCTCTGTCATTGCTGGGGATGCAAAAATGGCTGGGTATCCAGAAAAAATAATACTTTTCCTGCAGATGGGGTGAGGGGGGAAGGAATAGAGTTTGTGGTGGAGAAGGTGGGACGTGGGGTTATCCCACTTGAGGTTGAGTAAAGAAGTAAGGACATATTTAGAGTCTGAGAACATGGCAAAGTGGGGAGTACTCAATATAGTTGAGTGCAAGCAGGATGGCCTTGGCTTCAGTCGGGAGATGGATGAGTATTTGGGAAGCCTGCTAATGAGGGTGATGTCTGGGATGATGGCAGCGGTAGCTGTCTTGTCGCCATCAGTATAGATGGAGTATCAGGGAATACCTTTTTTTTAATAAGGGCATATCTTTCATTTATACAATGTATACCTTTTTATACAAAGTATACTTTTCTTTTATACAGGGTATACCTTTTCATACAAAGTATACTTTTCTTTCACACAGGTATACCTTTTTATACAAAGTATACCTTTCTTTTAAACAGGGAATACCTTTTTTTAATAAGGGCATATCTTGCTTTTATACAGAGCATACTTTTCTTTGCTTCCTTTCCTTGCCCCAGCATGCTTACAATAATGTGTCAATTTATCATTCTAAAACTTGCATCTGATATAACACCACTTTTCATTTTACATTAAAAAAGCAAGATCTTTATCGATGACTAGATCCTTCCTATGGCTCATTACAATCAGCAAAGACACATGAAAGAAATCTGAGATTGGAGCACGCAACAAATGAAGTCAAACATCTAGACCGTAGAACTAGGAATAATGTCCACCTGCTTCTATGCCACAAACAGCTCCTAAGAGTAATTGATAAACGAGATTGAACCCAACCTCATTTACTTTTTTAAAGGAATATTCCCTTAAAATATATATATATATATATATATATATATATATATATGTATATATATATATATATATATATATATATATATATATATATATATATATATATATATATATATATATATATATATATATATATATATATATATATATATATATATAAATATATATATATATATATATATATATATATATATATATATATATATATATATATATATATATATATATATATATATATATATATATATATATATATATATATATATATATATATATATATATATATATATATATATATATATATATATATATATATATATATACATATATGTATATATATATATATATATATATATATATATATACATATATATATATATATATATATATATATATATATACATATATATATATATATATATATATATATATATATATATATATATATATATATATATATATATATATATATATATATATATATATATATATATATATATATATATATATATATATATATGTATATATATATATATATATACATAAATATATATATATATATATATATATACATATATATATACATGTATATATATATATAGAGAGAGAGTGCAGTGGCTCAGTAGTCAAGGAGTTATGCTCGTATGCGAAAGGTACCGAGTTCAATTCCCACCACGAGCACTGCATTGTGTCCTTGAGCAAGGCACTTTACTTGCTTCAGTCCACTCAGCTGTAAATTGAGTACCAGCATTGCTGGGAGTTAATCTGCGATGGACTGGCGTCCTGTCTAGGGGGAGTCATGTACTTTTATCCGCTTGTGCCATGAAAACCGGAAATAAGCACCGGCCCTCTATGCCTAATGGCTTAGATGGATTTAGCTTTTTTTATATAAATATATATATAAAGATTTTTTTTATAGCTAAATCCATCCGAGCCATTACGCTCATTGAGCCGGTGCTTATCCCCGGAGTACATTACTCCCCCAGGACGGGGATGCCAGTCCGTCACAGATTAACTCCCCATCAGTGCTGGTACTCATTTTACAGCTGAGTGGACTGAAGCAAGTAAAGTGTCTTGCTTAAGGACAAGACACTTTACTTGCTTCAGGACACAATGCAGCACTCACAACGGGAATCGAACTCGGTGCTTCTCGAATACGAGCATGACTCCTTAACCACTTAACCATAGCAACTAAAAAATATATTTCAGGGAAATAATGTGGTTGGTAACACCAGGGATTTGGTATCCAGATAACAAATCGCTGGTGATACCTTATTTGGCTCAAGTACAGCATAGTTCTGCCTGCATAGCATGGTCCTTGAGAATGGTCTTAGTTTGTGTCAACTATCAAATTTGTTGTAAAACACTCTACAGCAGTCCGGTTCGTACTCCAAATTAGAAAAACAGTTTTGATCTCTACCGATCAGAAGATCCTTCTTGGAAGTATCTCACAATGCATCTATCCAAACTCAAATATTGTATATAATCATAATAGAATTAGATCCATATAGAGCAGGGGAAACTTAACTACAACACAGGATTCAATTTTTCCTTCACAAAATAAAATAATGGCATTTGAATTATCTTTTCACCTTGTGCATTAAAATCTTACCAATAAATTTTAATACGAGAAAAGTGATGACTTTTTATCATATTTGACCATTAGGCAATCGCGCTAGTAGCTAGGAGTTTCTAAAAAAGCATTGTGAAATTTTGTTCTAGAATTCTTCTTGACTCGCATTATCATAAATAGTATTGGATTGGAGTCAAATCACATGTTTGTATCTTCATTCTGGTTTAATAAAAAGAAGTGCTTAATACTAAATACATAAAGCTAGTACACCAAAGACTATGTCGAACTTCGTTATTGAACAGATATGTACTGGGCATGTTCCGATCTCCCGAATGGTGATATGATGAGGTCTCCCGAATGGGAGTGCGAACTGGATTGCTGAGAGGGTGCGTTGTAAGTGTCATGGTGTTAGCTCTTAATTCTAAGTTTGACGTATCCATACAATCATAATTTAAATGAATACCAAAATCATAGCAAGCCATTTGTTTAAATGCACATGCAACCGCAGTGAGGCTCTTTTCCATACCCTAGATTAAAATAAGGTTTGTTCTTTTGATTTTATACTATTTCTTGACTGTGTAATAATAACTTCCTACACTCCCAACAGATTACAAATTTACCAAAAACTTAGTTTAGATAAAGATTGTTTTTTTTTTAATTGGGTAATTATTCTTAAACCAGAACACAAATAAATGAGAACACGAAAAGGAAATTCCTAATTTTTTTTATCAGGGGCTGTGAAAATTAGCATGGAAGGCTAGTCATTGCATTCTAAATTGCAAATTAAACCAAAATCAGTTCACAATGGGCCATCTGACAGCTTGATGAATTTTCAGGTCAAGTTATCCCTTTCTTATTACCATGTACCTTACTTATGCCCAAGTATCTTACTTATTCCAAAATACCTTACTTATCCCAAGTACCTCACTTATTCCAAGTACCTTACTTATTCCCAAGTACCTCACTTATTCCCATGTACCTTACTTATTCCCATGTACCTTACTTATTCTCAAGTACCTTACTTATTCCCATTTACTTTACTTATTCTTAAGTACCTTACCTATTCCCATGTACCTTAATTATTCCCATGTACCCTACTTATTACCATATATGTCACTTATTCCTTTAAGTACCTCACTTATTCCATGTACCTTACCAGTGGCATAGCCAGGATTTTCATATTGGAGGGGGGGGGGACGGAAAATTGAATTAAACCGACAAGATATTTATTTAGTGGTGTAGTTGAGGTGACAACGAAGGTGGACTTCGAGCACAAAGTGCTCGGCTTGTGGGCGTAGGTTCAAGGGTGGGGTCCTGGTCCTGGTGGGGTCCAGGGGCAAAGCCTCGGTAGGGGTCCAGGAGACGAAGCCCCCGGAAGCTCTCGCAAAATTGACATTTCAAGGGGAAAAAGTATGTCACAACGCATAGTAAAAAGGCGTATTATACAAGTCAAAATTCATGTCAAAGAGAGCTCTAATACATATACAAAACACAAAATCATGAAAAAGCATCATGTGGAAATATAATGTTTTATTGTTTACATTTGTACATGATTAGGTTTATCGTCTCTTTTTGAAAAATATGGCTTGTCTAAAAGAAAGGTTTTCAATAATTTACTACAAACTTGTATGAATGTTGTAAAACTTTTAAAATGAGCCTGTTCTGTATCACGTGCCCTCCGCCACCCACCTTCCCCCCCCCCCTTCCTCTCTGCCCTCTCTCTTATCCTCTGTGTCTTAGTTAATGTACTTAAATACAAAATCGCACAAATGTTTAATATATTATTATCGAAGAACCTTTTCCTGAGAAAGTGCCCTTTTGAAATCTAAAAACATAATAAGCCCCTGGAATGTCAAACCTTGTTTACCCGATGGCACCAATCTGAACCGACAGATTAAAATCTGAACCAACGGATTAAAATCTAAACCGACAGATTAAAATGTTGGGGGGCGATCGCCCCCTCGCCCACCCTCTGGCTATGCCACTGTATTTTACTTATTACCATGTACCTCACTTATTCCCAAGTACCTCACTTATTCCCAAGTACCTCACTTATTACCATGTACCTCACTTATTCACATGTACCTTACTTATTCCCATGTACCTTACTTATTACCATGTACCTCACTTATTCCCAAGTACCTCACTTATTCCCAAGTACCTTATTTATTCCCAAGTACCTTACTTATTCCCAAGTACCTTAATTATTCCCAAGTACCTTACTTATTTCTAAACCCTACTTATTCTGAAACCTTAAGTATTCCCCAAAGTTTTGAAATTACAGATGAACTCAATACCAAAAATTAACATGCAAAGAACGCAGTTACATACTGTACCATCACTAAATAGTTTCCATGTTTATTACAAAAAAATAAAATCAAATGAGGCTACCCAGTACAATTTTGTTTACTTCTTCCTCAAAACAACAAAAACATTAAATTATTACTGGAATTGGTAGATTCCATTTCATATCATATCATGGTGAGATACCCTAACAGGTAATGCTGCATTGGCATCATAAGATCAAAGAAAACAATTACTGAATTATTCATGACCAAGCACTGCATGTAACTTACCGTACACAAGATGAATAATGAAGAGTGTTAATACCTTGACTGTGAAATCAGCATTTGTAGTCAGTAGACAAAATTAAAAAGATTATTCATTTTGCACCAAGCACAGTTTATACTTTTACTTAAAGTAAAAGGCCTAGATACTTGCAACATTTTTTTCTTCAGGTTTTTAGCCTACATGTGAGTTAAAACTCTTCCTGACAAGAGGGGTGGAAAAATATTTTACTTTTGGGACCATAAAAAGAATTCCTGCAAATATACTGCAACAACAGTAACAAAACCTGAAGAAGATTATATTTATGTCTTTTATTGTTTCTATCTTTGTCTCACACTCTTTATCCCCTTTCCTTTCTCTTCCTTTGTTCATTTTCCATTTTCCCTTTCTTTTCCCCCTATTTCCTTTTTTTCCTCCTCTTTTTATTGTTTGTTTGTTTGTTTGATGAGGTCTTAACGGCACCACGACAACAAAGGTCAAATTGTGCCTGAGAGGTCAGATCATTTTAGAGGTAGTAAGGAAAGAGACCAGGGGGAGAATGAGAAAAATTCAAGAACAAAAGCCAGAAAGCTGTGATCGAGAGAGGAGGTGCATGGGTAAAATTAAAAAAAAGAAGAAGATGGGACCACTGGTGCAGTGGTCTCTATATTTCCAGCCCTGTCTAAACAAACAATTATAAATTTGAAAATTGACTGTTTACACAGTCAACTCTCTACTGTGTGATGAGCCTGCACTGAGTGACAAGCCTGCACTGCCCGACGAGCCTACACTGCATGACAAGCCTATACTACGTGATGATCCTGCACTGCGAGATGAGCCTACACTGCGTGACGATACTACTATGTGTAATGACCTTACACTGTGTGACGGGCCTACACTGGGTGAAGAGCCTACACTGTGTGACGAGCCTATACTGTTTGGCGAGCCTACACTGTGTGACGAGCCTACACTGTGCAATGAGCCTGCAGTGCGCGACGAGCCTACACTGCAAGACAAGCCTATACTACGTAATGATCCTGCACTGCGAGATTTGTTTACACTGCGTGATTTATACTACTATGTGTAATGACCTTACATTGTGTGATGAGCATACATTGTGTGACGAGCCTACACTGTGTGACGAGCCTACACTGTGTGACGAGCCTACACTGTGTGACGAGCCTACACTGTGTGACAAGCCTACACTGTGTGACGAGCCTACACTGGGTGATGAGCCTACACTGGGTGACGAGCCTACACTGTGTGACGAGCCTGCACTATGGCGAGCCTGCACTGTGTGGCAAGCCTGCACTGTGCGACAAGCCTACACTGTGTGACAAGCCTACACTGTGCTACAAGCCTACACTGTGCGACGAGCATACACTGTGCAATGAGCCTACACTGTGTGGCGAGCCTACACTGTGCAATGAGCCTACACTGTGCGACAAGCTTACACTGTGTGAAGAGCCTACACTGTGTGGCAAGAATGTGTGACAAGTCTGCACTGTTTGACAAGCCTACAGTGTGTCACAAGCCTATACTGTGTGACGAGCCTACACTGTGTGACGAGCCTACACTGTGTGACAAGTCTAAACTGTATGCGACAAGCCTACACTGTGTGACAAGCCTACACTGTGTGACAAGCCGATACAATGTGACAAGCCTACACTGTGTGACAAACATATAATGTGTGATTATAATGCTTAGCCTACTGTTCTGCAATTGTGGCCAGATGTTTTTGGGATAATATCCAAAATGCACAAACATGTCAAGAAATGTTGGGAGAAAAACATGCAAACAATCTCATCATCAGTATTTCCCTCCACCTCCGGTCATTAAACGAAAGGCATCGTCCCATAAATTAATTTAGAAGTGAACACCGCTGTGCTTATAATCTCATTTCTGTTTTTCAATTTTTCCTTATTGTTCCTGATAAATCTGTGATGTTATCGATCACATATCCGCCGGAATGCCAGATCGAACATAGGGTCCTATATATGTGATCAATAACATCGCAGATTTTTTGCGATCAATGAGAAAAATTGAAAACCAAAGTGATGTTACCAGCAGGGCGGCGTTCACTTCTGAATCTATTTATGGGACAATATCTTCCGTTTAAAAGTGCGTGCAATGTAATACTATGCAAAGTTTTGCATAAGCTAACATAAGATTAGAGATATGATCTCCCTGTTTTTTTCACTACATCCTGTTTGAATTACGTTGCTAATTGGAACACATATTTCAAAGAATAGGTTTGGTTTGTTGATGTTTAACGGCACAGCAACAGTCAGAGTCAAATGTGCCAGAAATGCATGGAGGCAGTGGTGCAGCTTAATGAGGGGGATAGGGGCAGGGGAAGAGGGGGGAAATTTCTCCCTGCTCTTGAAATACAAACCACTAATTTGATGATTGTTAAATATCCTAAGCAGTATCTTTAAAACTATCAAGTGACTTATTTTTAAAGTAAAAGCATTCAGCTTCATTCCAATGGATGATTCTTTTTGAGGTTATATGCCACCATACGGCAGCACAGAACTAATTAGGTATTACTCCACCAGCCCAAAATGAGAATCCCCAGGAGAAAGGCTGATAGAAATATTTCGAGAGGTACCATTTCATGGGACAGAGAGCTCAGGAGTTTAAAAATTTCCGAATGTTAGAGAAGGGATACGTTTGACTAATTTACGTTGGACCCATACCAAATTTGAGTCATTCGACAAGGGTGCACAACACCTTTTCAATTCGGCCTAAAAAAAATGGTCAAAACCTATGATGACCCCCTATTGAAATGACCCTCATCTGAAAGATAATAGATAGTGCTTTTAAAAAACATCACAAAATATCCCAAATCTATAATATTATAGTACAAAAAGGACCCTGAACTTGACTCTTTCATCATAGAGTTCAATGGGGCAAATAATTAGTTCCCTGCTACCATATAAAAGAATTAAAATAAAACAGTTTCATGTTTGGCTTCCATTACATGTGAAAGTACCTTCCATTAAATGTGAAAGTACAGCCCTTTTTGTGGATATTAACAATTCTATTTGACCATCTCTAATTCAGCAATTTTTAATTCAATAGTTACGGATGTCTCAAGGCCTCACCCCAAATTCATTTTCATTCGTGCCTCTTAAACTACACAATTTATAAAACTGGTTATCAAGTTTGGTTCCGCAAATTACAATACTTTTTGGAACTGGCTTAAAATGAATCTCTGAAGAAAAAAACAGGATCATTCTGCCTGTTTCTCTTACATCCTGTTTCCTGACTTCCTGTTTGTCGCTTGCTGTAATATGCAGTCTCAAATGTAGCACTAAAGGTTGCAAAAACAGGGCACCTATCATCTCAATCAATTACTACCTTTGAATAATTAAATCACCTATAATAAAAGCGGACATAAATCCCACGGACCTAGATTCAGTGAAGTTACAATAACATGTGTAGGTTCTCATAAGCTCTTACGAAAACACAGCCTTCTCAAAGCGTTTTACAACAAATCTCACCGACCATAAAAACCATGAAATCAAGATAAGTCCGCAAGACTAGGGGGCGGGGCTTCGCCTTAATGCACCCAATAACGGCGCATCATGTCATTAACCACATTATTAATCTGCTCCGTCCTCCTAATGCTCAGTGCCAAACACAGGTACAGCAGGTCTAATTCTATAAGTTTATGGCATAACCCAACCCAGGATCAAACTTGCCTCACGGTTGAAAGGCAGATGGTCTATCACCGAGCCAAGCAGTAGGGCAAAGTACAGCTGGATCAATAAGTTAACAATCTAGACGGCATCAAAACCAAAGAGTTTTACTTTATTTAATCTGCTGGAATGCTCCAAACACAGGTACAGTCTAATTCAAAGTTTATGGCATAACAAAGGATCAAACAAAAGGCAGATGGTCTATCACCGAGCCAAGCAGTAAAGTTGGATCAATAAAACAATTAGAAAAAACCAAAGAGTTTTACTTTATTTAAAAAAGAAAAAAACTATGAATACATTATACATCTCATTGTGTATTCTTTGATTCTCATGTCATAAAAAGTAAATTCACTTACTAGAATGCCTTAAAGTGGGCTGAAAATATAGCATCACTTACTAGAGTGCCTTAAAGTGGGCTGAAAATGTAGCCTCACTTACTAGAGTGCCTTAAAATGGGCTGAAAATATAGCATCTCACTTACTAGAGTGCCTCAAAGTGGGCAGAAAATATAGCATCACTTACTAGAGTGCCTTGAATTAGGCAGAAAATATAGCCTCACTTACTAAAGTGCCTTAAAATGGGCTGCAAATATAGCATCACTTACTAAAGTGTCTTAAAGTGGGCTGAAAATATAGCAATATAACCTCTTCAAAAGTGGCTACCACACAAGTTTAAAAGATTAGTTTAGGGGTCAAGCAAGTTTATCTGATATGAAAGAGGACTTCAAAAGAAACAAAATACTCATTATCATCATCATCATGACCATCATCATCTTATTATTACCATCATCACATCAACATCACCGCCATCATCATCACCACCATCATCACCACCATAATCACCATCGTCGTCATCATCATCATCATTATCACCATCATCATCATTACCATCTCATCATCATCACCATCATCATCATCATCATCACCATCTCATCATCATCACCATCATCACCATCATCATCACCATCTCATCATCATCATCATCATCACCATCATCATCATCATCACTATCATCATCATCATCATCATCATTATCATCATCACCACCATCGTCCCTACCACCATCATCAACACCATCATCATCATCATTACCATCCATCATCATCATCATCATCATCATCATCATCATCATCATCATCATCACTATCATCATCACCATCATCATCATCATCACTATCATCATCATCATCATCACCATCATCATCATCATCATCACTATCACCATCATCATCATCATCACCACCATCGTCCCCACCACCATCATCAACACCATCATCACCATCATCTACACCATCATCATCATCACCATCTCATCATCATCACCATCATCATCACTATTATCATCATCATCATCATTATCATCATCATTATCATCATCACCATCATCACCACCATCGTCCCTACCACCATCATCAACACCACCATCGTCCCTACCACCATCATCAACACCATCATCATCAACACCATCATCATCAGCGTCTGTACACAGAATAGTAGAAGCAGCTTTGACAAAGTGGTATCAGGTTGCTTTATCCATCATCATGAGTTACTGAATCTCATTTGTATTGAGTAGTATGTCTTTGGCAATGATGTCAGGATAACACATTTTCCTCCTACCACAATTTTGGTGTCCACCAAAAGATCAAACAAGAGATCGGTTGATCTCTTTCTATCACACTAATCCTTGACAATTAAAAGTACTATTAAAATGCATTAAGATATGCACAAGAAACCCGCAAAAAGATCTGAAATTTCTATAAAGTATGTATTACTTTCATCACCTTGCGAAACCAAAGTAAGTTTACTTACGTGTGTCTGTTTCATCTAATCTTGAATATCTTGACACGTCCAGTTTGGGTCTGCATTTCTCAACTGGATTCCAGGTATAAGCCTCAGGACAGAGTAAAAACGATGGATTGTATTGACCCTGTTGTTGATGAAAAACATCTCTCATAAATCATGACATGCATGAATAATTGATGTAAATGCTTAGTGGACAGTAAGTAATGGTCAGTAAAGACCATGGCAAACAACTGTGTTTGAGGTTTATTTTCAGTTTATCAAGCATAACAACAGCGCAGGTTCAGAAATGCCAGTAAGATTATTCATTCTGAAAATACTGTAGCTATAGAGGGTGTTTCAGCTGACGTCATTAAGTCACATGACTTTGTTTACATCACCATTTTGTCAGGAAAAAATACATTGTTGTCTGCTGTACACTTAATTAGACTTACATAAATTTGCATGTTGTTAAATTAGATTATTTTTGTAAGATGATTATGCCGAAATCGTGCTGTGCCATTGGTTGCACTGATAGATGTGTGCGGGGAATAAAGACATTTTCTCGATTTCAATCTGATCCTGATCGACATTCATGTTTGTTTGATGTTTGATGATGGCTTAACGGCACCACAACAACTAAGGTCAAATTGTGCCTGAGAGGTCAGATCATTCTAGAGGTAGGAAGTAAGGGAAACGGGGAGAATGAGAGAAATTTAAGAACAAAAGGTCAGAAAGCTGTGATCGTGAGGGGAGGTGCATGGTTGAAACAAAAACAAAGTAGAGAGGGGGTGGAAGAGGAGAATTGAATATGGTCGTAGAGGGAGGCATGATGTAGGAAGGAGATAATTTTATTCGGAGGATTTTTCTGGAAGAACTCAGCAATTGAGTTGTAGGGAGCGAGGGAAACTCTGGGAAGGTTGTACAGGGGGCAAGCAAGGAGAACGTGATGGATTGTGAGGGTGCAATGACAATTGTTGCAGAGGGGTTGGGGGGAGCCAATAAGGAGGTGGGAGTGGGTGAGATGAGTGTGACCAATTCTAAGACGGGTAATATGAACGTTGTCAATACGAGAGAGGTTGTTGATGGTGGCTTTGAGCGACATTCATGGTGGGTCTCTGCTGTATGAAGCGACGGCTATACGGTTCATGCTAGGATTTGCACCGAGCACTTTATATCAGGTATGTAGGCTTTGTCTAAGTATAACGAACAATCAGCTGGCATTAATGTAAAAGTAACTCTTCGTTACCCAGTAAATATATAAAACTTAAGGAAAATATGAAGTAAAATCAGAAGCGAACAAAAATTGCAATTAGTAAAATTCGCTGAACTGGTACTGCTACATTAGCATGTAGTATGTTTGTTGTACGTGTGATGTGACTGAGCCGTGTGAAGACACATGAAATGCAACAATGCTGCTGCCCTGCAAAATGGCTTCAGATGAGTTACAGTCACGTGATAAAATCCTTTTATAAGTTTCTCATAAAAAAAATTTTTTAAAACAGCAGAAAAAATGTGTAGGATATTCAAAAATAGTAAGGGGTTAGAACTAGATTGACTAGCCCGTCAAAGACAAACCTGCCAGGAAGTAGCAAAAGAGACAAACAAAAGGAAACGACGGACTATAACATCAAAGAGTGGACCGGGATGACCTTTAGAACTCCCTCATCAAAACCCGTGAGAAGTGGCAGATCTTGTCAGAAAGTCATCAGTGGTGCCTCAACGACAGTGGTTACGGGATGAATGAAGCAAAGGGTTTAAAAAATGAGCAAGATTTAGAAAATAGGGAGCCTTCAGAAAATGGACATCATTCACGGAATTACAAATCTTGAATATTACAATAGGAATGGATTTAAAAATGTGCTAAAATTGAGAAATTTGCTACCATTTTTAATTTCAGCAGTCAAGAGAAATTAATTCAATGGGCACATTTTCCAACCATACATGTAATTATGTACATAGGTTATAAGGCTAATTTTGCACATTTGGATAATTTATTGGCACTTAGCTTGCTATTGAATATTCAAAGTCATTGTTGTTACTCCTGTTGGTAACCAGCATGACTTGTGCAATGACGTGGCCTTATATCCCAGCAACTTTCTTTGAATAGAGTATGTGCACCGACATCATCCATGTACAGTGCAGAAAATCATCCAATCACTGGTCAATAAATTGTAAAAAAAAAAAGAGCGCACAGCAAAATACCCTATTGATTTGCATCCACCTGTTGGCATCTTTCATATCAAAACTAAACATTGCTTTAATGTTTCTGGTTATTTTACACCTAATTTTTCATTTTTTTTCTTCATTTTCTATTCGATTACTGAAAGTGTCTGTCTGCTTTTTACATTGTCAAATATACAAAATTCGTGTACAGTAGGCATTACATAAAACTTACTTACGGTACTCAAGTGGTACCCAGCTTAGGGCGTGTGACATCACATGCACACACACTATAATTAAGTAACAGAGGGTAATCATGGAATGAGTGCATAGGAAAAGATTGGATTCTTAGTGTGGAGAAAGTATAGACTCTATTTATTTGGTTAAATTTAATACAATGTGTTGGATATCTGACAACATACTGCTGGATCGAACATAGACATGTACAGTAATGCAGTTCAGTTTGCTGGATCCAACATAGACATGTACAGTAATGCAGTTCAGTTTGCTGGATCCAACATAGACATGTACAGTAATGCAATCCAGTTTGCTGCATCGAACATAGACATGTACAATAATGCAGTTCAGTTTGCTGGATCCAACATAGACATGTACAGTAATGCAGTTCAGTTTGCTGGATTCAACATAGACATGTACAGTAATGCAGTTCAGTTTGCTGGATCAGTAATGCAGTTCATGCAGTTTGCTGGATCCAACATAGACATGTACAGTAATGCAGTTCAGTTTGCTGGATCCAACATAGACATGTACAGTAATGCAGTTCAGTTTGCTGGATCCAACATAGACATGTACAGTAATGCAGTTCAGTTTGCTGGATCCAACATAGACATGTACAGTAATGCAGTTCAGTTTGCTGGATCCAACATAGACATGTACAGTAATGCAGTTCAGTTTGCTGGATCCAACATAGACATGTACAGTAATGCAGTTCAGTTTGCTGGATCGAACATAGACATGTACAGTAATGCAGTTCAGTTTGCTGGATCCAACATAGACATGTACAGTAATGCAGTTCAGTTTGCTGGATCAAAAATAGACATGTACAGTAATGCAGTTCAATTTGCTGAATCCTACATAGACATGTACAGTAATGCAGTTCAGTTTGCTGGATCTAACACAGACATGTACAGTAAATTGTTTGCAGTTCCAACATAGTTTTTGCTGGATCCAACATAGACATGTACAGTAATGCAGTTCAGTTTGCTGGATCCAACATAGACATGTACAGTAATGCAGTTCAGTTTGCTGGATCCAACATAGACATGTACAGTAATGCAGTTCAGTTTGCTGGATCCAACATAGACATGTACAGTAATGCAGTTCAGTTTGCTGGATCCAACATAGACATGTACAGTAATGCAGTTCAGTTTGCTGGATCGAACATAGACATGTACAGTAATGCACTTCAGTTTGCTGGACCCAACATAGACATGTAATGTAATGCAGTTCAGTTTGCTGGATCGAACATAGACATGTACAGTAATGCAGTTCAGTTTGCTGGATCCAACATAGACATGTACAGTAATGCAGTTCAGTTTGCTGGATCCAACATAGACATGTACAGTAATGCAGTTCAGTTTGCTGGATCCAACATAGACATGTACAGTAATGCAGTTCAGTTTGCTGGATCGAACATAGACATGTACAGTAATGCAGTTCAGTTTGTTGGACCCAACAAATGAGTTCATGTGGATCAACATAATGTGATGCAGTTCAGTTTGCTGGATCCAACATAGACATGTACAGTAATGCAGTTCAGTTTGCTGGATCAAATAGACATAGACATGTACAGTAATGCAGTTCAGTTTGCTGGATCAACAAAGACATGTACAGTAATGCAGTTCAGTTTGCTGGATCAAACATAGACATGTACAGTAATGCAGTTCAGTTTGCTGGATCCAACATAGACATGTACAGTAATGCAGTTCAGTTTGCTGGATCAAACATAGACATGTACAGTAATGCAGTTCAGTTTGCTGGATCGAACATAGACATGTACAGTAATGCAGTTCAGTTTGTTGGACCCAACAAAGACATGTAATGTAATGCAGTTCAGTTTGCTGGATCCAACATAGACATGTACAGTTATGCAGTTCAGTTTGCTGGATCCAACATAGACATGTACAGTAATGCACTTCAGTTTGCTGGATCAAACATAGACATGTACAGTAATGCAGTTCAATTTGCTGGATTGAAAATAGACATGTACAGTAATGCAGTTCAGTTTGCTTGTTTGTTTATTGACAAAATAAGGCACAGTGACTGTCTGAGCCAAACTGAGATAAAAAATGTAATCAGAGTGCTATAGAGGGATTTCATCACGTGACTCATAACTCATCTGGAAACCATTTTGCCAAGCAAGCGTCGTTGCCTTTCAAGCGTCTTTACACAACTCAGTCACATCACACGTACAACAAACATACTGCCTGCTAACCTCCATACCAGTTCAGCAAATTCTATTGTTTTTGTTCGCAGCGGCGATTTTACTTCATATTTTCCTAACGTTGTATATACTCACCGGGTACAAGAAGAGTTACTTTTTCGTGAATGCCATCTGATTGTTTGTTATAAGCAAACAAAGCCTACATACCTTCAGCATAAAGTGCTCACTGCAAATCCTAGTGTGAACCGATGGTTGAAAGACGTTGCATCATACAGCCGAAACCCACTTTGAACGTCGATCAGGATCAGATGAAAATCGAGAAAACGTCTTTTTATTCCCCGGCACACGTCTAATAGTACAACCAACGGCACAGAAAGATTCCGGCATAATTATCTAACAAAAATTATCTTATATAACAACATGCAAGTGTTTGTAAGTCTAAATAATGTACAGCAGAGGATCGTTCTCGACTGACAAAATGGCGATGTAAACAAAGTCACGTAACCTCAGGACGTCAGCTGAAACACCCTCACAAGAAAGGATAGAGAGGATAAATATGAAGGCTTAGTGAGGTATAAGAGAAGAGAAAGGAGGAAGAGGGAAGGGTAGAAGGGACACTGGCATAAGGGTATATTAATTAAATTAACAAACCGAACTTATATAAGACACTATGAAAATGAACTTTGAAATGCTGTAACTAGGTATATAAGCAAGGCATACCTTGTATCTCATCTTCTGGCAAGAGTGAATGTAGAAGCCCATGTAGTAATATCTGAGATCAGGAACCTCCTTTTGAAGACCCTGTACAAAGTCAATTTCTCTGCAAAGGAAAGGACATAAATTAAAATGCTGTTGATGTATGTATGTATGTATGTATGTATGTATGTATGTATGTATGTATGTATGTATTTATGTATGTATGTATGCATGCATGCACATTATATGTATATATATATATATATATATGTATGTATGTATATATATGCATGCATGCATGCATGCATGCACATTATATATATATATATATATAAAATAAAAAAATGGAAAAACTCCATTTCAGTTCATTTAAATGCTCTATTGTAGTAACTGTCAGTTTCATACCTCCGCTGTGTTGGAGGCAATCTTCAGACTACATTAAAACATCCTGGTTTCTAAGCAATAAGCAAGGAATGAATGAGAACCATCAGTGCATGGCTAATCTGTTCAAGTGATGCCAAATTCATTAAGCTTGTACTTGATTTTGTGTCAGCAGCTTGATACTATTTCAGAGCGTTTATTCAAAGATATATCTTTGGGGGCCATCATAATGGGGAATTTCTCTGCAAGGAATAAGTTACATCTTTTTGCAATAGGGTTGTGTGGTGTAGCTTTCTGGACCATCTTTCTGGTAGCTCCTTGAAGATTATTGGTGGGTGGTTTTATATGTTTGTTTGTTTGTTTGATGAGGTCTTAACGGCACCACGACAACGAAGGTCAAATTGTGCCTGGAGAGGTCAGATCATTTTAGGTAGTAAGGAAAGAGACCAGGGAAGAATGAGAGAAAATTCAAGAACAAAAGCCAGAAAGCTGTGATCGAGAGAGGAGGTGCATGGGAAAAACTAAAAACAGAGTAGAGAGGGGGTGGAAGAGGAGGATTAAATATGGTTGTAGAGGGATGCATGCTGAAGGAAGGAGACTATTTTATCTGGAGGATTTTTTAGGAAGAACTCAGCAATTGAGTTGTGGGGAGCGAGAGAAGCTCTGGAAAGGTTGTACAGGGGGCAAGCAAGGAGAACGTGTTGATTGTAAGGATGCAGTGGCAATTGTTACAGAGGGGTTGGGGGGAAACCAATAAGGAGGTGGGAGTGAGTGAGGTGGGTGTGACCAATTCTAAGACGGGTAATATGAACGTTGTCGATACGAGAAGGTTGTTGATGGTGGATTTGATCGGGATTGTGGGCTGGATAACATGGAGTTTGTTATCAATTTGGAAGTTCCATAAGGTTTGCCAGCGGTCACGAACAAGAGAAGCGATAAGCGGTTTGATATCAGAGAGGGTTTTGGGAAAAGGGGAAGGAGGAGGTTAAGGGCAAGCTTAGCGGCTGTATCAGCCCTGTCATTGCCAGGGATGCCAACATGGCTGGGTATCCAGAAGAAAAGAACACTTTTCCTGCAGAGGGTGGGAGAAAAGAGTTTCGGAGGAGGAGGTGGCAGGTGAGGTTATCCCATTTAAGATTGAGTAATGAAGTAAGAACAGCCTTAGAGTCAGAGAAAATGGCAAAGTGACTAAGAGGAGAGTACTCAATAAAGTTGAGGGCGAGGAGAATGGCCTTAGCCTCGGCTGAAAAGATGGATGAGTGGTCAGGAAGTCTGCTACTGAGGGTGATGTCTTGGATGATGGCAGCAGCAGCTGTCTTGTTGCCTTCCTTGGAGCCATCAGTATAGATAGAGTGTAATTTGAGAGTTGGTCTTTGATTTGGTTGTGGAGATTGATGAAGAGATTAGGGTGAGTTTGAGTTTTGTTATAAGTGGAGAGGTCTAGGTGGACAGAAGGAAGGGGTGGCCCAGGCGGAAAAGTGGGCCAGAATAGGTGCCGAGAGTGGCAGGGTTGATGCCAAGTTGAAAGAGGTCTGATTTAATGCGTAAGCTGAAGGGGGCGATAGGGTTTTAGTCCTATCAAAGAGGGAGGAGAAATTGGGGTACCTAATGAGGTTGTAAACAGGGTTCTGAGTGTTGGTGAGGACTCTAAAAGCATAGGAGAGGCTAAGCTTTTACATCTAAGTAGAAAGGGGGTTCGTGGCTTCAACATGAAGGCTAGTGATTGGGGAGGTCCTGTAGGCTCCTAGACAAAGCCTGAGGGCTTCATTTTGGATGGTGTTAATGTGGTTGAGGTATGAGTTGTGAGCACACAGTAAACAATATTGCCATAGTCAAGCTTGGCACGAATGGTGAGCCTGAAAATTTTGAGGAGAGCATAGCGGTTCGCTCCCCAAGTAGTGTTGGAGAGCAGTCGGAGGAGGTTGAGGGAGCTATTGCATTTTAGTTTCAGGTTGGTGATGTGTGGCTTGTAGGTGAGCTTGGGGTCTAGAGTTAGACCAAGGAACTTTGTGTTTTCAACTTTAGGGATGCGATTCCCATTGACGTTAATATAAATTGGGTCGTCATTTGGTTTTCTAAATGGCTTATATGAGCCATCATGTAAATTAAACGTAACATTCAAACAGTTTACAATCTTTAGGTTGGCTTCTGAAGTGATTTTTAGGATGAAATTCTTTGGAAAATAGGCACACAGACATTTGTTATTCTTTCCTGCTCCGATGGTGTTGTGTTTTCGATCACAGTTTGGCCATCGTCTCTGTAGAGACCAATATTGCTCTTTCCAAGCTCCGCAGATATGCCACTCAGGATATACAATCCAACCAATTCACGTTTCGCACCCGTTAAAACTTCCCATAGGTACATCAAATGGGTTGTTGCCCGATGTTTCTCTCTTGAAGTTGAGTTGTCAGTGAATAGTAAAGACTTACATGAGTGTAGAATAATTTCTTCACCTCGTTTAGATATTGGTGTGTATTCTCTGGCAAAGGGGATAGCTTTGGATAATAGGTTCATCCTAATAAAACTAAAAAACTGCAATTGGGTTTATTCTTTATAAATTTGAACCAGTCTATTGTTTCTCCTGTAGATTTCCATTGATTGACAGGTGTCAAGTGTTGGATTGATAGTGGTGACAATTTTTTTCAAGGATTTGTTTGCTGACAATGCCGATTTCGGTCTTGGCTGGATTGAGCAGTCTGCACATAGGGTTATTTGCAAAGTTTTGTTTATGATCCTTCAATGTTATAAACGCTTTTCTCTTGCTCATGGGTTCTATTCTATCTTCGAGTCCTAAATCAGTGGCTATGTACTTGGCTTCCGTTGATATTATTGTAGTGTGTTGGAAAGCACAATTCTTATTGAAAAAGGATCACAATAAGGACAAGAAACAAACATATGGATTTAAAAGCCGAAAACCTACACCTAATATCCCAGAATTGAAGCTATTTGAGGAAGACCTATATGAATTTATCTCAAGCATTAAAACCAAACTAACTAGATGCCCTTTCCAAAAACAACTGCACACTGACACTAATGAAATAAAAAAATCTTCAGAAATTTTGGTGAGTGGGATAAAACAATAAACTATTATGTAGTTAGGAAAGAATAATACTCTGAACTACTCACTACAGATGTTACAAAAGCGTACAAAAAAACACTGGAATAAGATATTAAAGTATGTTTCTTCATCATTTTGTTTCTTTTGAAGTCCTCTTTCATATAAGATAAACTTGCTTGACCACAGAAACTAATCTTTTAATAATGCTTTTCCCCATCAAACATCATGTGGATGGATGAGTTTTCTCTCAAACCACAAAAGTAGGTTAATGTTTTCAGAAGGTGGCATACGTGCAATATGGGATTTGTTGACTCAATGTATGATGCATAACTAGCAAGAAGTGGAAACTGATCAAAACTAACATTTCAAACGGAACACAGTTGCTTTGCCAAAAGGGTAGGGCATATATATATATATATATATATATATATATATATATATATATATATATATATATATATATATATATATATATATATATATATATATATATATATATATATATAAATATACACATATATATATACATATATACCTATATATATACCTATATATATATATATATATATATATATATATATATATATATATATATATATATATATATATATATATATATATATATAAATATAATATATATATATATATATATATATATATATATATATATATATATATATATATATATATATATATATATATATATATATATATATATATATATATATATATATATATATATATATAATCATATATATACACACATTATATATATATATATATATATAAAAGATAAGTTCCACAAGATTGGCTATTACAAAAAAACAAAATAGAAAAAAATGACAATGACAATGTCTCTAGCCAACAGATTATTTTAAAATAATCTGTTGGCTAGAGACATTGTCATTTTTTTTCCTATTTTGTTTTATATATATATAAATATATATATATAATTATACATATACACACATATATATATATATATATATATATATATATTATATATACACACATTATATATATATATATATATATATATATATATATTATATATATAAATATACATATATTATATATACACACATTATTAAATACATTCCATCACAGTCTTCATGAAAACTAAAGACAACTGAGTAGCAACTTATTTTGAGTGTTAATTGGTAAAAGATTTGGCTAAAGATGCACTTTTTAACTTTATTCTGCTATTTAAACTTCAGATTCATTTGTTGGCAATATATGCTTATTAAATCCTGTGCATAGATGATTTAGGGGCACAAATCAAGTTGCTATACTTTTGTTGTTAGGGATGTTACAATACAGCATTCCTACTATATTGGTAATCATCATTATTACTATGTCGTTAACCATCATTACTATTTTTGATGATCATCATTACTACTACATCGATGATCATCATTACCACTATGTTGATAATCAGCATTACTACTATGTCAATGATCATCATTACTACTATATCGATAACCATCATTACTACTATGTCGATAATCATCATTGCTACTATGTCGCTAACCATGATTACTACTATGTCGATAATCATCGTTACTACTATGTCGATAATCATCATTATTGCTATGTCGATAACCATCGTTAATACTATGTCGATAATCATCGTTACTACTATGTCGATAACCATCATTACTACTATGTCGATAACCATCATTACTACTATGTCGATAACCATCAATACTACTATGTCGATAACCATCATTACTACTATGTCGATAACCATCATTATTATTATGTCGATAACCATCATTACTACTATGTCGATAACCATCATTACTATTATGTCGATAATCATCATTACTACTATGTCGATAATCCTCGTTACTACTATGTCAATAATCATCATTACTACTATGTCGATAATCATCGTTACTACTATGTCGACAACCATCATTACTATTATGTCGATAATCATCATTACTACTATGTCAATAATCATCATTACTACTATGTCAATAATCGTCATTACTACTATGTCGATAATCATCATTACTGCTATGTCGATAACCATTGTTAATACTGTGTCGATAACCATCATTACTGCTATGTCGATAACCATCGTTAATACTATGTCGATAACCATCGTCACTACTATGTCGATAACCATCATTACTATTATGTCAATAATCATCATTACTACTATGTCGATAATCATCATTATTACTATGTCGATAATCATCATTACTACTATGTCGATAATCATCATTGCTACTATGTCGCTAACCACGATTACTACTGTGTCAATAATCATCATTACTACTATATCGATAATCATCATTACTACTATGTCGATAATCCTCGTAACTACTATGTCGATAACCATCGTTAATACTATGTCGATAATTATCATTACTACTATGTCGATAATCATCGTTACTACTATGCCGATAACCATCACTACTACTATGTCGATAACCATCGTTACTACTATGTCAATAATCATCATGACTACTATGTCGATAATTATCGTTACTACTATGTCGATAATCATCATTACTATTATATCGATAATCATCATTACTGCTATGTCGATAACCATCATTATTACTATGTCGATAACCATGGTTACTACTATGTCGATAACCATCATTTCTATTAAGTCAATAATCATCGTTACTACTATGTCGATAACCATCATTACTACTATGTCGATAATCATCATTACTACTATGTCAATAATCATCATTACTACTATGTCGATAATCATCGTCACTACTATGTCGATAATCATCATTATTACTATGTTAATAACCATCATTACTACTATGTCGATAATCATCATTACTACTATGTCGATAATCATCATTGCTACTATGTCGCTAACCACGATTACTACTATGTCGATAATCATCATTACCACTATGTCGATAATCATCATTACTACTATGTCGATAACCATCATTACTACTATATCGATAATCATTATTACTCCTATGTTGAAAATCATCATTACTAGTATGTCAATACTAAGTTCCCCTAGCATTTGATTGGTCGAAGTACTGAAGAAATCGATTAGACTACTCTCGGCTTGAAAAGGTCTATACCTTGAAGTAACCTTCAATTGAACACTGGACTGTCCAATCCATGCCCCCGATTGGGAGATGTCATGATTGGGAGATCTCATAATTGGGAGATCAAACATACGCAAAGACCATAATCTAAACTGTTGCTAATATAAGTTCAGTTATTAATTCTTTTTTTGCTTTTCAAATTCTGTAATTCTAAAGTTGTATACTTTGCAAATGATATTGAAATTAATATTTCTGTATAATTTGAGCTTTTGTTGGTGACTTAAATATTCAAATCTGCTCTTTAGAAAGTATTGAAATGGATTTTGAAAGATTACTTCAAAATTCCCTAGCGAAAATCAAATTTGCACAGGTGAAAATGTAGGAAATAATGTCATCCTTCTGTTGCACCATTTTTTATCCTTTGGCTTAAACCTATTTTACCACTATGCATTTCTTTAAAGAGATTTGAATTTGGAAAGATGCATTGTAGGTTATTCTGACAAAAATCTTTCAATTGGAAGATCTCCCATTCAGGAGCGTGGACCGAACTTCTTGAAGTAATGAAAGCCTAACCTTCGTTTACTTACCGTAAAGCTGAATATATTCCAAGAGAAAGAAATGAATACTCTGGATCGTAGAAAAAGTAAACAGATGATATACAGTTGGGTAGAATATCTATCACTCCCACAGCAATTATTTTTCCATCCAGGATATAATGTTGATGAAATGAACCATACCCACAACTGGGTCCATCTGGGGGGCTGTATTCAGTCAGAGGAGATTCGCATAGAAATCTTTTGAACTGGGTAAAAAACACATGGAAAAGCTTATAAGATATATTATTTTTATATTCGTTTTCAACAAACTCTTGAACTCTCCTCAATGACAACTTTAATAAATACTCAGAACTAGAGGGATTTTATCATGTGACTCTTGACTCATCTGGAAGCCATTTTGCAGAGCAGCGGCTTCGTTACGTTTCACCTGCGTCATCACACGGCCCAGTCACATCACACGTACAACAAACATACTACATGCTAACCTACCAGTACCAGTTGAGCGAAGTTTACTTATTATAATTTTTGTTCGCTTCCAATTTTACTTCATATTTTCCTTAAGTTTTATATACTCACCGGGTATACGAAGAGTAACTTTAATGTTAATGCCAGCTGATTGTTTGTTATACTCAGACAAAGTCAACATACCTGATATAAAGTGCTCACTGCAATTCATAGTGTGTACGTAGGTTGAAAGCCGTCCATGAGTAATGGCGCACAGCAGAAATCCCCTTTGAATGTAGATCAGGATCAGATGAAAATTGAGAAAATGTCTTTTCATTCCCCTGCACACATCTATTAGTGCAACCAATGGCACAGCAATATTCCAGCATAATCATCTTACAAAAATAATCTTATATAACAACATGCAAACTTGCGTTAGTCTAATTAAGTAAGGGAACAGCAGACAACAGCGGTTTTTCCTGACAAAATGGTGATGCAAACAAAGTCATGTGACCTCATGATGTCAGCTAAAACACCCTTATAGGCCTTTCCACCCTTCAAAGGATTAGCTCAGGGGTCAAGAAAGTCCATCTTACATAAAAGAAGACTTCAAAAGAAACAAAATGGCGAAGAAAGCATTCAACAATCTTATTCTGTCAGGGAGATATTTAAGTTATAAAGCTTGTCATCGTTTGTGTAGAAACGACTGAAATCAGACTAGTTGAGACGTCATAGCGTCAGATTCCCCAAATTAAGTAGTAAAACAAAAAAATCTAGTAAGGGTAACTATAATTCACCACCAGAAAAAAGTTCAAGGAAAAATTATTCAAATAGAAAAAAGATAAATAAATTTTCTTTAAAATATATAAACAATTGTTACAAATGGATGAGGGTGCCAACCTCTCATAGTAAACTTACTAAACCAGTCACTTCTACATAGATAAAACAAGAGTTTTAAATTTTAATATCTCCTTAACGGAATATGATATTGAAGTAGTTTCTTCACAATTGTGTTCGTTTTTAAGTCCCCTTTCATATAAGATCAACCTGCTTGACCACCGAACAGATCCTTTAAGGACTGCTTTCCAGAGTAATACAAAACTAATGTGCAGGTGTGAGAGGTGAAAATGACCAAAATTACAGCAAAACAGAAGAATAGCATGCAGACATTTAGAGAAACAGGCCAGACCCAACACTGTACAGAAATATGAATTTAAGTTCTAAAAATGTTCAGCAATAATAGGTATCAGAATTACTTCTATGCTTTTTAAAGGTATATGGACAGATAGAAATTTTATATTCAAAGAGATACACATTTTATTTACTGTTTAAATTATATCAAGAGCACCCGCAGTTACCGAGTTGTAGCTAATGAAGAATTGAAAACGCTGTAAAATAGTCCCTTTTACCTCATTGCAACATATAGTATATATGGCGATAGGGTATTGTACTCACCTGGGTGGATGGGTGGGTGAGGGTGGATGGGGTGGGTGAGGGTGCATGGGGTGGACAGATGGGTGGGGTGGATGGGTGGGTGGGGTGGATGGGTGGGTGGGTGGATGGGTGGGGGTGGATGGGTGGGTGGGTGGATGGGTGGGTGGGGTGGATGGGTGGGTGGGGGTGGATGGGTGGGTGGGGTGGATGGGTGGGGGTGGATAGGTGGGTGGGGGTGGATGGGTGGGTGGGGGTGGATGGGTGGGTGGGGTGGATGGGTGGGTGGGGGTGGATGGGTGGGTGGGGTGGATGGGTGGGTGGGGTGGATGGGTGGGTGGAGTGGATGGATGGGTGGGTGGGATGGATGGGTGGGGATGGGTGGGTGGGGTGGATGGGTGGGTGGGGTGGATGGGTGGGTGGGGTGGATGGGTGGGTGGGGTGGATGGGTGGGTGGGATGGGTGGATGGGTGGGTGGGGTGGATGGGGGTGGGTGGGGTGGATGGGTGGGTGGGGGTGGATGGGTGGGTGGGGTGGATGGGTGGGTGGGGTGGATGGGTGGGTGGGGGTGGATGGGTGGTGGGTGGATGGGTGGGTGGGGTGGATGGGTGGGTGGGATGGATGGATGGATGGGTGGGTGGGGTGGATGGGTGGGTGGGGTGGATGGGTGGGTGGGGTGGATGGGTGGGTGGGGTGGATG
Organism: Chiridota heheva; assembly: GCA_020152595.1. Classification (NCBI taxonomy): domain Eukaryota; kingdom Metazoa; phylum Echinodermata; class Holothuroidea; order Apodida; family Chiridotidae; genus Chiridota; species Chiridota heheva. Next base: position 264,213 of record JAIGNY010001295.1, on the reverse strand, counting down.
GGTGGGGGGATGGGTGGGTGGGGGTGGATGGGTGGGTGGGGTGGATGGGTGGGTGGGGTGGATGGGTGGGTGGGGTGGATGGGTGGGTGGGGGGTGGATGGGTGGGTGGGGGTGGATGGGTGGGTGGGGGTGGATGGGTGGGTGGGGGTGGATGGGTGGGTGGGGTGGATGGGTGGGTGGGGTGGATGGGTGGGTGGAGGGATGGGTGGGTGGGGTGGATGGGTGGGTGGGGTGGATGGGTGGGTGGGGTGGATTGGTGGGTGGGGTGGATGGGTGGGTGGGGTGGATGGAGTGGATGGGTGGGTGGGGTGGATGGGTGGGTGGGGTGGATGGAGGGATGGGTGGGTGGGGGTGGATAGGTGGGTGGGGGTGGATAGGTGGGTGGGGTGGATAGGTGGGTGGGGGTGGATAGGTGTGTGGGGTGAATGGGTGGGTGGATGGTGGATAGGTGGGTGGGGTGGATGGGTGGGTGGGGGTGGGTGGATGGGGGGTGGGGGGGTGGGTGGGTGGGTGGATGGGTGGGTGGGGTGGGTGGGTGGGTGGTGGCGGATGGGTGGGTGGGGTGGATGGGTGGGTGGGGGTGGATATGTGAGTGTACAAAGTTTGTGTCATGTATACAGAGAAAACCGTATAAGCTATCATGTTGAAACTTGGTGGGAGGGTGTAGAGTGAGGTGAACTTGTGTTCCCCACAAGCTGGGTCATGTACCTTATTAGTCAAAGGTGAGAGGTCAAATAATTGATTGAAAATGGTAAATTTTGTGTTGCGCTTCCTTGAATAACCATAACTGATATTGGGTTGGTGCTTTGTGAGATGGTGGAAGGTGATGCAGTTTGTTTGTTTGATGAGGGCTTAACGGCACCAAGACAACGAAGGTCAAATTGTGCCTGAGAGGTTAGATCTTTCTAGAATGATCTAACCTCTCAGGCACAATGTAGAGACAGGAACGAAAGAAAACGGGGAGATTTTAGAGAAAAAACGAGAACTAAAAGTCAGAAAGCTGGGATTGAGAGAGGAGGTGCATGGGTGAAAAAAAACAAAGTAGAGAGAGTGGGTGGGAGAGGAATAAATATGGTTGTAGAGGGAAGCATGATGGAGGAAGGAGATCATTTTATCCGGAGGTTTTTTTGGAAGAACTTGGTAATTGAGTTGTGGGGAGCGTTGGAAGCTCTGGGAAGGTTATACAGGAGGTAAGCAAGGAGAATGTGATGGACTGTGAGGGTGCAATGTCAATTGTTGCAGAGGGGTTGGAGGGAGCCAACAAGGAGGTGGAAGTAAGTGAGGTGGGTGTGGCCTATTCTAAGACGGGTAATATGAACGTTGTCGACACAAGAGAGGTTGTGTATGGTGGGTTTGATTAGAATTGTGGGCTGGATGACGTGGAGTTTGTTATCAATTTGCGAGTCCCATGAGGTTTGCCAGCGGTCACGAATAAGGGAGGCAATAAGTGGTTTGATGTCAGAAAAGGTTTTTGGAAATGGGGTAGGGGGAAGGTTGAGGGCAAGCTTAGTGGCTGTATCAGCACTGTCATTGCCAGGGATGCCAACATGGCTTGGTACCCAGAACAAAATAATACTTTTCCTGCTGAGGGTAGGCGAAAGGAGTTTACGGAGGAGAAGGTGGGATGTGGAGTTTTCCCATTTAAGATTGAGTTAAGAAGTAAGGACAGCCTTGGAATCGGAGAAGATGGCAAAGTGGCTGAGCGAAGAGTACTCAATGAAGTTGAGGGCGAGAAGGATGGCCTTGGCCTCGACTGAAAAGATGGATGAGTAGTCGGGAAGCCTGCTACTGAGAGTGATGTCTTGGATCACGGCAGCAGCAGCTGTCTTGTCGCCACTGAGGAAAAGTGGGCCAGGAGAAGGTGCCAAGAGTGGCGGGGTTGATGCCGAGATGGAGGTCTGATTTGATGCGTAAGCTAAAGGGAGGGGATAGGGTTTTATTCCTATCATAGAGGGTGCAGAAATTGGGGTACCTAATGAGGTTGTAAACAGGGTTCTGGGTCTTGGTGGGGACTCTAAAAGCATAGGAGAGGCTAAGCTTTTTAAACCTTAGCAGAAAGGGGGATTCCTTGGCTTCAGCATGAAGGCTGGTGATTGGGGAGGTCCTGTAGGCACCCAGACAAAGCCTGAGGGCTTCATTTTGGATGGTGTTGATGTGGTTGAGGTAAGAGTTGTGAGCAATACAGTAGACAATATTACCGTAATGCTTGGCACAAATGGTGAACCTGAAGATTTGGAGGAGAGCATGGGGGTTCGTTCCCCCGAGTGGTGTTGGAGAGGAGGCGGAGAAAGTTAAGGGAGCTGTTGCATTTCTGTTTCAGGTTAGTGATGTGCTGCTTGTAGGAGAACTTGTGGTCTAGAGTTAAACCCAGGAACTTAGTGTGATCAACTTTAGGGATGTGATTGCCATTGAGCACGAGGTTTTTCTTGGGATGGAGGTTGTTGAAATGACAGAAGTGCATCTTTGGAGAATTTAAAACTGGTATTCCTGCACCAGTGTTGCAGCCGTCTATTTTCGACAAGAGGAAAGCTACGGGGGGAGTATAAGATGGTAAAGTCATCCACGTAGAGCGCACATTTGATGTTGGGGCCAAGGTTGTCTGTGATGTCGTTAATGCTCAGGTTAAAGAGAGTGGGGGACAGGATGTTGCCCTGGGGGACGCCTTCTTCTTGGGGGTAGGGGTTAGAGAGGGTGTGACCAATCCGAACTTGGAATTGCTTAGGTGAGAGGAAGTTATGAATAAAGATGGGGAGGTGGCCTCTATGGCCAATGATGTAAAGTTTGCGGATAATGCCATATTTTCAAGTAGTGTCGAAGTGTTCCTTTTTTGCAAAAGATTCCCGGATAGCGGTGTCGAGCGTAATTAATTGGTCTAGGGTATTGCAATGTTTCCGGAAGCAGCTTTGGTGAGGGGAGAGGATCCTGTTGGTCTCAAGGAACCAGTTTAGTCTCTGGTTAATGATCCTTTCCATAATTTTACAGAGACAGCAGGTGAGGGCGATGGGTAGCTGGAGGAGTCGGTACTGTCCTTCCCCGGTTTGGGGATGGGGTTGATAATAACTGTCCTCCAGATAAGGGGAAAGAAGTGTGAGGACCAAATGTGGTTGAGGATGGTGAGTAGGGTAGTGGTGGCCTTGTTGGGGAGGTGTTTCAGGAACTGGTAGGGGATGTTATCTGGGCCCTTGGAGGTGCAGCCAGTCGTGGATAGCTTGGTTTAATTCAGAAAGGGTGAGAGGGGTGTTGTAGCTCTCGGAGTTGTCGGAGGGAAAGGTGATACTCTGGATTTCCGGGCTTTTTGGTTTTGAAAGCATTGGGGTAGTTGGCTGAGGATGAGATGTTGCTGAAAGAGGCAGCGAGGTGGTTAACGATGTCCTTTTTCGCGGTGAGAAGGTTACCATTCCAGGAGAGATGGGAGATGAGAGACTTGCCCACCCTGCCATGGAAGATGTTAACCATTTTCCAAATCTTCTTAGTGGGGGTGGGGGTGATGAGAGAAGAGATGAATTTGTTTCAAGTATTGGTTTTACTGTCTTTGATAGTGTGCCTGGCCTTGGCATGGCTGATGCGAAAGAGGTTGAGGTTGTGAGTGGTCAGGTTAGTTTTAAAATTCCTGAGGGCCTTTTTCCTGTTCTTGATGGCGGTTTTGCAGTCATCAGAGAACCAGGGGTTAAAATAGAAGGGGGTCAGGGGTTTGGAGGTTTTGGGAATAAAGCAGGTGGCGATGTTGATAAGGATGTTACTGAACTTTGACATGGGATCCTCACCCTTGAGGAGATGGGAGGAGAGGTGCAAGTCGCAGAGGGTTTCAAAAAGGAACCAGTCGGCCTTCTCGAGGTTCCAATTGGGGGTGTGGTCAGTGCGGTTTTGAAGGTTGGAGTGTATGAGAAGAGGGTAATGGTCACTACCACAGAGATCAGGAGTGACCTCTAGCTAAAATCAAGGAGGAGGTTGGAGGAACAGATAGACAGGTCAAAACAGGTGACGGAGCCTGTGGCAGTGTGAAGGTAGGATGGGGAGTTAGTGTTGAGAAGGGAGAGGCTGTGCTGTCGAAGAGTGTTTTCAACGAGCTTGCCTCTGGGGGTGCTTTTATTGGAGCCCCACAGGGGGTTGTGGGTGATAAAGTCACCAAGGAGGATGAAGGGGGAGGGGAGCTGAGAGATGAGGTTGTTAAGGCTGGTTGGCTGAACGTTGGCGTTGGGGGAGATAAATATTGCAAAGAGTGAAGGTTTTGTGGAGGGAGATAGACATACAGATGGCCTGAAAGTCGGTGTTCACATGAACAGGGCTGTGTGGGATATCGTGTCTAACGAGAATGGAGATGCCCCCACAGGCCCTGTCAATGTCCACTTGATGTTTGTGATAGCAAGCGAAGTTGTTGAGGGAATAATGGTCAGTGATTTTCAAGAAGGTTTCTTGTAGGCAGAAGACGACTGGGTCGAAGGTGTTGGCCAATAGGTCAATTTCTTCAGAATTGGCCTTAAGGCTCCTGATGCTCCATTGTATAATGTTGTGGGTGTTATTGTAATTGTTTGTGTTACACGCCAAGAGGAGGCAGGGGTTATTATCTGGAGGAAGATCTGTTAAGTCTGAGTTGGTTGCTTTTTTTGGATCTGTCCCTGTTTCTTTGGGAGCGTTTGTTTTTGAAATTTGGAAGAGAAGTATGTTCGGTAATCAAAAAATCCATGCTCTCCCCAGTGTCATATATGTGGGTTTGGATGGTGAGCTGCTTGTTGATTGGTTGTTTGTTGATTGGTTGTTTGTTGATTGTTGTTTGTTGATTGGTTTTTTTCTTGATTGGTTTTTCGTTGGTTTGTTGTTTGTTGGTTTGATATTTGTTAGCCAGGTTGGCTTGAGATTTATGAGTTTGATCTTTGATGGCATTAGAGGTGTTGGGGACGGCGCGAGTCTTGGAGATGGCGGGAGTCTTAGAAAAGGAAGGAAGGTTGGGGAAAAAAGTAGTGGTAGAGGTGTTTTGGGTATTGGGTGTGGTTTGGTTGTTGACAATGGTGATGGGCTTAGGACTGGGTGAGAAGAGCCAGGTGAGGTCAGTTTGGGCATGTGAGTCAGTTTTTGTTGTGTTGGGAGGGGGGGGGCGGTATTGGTGTTAGAAGAGACTGCGCTTGAGTAGGATGGTTTAGTGTGGAGGGAAGCGAGAAATTGCTTCCTGGCCTCTAAGTAAGTGATGTTGGGATTAAGAGTTTTCAATTTAGTTATTTGCTTTTTTTGAAGCCAGGTAGGACAGTCTTTTGAGAAGGAGGGATGGTTGGCTGGGTGAGTTCCGTCATTATTGGTGCAGAGTGGGGTGTTGGTGCAGGAGGTGCTGTCATGGTCTGGGGCTCCACAGTTGCCACAGCGCGCTTGGCTGCAGCAGGAGTTTTTTCCATGGCCATACCTTTGGCACTTATGATAGCGGAGGGGGTTAGGAACGTAAGGGGCGACTGGGATTCTCAGGTAGCCATCAGTGATGTGAGAGGGGAGAGTTGGTGTGGAAAAAGTCAGGAGGATGGTATTGGTTGGTGTTTTGGCCCTGTCTCTCTTGAGGACGAGACGACGGGCTTCAGTAACGTGTTAATTGGCAAGTTCCTCATCGGTCAGGTAGGCAAGGTCTCTAGTTCTGATGACCCCTTTGCTGGAGTTCAGGGAATGGTGGGGGTGACTGTAATGTCAATACCAGTATTGGCTAGGGTTTTGGTGGTGAGGAGGGTGGTGGCTTGAGTGTCCCTGGTGCAGTGCAGCAGGAGATCACTGGATCGGAGGGTAGAGACCTTAAGGGAGGGGGGGGGTAAAACCTTGGGGGTACAGACAAGGCCTTAGAGTGCTTTGTGAATGTGAAAAGGGGAAACTCTTTTAAAACTTTTGGTTTATTGGTGGCCTGTATGATTATAATTTTGGGGACTGGGGCTGAAGAATGGTCAAAGGTGGTAGCAGGTGGGTCACAGGGAGGGAGGGTCAAGGTCAAGCAGAAGCGTTTAGCCATGATGGAAAAAAAAAAAAAAACAAGCCAAGAGACCCGAGGCAACTAGAAAAATCAATTGCGGAACTACAATAGGAGAACCGCTATACAGGTAACGATAAGGCGCGAAAGTCTGGTCAGACGGGAGAGAAAAATACAAAAGAAACGATCTCACTGAAAGCAGATAACCATCCACTGAGCACTGAGAGAGAATCCCGGGAAATGAAGAAACAATCCAAAATATAGGTGGTAAAGTGAAAACAGAAGGAAAGTTGAAGAGAATAGATTAGAAATCACGTCGCTCTCAACACGTCGTACTATGATGCAGGGTTGTATCCTGTACAAAATGGAACAGGTCACTTAAAGGTCAAAGGTCAGAGGTCAAATATTTAATTTGAAATGGTAAATTTTGGTCAGTCGCGTGTTATGGAAAAACCGTAAGGTGCAGTTGGATTGTTACGTAGAGGGTTGATGGAAGATGATGTAAAGTTGTGCCTCAGAAAACTTGTGACATGTCGCTTAAATGTCAAAGATCAGAGGTCAAATCAATGTTACTTGCTGGGTTTGTGAAAGGGAATGAAATGTTAAGTCTCGCACATAATGTCATTTAAAGGTCAGAGGTCAAGTAATTGATATGAATGATCCATATTATGTCATGTTTCTGGAAAAACATTTGATTATTTTACAAATTATACGTGGCAGACGCGATAAGGTCTGCAATTCCGTGGATTGCCATCTTGTTAACTGATTTGATGAAACTTGTTGCCATGGTTTCTAGCCTATAAAACTCATGTTGTTGCTCCCTAGATCTTCAATATGAATCTTATATTTTAAAAGGCTGAAAGTTTTGTCACAAACTTACATCCTCCATAGTGGACTCATCTTTTGGCTCTTTGTGAATGGCCATCTGGTATTTTTCAAAGATGGCATGACTCTCGACGAGCGTTGCCTTGTACTCTTCACTGGGAGGGTTTGATCGCACTAATCGAACCTGATGTTAACACCAACAAGTTTCCACAACAATTTAATTGACAAGAGGAAGAAAAGAAAAAATAGCATTAATCCTGATCATTCCATTTTTTATGATTTAATACCAAAACCTCCGATAAGTGCACAGGCAGCTACACCAGTTAGAAAATAATAATCATTTTGAAGAAGAATTAAGTAAGGAATTTGGAGGGTTTGCCAAGTATTGAATCCCCTTGGTTCAAGTTTGATAGATGTACAAAATAAAAAAATAAATTTTTTTTTAAGTTCTCAATCAGGAAGTAGTTTTTAACAGTCAAACCAGTCTTTTTTTAGCTTTTTTTCCTGGAGGCGAGAAATGGCCAAAAGTCACGGAGCCAAGACAAATTTGTAAAGCCAAATCAAACTTTGGTTGGTTCTTCATTAGTGCTGATAAAGTTTTCTATGTTTCCCTAATATCTAAATGAGAAGTATATCTATGAAGAGAAAAAAATGATTGGCTAAGCCAGTTTTTTTTATTTTATTTAAAAGCTTTACTCACTTCCCAAATTGCATTGTTTTGAGATTTAAGTTATTTTTTTCTGGATATTTTTTCTGAATATTTCTCCTGGATATTTCTCCTGGATATTTCTCCTGGATATTTCTACTGGATATTTCTCTGCTGATGTTAGTTGTTTTTGTAAGTTACATTGGTGTATTTAGTATATTAATTATTTCAATGTGGAGTTCTAAAATGTATCTTTTTTTTTATTCCTTACTTATTCCTTCCTTTTTTTTCCCCCCTTTCCTAATATTTCTGATGTATTTACAAACTTGTTTGCACATTTACTTATCATTGTAGATAGTTTTCTTGAATCTATCGTGTTTTTCATCATGTATTTGGAATTTCTTAATGATGCTACTAAAGGAGCACCAGGTTGAGTTTGTATTCTCTTTTTAAATGCGGAAAATGGAAAATACAAATTTTAAATAAAAATATCAAAATGTGTATTTGGTTTAAAGAATGTATTTAACATCAAGAATATTAGAAGAAAAAAAAGGTAACAACCCATGAAATTGTTTGTTTGAGAGTTTAATAGCACCACATCAGCAAAGGTCAAATTGTGCCTGAGATCATTCCAGAGGTAGGAAGGAGAGTAAACAGGAGGAGATTGAGAGAAACATGAGACTGAAAACCAGAAAGCTGAGATCGAGAGAGGAGGTGGATGGGTGAAAAAAATAATGTAGAGAGAGAGGGGGTAATAGCTTTTTATAAAAGAGAGAGTTGGTGTTTTTAACAGGTTGAGTCCGTTACAAACAGAAAGTGACGAGGCAAGGGATGTTTGTATAATTAGACTGAAAACAAATATTATACAATGCTTTGAATTTTTGCTTACTCATGATAAAGCTTACAATTGAGGCTTCCTGAAGATACTGAAAAAATTGCCAAAAATGTTGTTTTGTTCAAATTGTAGAGAAATTCGCTTTAGTGGGGGCGAGTTTTTCTGTCACGATGCAAATTTTGCTTTATTGGGCATAGAAACCCCCCCTTAAATCAACTTTTAATTTTCAGTTATCATGTGTAAAGCCATCCGATGACCACCAATCTATGAAAACAAGAGGTCAAAATGTTTCCCTCCCTCTGCTTCATTCAAAAAAATTTAAATCACTTGCCGTGTCGCGTTCAGTATGAAAAAGCATTTAATTATTTTGGAACAACTTGTCAGGCAAATGGTATATTTCAGTTAAGTATAGGCCATGGTGTGGTCATCTTTTTTCCACTGTTATTAGCTTCTAGTGTGCAGGTGTATATGAATTAATGTGTCCCTGCTATTTTTTCGTTCAATGGGGGTTAAAATTGTTGAGGTAGGAAATGTGGGATTGGCAGTTTTTACTCAAGTGCTGGTAGAAGCAAGTTCAGCTCTAGTGATAGTGTGAACTTGTTAAGCCACCAGAATGTATGGAACAACATTACCCATGAATCACAGACAAGAGGGTGGACACCAAAATGAGACAAATAGCCAAACTCAGTCAAATTGTACAATCAAAATGCAAAAGCGGCACGAACACAGACAAAACCTTTGGCAACATAATCATCAAACAATCCAGCAGGTAGTTAGGGGGGTGGAAGGGGGGGAGGGGCCTAGAACTTGCCATCTAGGTGGTCGCACAGGACAGTGTATTTCAACAGGTATTTGGGAAGAAAAAAACTGAATTATTATTTGCAAAAATATTGAGCATCTTATCTTGCTCTATATTTTTACCAGTATTTTTTTTTTCTTCCAACAAACTTCAGTAGTTCTGTGAGGAATAATTACCAAATAGTTTGTGACTCCATATTTTCAACAAAAAAAAGGAATCTTCATGTAATTTACATTCTTTGGAATAAACTTGTAAACCCTCTGAGGTTTCTCATTACACCTTCTGCTTGTTATATAAATGAAATTGAGACTACAATGATTTGAAATCCAGATGAAGTATTATTTGACAAAATCTGTCTTATTGATCAATATGCCAAGGTGTCATGTTTCAATACTAATGGGCATTTGTTGGCAGCAGCAACAGCAAAGGCTTCTCATTACACTTTCTGTTTGTTGTATAAATGAAGTTGAGACTAAAATGATTTGAAACCCAGATGAAGCATTACTTTACAAAATCTGTCTTATTGATCAATATGCCAAGGTATCGTGTTTCAATACTAATGGGCATTTGTTGGCAGCAGCAACAGAAATATAAAGCAATGTTAAAGACATATGAACATGTGAAAACAACATCAATTGAAATGGTTGAAAGTCCACTGAAAACAGCAAAAAGTTTCATCAAAATCAATTAGAAATTGACCATTTTACAACATTTTCAAATTCTCATACCTAATTAGCACAAAATTTTGTGACCTCAAAATTGCAACTAGAAAATTGCTTAGCTTATCAACTTTTATCAACTTGTTTTTAGACCCTTCCTCCAAATATTTTGAATGGGAGAAGTTGGCAATAGTGAAGAGAAAAATTGATATTATTATACCCTTGACTCAGATTATGTTTATGTGTTTGGTAAGGGCTTAACGGCACCACGACAGCGAGGGTCAAATTGTGCTTGAGAGGTTAGATCATTCTAGAGGTAGGAATAATAGAAAACAGGGGAAGATTGAGAGAAACACAGGAACTAAAAGGAACCAGAAAACTGGGATCGAGAGAGGAAGTGCATGGGTAAAAGGGGCAAAAGTAGAAAGAGGGAAGGTGGGAGAGGAGGACTAAATATGATTATAGAGGGAAGCATGATGGAGGAGATAACTTTATCCGGAGGGTTTTCTGGCCCAGATTAGCTCAGAATATCATGAGTATGCACTAACAATGCAATATACCAATCGACAGCCCTCCAGTTTATTCACCAGTATGTGACAAAGCACTCCTGTTTTCAGGACATGGAACATTTACTGACCACAAACAATTGACTATGACCACAAACAATTGACTACACCGTGTAACAAGACACATGGAAAGTGATATAATTGCCCAAAATACAGGGAGGTTTTGAAGCCTAACCATTTATATTGCCTAACCCTAACCTGTTAGGGTGACTGGGTTATTCTTCAAAACCTCCCTGTATGGTGAACAATATATCACTTTTCAAGATACACATCTTCAAGATTGGATGTGACTTGTAGGACAGATGAACAAAAGCAACAGTTGGATCAATGAGTGAATACATGAGCCACACACTATTCAAGTCAACTTCATAACTTAAATCAAATTCATCAGTTCCTCCCACTACATCAGACCAACTGCCACTTTAAGGGGAATGACAAAAACAGATTCTTAGTAACAACAAAAGGATTAGTTCAGGGGTCAAGCAAGTTTATATTATATGAAAGAGGACTTTAAAGGATTAGTTCAGGGGTCATGCAAGTCTATCTTATATCAAAGAGGACTTCAAATGAAACAAAATGGTGAAAAAGCATTCAAACATCTTATTTTGTTAAGGAGATATTAACGGATTAGTTCAGGGGTCAAGAAAGTCCATCTTATATGAAAGACTTCAAAAGAAAACAAAATAGTGAAGAAAGCATTCAAAAATCCTGATTCTGTTAAGGAGATGTCTAAGATTAAAATTTGGCATCATTTGTGTAGAAACGACTGCAATCAGACTAGTTGTGATGTCATAGCCTCAAATTACTCAAAGTCTAGATGAACTTTATCAGTCCTGTGATTTTGTGGCTTAAAAACCATGGGATTTGTCAGAAAAGTAGTAAAACAGAATCTAGTAAAGGGTACAACCTGAAAAAAATTTAAAGAAACAAAATTCAAAATAGTAAAAGGGTTAAATAACTTTTCTTTAAAAGACATTTACAATTGTTAAGAATGTGAGTATGAGGGCACCAACCTTCCATAGTAGACTTAGTACACAGTCATTTCTACACAGATTGAACAGAATTTTAAACTTAAATATCTTCTTAACGGAATAAGATTTTTGAACACTTCCTTCACCATTTTGTTTCTTTTGCATTCCTCTTTCATATGAGATCAATTTTCTTGACCCCTGAACTAATCCTTTACATGAATTTCTCACTGATATTTATAGCAAACAAAACTTTCAAAAGCTTGGGAAGGAGCTTTCAAAAGCTTGGGAAGGAGCTTTCAAAAGCTTTGGGAGGAGCTTTCAAAAGCTTGGGAAGGAGCTTTCAAAAGCTTGGAAAGGAGCTTTCAAAAGATTGGGAAGGAGCTTTCAAAAGCTTGGGAAGGAGCTTTCAAAAGCTTGGAAAGGAGCTTTCAAAAGCTTGGGAAGGAGCTTTCAAAAATTTGGGAAGGAGCTTTCAAAAGCTTGGAAAGGAGCTTTCAAAAGCTTGGAAAGGAGCTTTCAAAAGCTTGGAAAGGAGCTTTTTTAACTAGCTCAGTAGTCAAGCAAAAAGAAATAAAAAGAAAAATTCAAAAATCTTATTCCAATATAGATATCTACATTTAAAGTTCTTGTCTTATCTTTGTAGAAATGACTGGTGTAGTGAGTCTACTATGGAAGGTTGGCGCCCTCATCCTCGCATTCTTAACAATTGGTAATGTTTTTTATTGCATATCTACATATCTTTTGTAATATTTGAATTAATTTTCTTCATATGGTAAATTATAGTTACCCATACTAGATTCTGTTTAACAACTATCCTAACATATCTAATAGTTTTGAAGCCACAAAATCGCAGGACAAAATATAATACAATACATAAAGACAACCTGAGAATCTGAGGAAAAATAATCATAACTAATCTGAACTTTCAAAATACATTTTATTCACAAATGATATCGAAGTTTGAACTTAGATATCTCCTTAATGGAATAGGAGTTTTAAATGCTTTCTTCACCATGTTGTTACCTCTGAAGTCCTCTTTCATATTAGACAGATTTCTTTATAATTCTGATGAATGAAGCAAACTAACACTACAGCCAACTTCATACAGAGACAAACAAAATAAACTGAGGGATGTTCATCACAACCCGACAATTTGCATATCATTGCAGAATCACATTAATGAGTTTTATTTAACAACTGTCTATACTTGGCTTATATATTCATACTTTATGGTCCATTTATCCATTCCATACCCCCACCCATCTGCCACCTGTTCAATGTCTGAGGTTTCAATACCTTTGGCAAATATTTCATAATATCAACTTCAATAGATTGATAGAGACTGAATACGTCTTATATCTGAAAGGTTGTAATAAAATCATAAACAAATATATCTCCAATAAGAGTGATGATATTTGTGTACACATTTTTTATTTATCATCAAAGTACAGTGGAGCAAATTAAACTGAATTCAGTCATATTGCTTTCTCCGTTTGGATTTCTTGTTCATGTATCAAGCAAAATAAAGTATTTTTATCAAATAAAAGAAAGGTATGGTTACATAAATATACTTAGAAGTGTACAGCTGGTAATGCCAATTCAGGTTTTCAATTTTCCCTACTAATCGCGAGAAATTTCGATCACACATCGACCAGACTGATCGATCGCAGGGGCTTACATGTGTTGTCCATAACATCACAGATTTCTCGCAATCAATACGGAAAATTGAAAACAGAAAGTGACGCTACAAGCACAGCCGCGTTCACTTCTAAAGTTATTCATGGGACAATAACTTTCCTTTCAGAATAGGTTTGAAAACTTAGTAATCCTAGTTGAATCAAGGAGTGTACACAGATGCCATCATAGCTTATGGGAGTTAGCACTATCTACCTGTCTGACTGTGCACTTAGAGGGAAGGTCTTTATGTATATTCATTTGGTACTTGCGATAGATGTTGAACACTTCATCGAATGTGGTGTTAAACTCTTCTGAAGGTGGTGATGACCTCACTAGCCTAAGCTAAAGAACAGCAAAATAAAACAATGCATATTTTCGAGTGCTGTTGACGATTAGCAATTAATCGCTAATCGCTCGCAACTTTTCAAAAACATTTAGAAAAACTTTGAAGCGATTAATTGTGAAAATACTATATGGATGGATGTACAGTAACAATTAGCAACACTAAAAAACATCGTAAAATACTCAAAAAAATCACCTAAATGTTTTGAGCTATATAAACTGAAAACAAATCCCTCTATGCTTAAAATGTAAAAAACAGCATTAAAATTCAAGCAAATTCCTTCATTTACTTTATTATCAATAGTTTTTATCTTTCTACTGCACGTTCATGACCCAAACAAAATCCAACTATAAAAATTGTTGCCGCACTTTAACGTTAAGAACTAAAAACTAATTTTAACAGGCCTTAACAAATGCTGTACTGGGGTACGGTCTGTACTCATTTTGTGAAAGACCAGGTGGAAGTTCAGACTGCCAGAAATTGACAACGTTTCTTGTGGATATCTTATTTCTACACCTTTTTAAATGTCATCTAAAGCAAGATTCTTTATTTTCAGGTAGTTTTATCAGCCTAACGGGTAATTTTAAGACATGATATTTGGTGAGATTCTTGGCCTATTTGTGGTCCGAAAATGCATGGTATGTTTGTGTAGGAACAGGACCAGTTCCACAAAAAATGATCTTTTTACAAATTTTTTAGGTGAAGCTTGGTTGCGATTAATTGTTAAATGCTCACAAATTTTGGCGATTAAACGTTTAGTAAATTAATCGCAAATCAACAGCACTAATATTTTCATGCTCTCAAAGAATATTCCCATGAATTTTCATTTTCATATACGTGATAGAGGACTACGAAAGAAACAATTTGGTGTAAAAATCATGTTGATATCTTTTTTTACTTTATGAGTAATTTCATTTCAATGATTGTGCGAGTGTGTTAAAATGTGACCTCACAGTGTACAGTGTGATATCATAAAGGCAAATCTAAGACAATTTTTGTGTATTTCTTTGAAAATTAATTGCCTTTTCCTAAATCATGGGAAACATTTATTTGTTTATTTATTGAGATGGGGTATAACATACTTTTAAAGATTGTAATTTGCCTATCTGTTCGTGAACCTTACACTTTATGTAAAAGAAAAACATTTATTTGTTTTGTAGAAGTACATGAGAATTGTCTTGGATCTGCATTTATGACATCACACTGTACACTGTGAGGTCACACTGATGAAATCTTTGAAATGTAACTCCAAAACAGAAAAAGATATCAACATGTTTTCAACACCAAATTGTTTTGTTAGTACTCTATCATATACATGAAAATGAGAATTCACAGGAATATTCCCTTAAGCATCTCTACTTTGCTGACTCTAGTATTAAAATGCTTATTGTGCAATTCCAAAACTGGTTATTTGCCAGACTATTATGAATGATTTTGGTCAGAGCTTGAGGTTCATATAATAAGACATACATGGCTGCATACTTAAAGATATCTATCATACAAGCCGAGCAGGAAAAAATATACAATTCCAGCGGTTATAACCGTGGGAATATTAGGAATTCGTGGGGGAAAACAATACACATTTTTTTCTTTTTTTTAGAGTTCTTAAGCAGCAGTATATAAGATAAATATGTGCTCTAAAAATGTCCCCCGGGTAATTGTGCGATGAAAAGTACATTCAATGCGAAAGAGGGAAGTATGTAAAGATGTATTCACTACATTAATATTATTTCTGTCGCAATTTTTCGTGGGAAGATTTTCGAGACCTTTATTCAGAACCGTGGGAAATTTGTAATTAATTCCAACTCCGCATACAAGATGCTTCATTTTTAGGTTTGTGGAGCTGTTTCCTTTATATATTACAGGGCATTTAATATTCTAATGTTATGGCATAAATAACCTGAGCTAGTGTAGAAAGTTCACTTAGGAGAAAGATAAAGCTAACCAAATATATCCGAGCCATTAGGCTCAGAGAGCCGGTGCTTATCCTCGGTTTCAATGGCGCAAGCAGATGAGAGTACATGACTCCCCCTGGACAGGATACCAGTCCATCGCAGATTAACTCCCCAGCAGTGCTGGTACTCATTTTACAGCTGAGTGGACTGAAGCAAGTAGAGTAAAGTGTCTTGCTTAAGGACACAATGCAGCACCCACAGTGGGAATCGAACCCGGTACCTTTCGCATGCGAACAAGACTTCTTAACCACTGCCCCTCTTCATATATTACAAGGCATTTAAAATTTTAACATTATCAAATTTCAATAGAGTATTTACATTGTCATGACCTGTGCAATAAATTCGCATAATGCACGACCTTGAGTATTTGGTTTAGTCCATGTTTACAACAGGTAAATTTCTAAACAAAGCGAACGAATGTATGTAAACTTTTCTTAATTTTCAATCTTTTTTGTTGTTTTTTGTGCATTTTAAACAATCTAAGATAGAAATTTTATAAAAAGATTAATGTTTTAAGATCGTGTTTGTATGCGTATTGAATGCCAGTTCAAAGGGTTTTGCACACGTGAATGACCCTCCTAAAGTCAGGTCATTCTACTCATGTCAAAGTCCTTTGCCCCCTGCATGAAATACGCATATAAACACTCCGCCGCAACATTAATCTTTAATTATAACATAAATAATCTAAACTAATGTATAAAGTTCACTTAAGAGGAAGCATCAGTCTGCATATTATATGGATTATTTGGAGAACTAATCAGGACAATTTACTAATTCCAAAAAGAGGCAAAACTAAAGAAAAGGGGTTACCTGTAATTTGTGCTTGCTATCTGGGACACTGCCGTCCTCCAAGAGCTCTGCGAGAGACTTGGCAGTATTCTTACCAGTCTCTTGCGATGCGTGTGACGACTGCTGTTTCTGCGCTTGCTTAGCAAGCTTTCTCTCAATCCTTATCTGTTTCGCTTTTCTTGCTGGTGGCTTTGAGAGGTCTGGACCAACACCTAGCAAACATACCAATATTGATGTAATGAATTAAAGGAATATTTCCATGGATTCTCATTTTTTTTATATATGATAGAGAAAATTTGTAGAAACAAAGTGGTAAAAAAACTGTGTAAATATCTTATTCCGTTTAGAAGTTATAACAATGTAAAAAGTAGAAAAATGTTCTTAAAACACCTCGTACAGTATATGTCCTTCAGCTTGGTGATGTCATCAAGGCAATTCCCACACAGTTCTTATGTATTTCTTATCAATTTAATCACACTTTTTTTACATTATCGAACATCATTTTTGGTTCATTATAGAGATAGGGTGGAATATATAATTTACAAGAAAACATTTTGTTTTTTTCTTTGTTTACAATGAGAAAAAAATCCAAATCATTTTCAATATACAAAAGATGTTATGTTGAAATTGTGTCTATGACATCACAGATGTTGCCAATCAGTCACTTTTGTCCAAATTCAAACATACTTTTAAAATTTCGTAACTTCTAAACAGAATAAAAGATATTAACATAGTTTTTTTATTTTTTCACCACTTAGTTTCTAAAATTTTCTTTATCATATATGAAAACATGAAAATCTATGGGAATATTCTTTAAAAGACAACAGATCTACATTGGATGGGGTTATTGTATACATGGCATCCAGAATATGGGAAGTTTCATAAATTATCCCAAGGAATTACTGAGAGGACTTTTATGAATTATCCCAAAGAATTACTGAGAGGACTACTTATGATTGTGTCCTGTTGGTTTTATGATTTCATACCCTTCAATCTTGCTCACACTGACTGTATCAACAAACTTCCCATGACATACCAGGTTTGGGAGTAGTCTTGACTGTTTCAACTGGTTCCCTGCTTTCAACAGCCTCTTTTGTTGTCCCCTCACTTCCTACTGCTTGAATCCTAAAGTGTCTATTTCCGTTTCACTTCCTGCAATCTTGCTTTCTAGGTTTGGAATTGGCTGCAACGTGGGACCTGGAGGTACAGAAAAGATTCAAAGACCATATTAAACAACTAGAAGGGTAAATACCGTCATGGTTCGCATGCCCATGCAAATTGACACCCATATTATATGACCTGGCCAATTATAAAAATGGCATCTCACACTAAGTCCCACACGGCATCCCATGTACCACATGGCATCTCACCCCATGTCCCACATGGCATCCCACATGGCATCCCATCCCATGTCCCACATGGCATTCCACCATATCTTCCACATGGCATCCCATCCCATGTCCCACATGACATCCTATGTCCCACATGGCATTCCATCATATGTCGCATAGGGCATCCCATCCTATGTCCCACATGGCATTCCATCATATGTCCCATAGGGCATCCCATCCTATGACCCACATGGCATTCACCCTATGTCCCACATCCCATGTACCAAATGACATCCCACCTCATGTCCCACATGACATCCCATGCCTTGTCTCACATGGCATTCCACCATATGTCCCACATGGCATTTCACCATGTCCCACATGGCATCCGACGCTATGACCCACATGGATCCCATCCTACATGTATGTCCCACATTAATCCAACCATATGTACCACATGACATCCCTCCCTATGTCCCACATGGTATCCCTCCCTGTGTCCCGCATCAGTGGCTTCCCACCTGATGTTCCACATAGCATCCCACCATATGTTCCACATGGTATCCCTCCTAATGTCCCAATGACATCCTACTTAATGTACCACATGGCATCACATCACGTCCCACATCCCATGTCCCCATGGCCTCCTACCCTATGTCCCACATAGCCTCCTACCCTATGTCACACATGGCATCCTAACTTATGTTACACATGGCATCCTACCTTTTGTCACACATGGCATCCCAACCTATGTCACACTCTGTGTTACTCGTGGCATCCCACCATGTCCCACATGGCATTCTACCCTGTTCCACATGGCATCCCACCCCATGTCCCACATGGCATCCCATTCCATGTCCCACATGGCATCCCACCCCATGTCCCACATGACATCCCATAGGCTTCATAAGAAGTCTCATCCTAGCTATCACAGTCCCTGATTGAGCATACTATGTATGAAAGTGTCAGTTCATATAATAACTTATATGCAAATGAGTAGTTGAATAAGAAAAAAAAGTGGAGTCAAATAATTATGCCTGATATAGCCCTTGGTGTATACAACATGGTAAATATTAAATCATATGTCCTTCATGGCCCCCATTCATGTCCCACATGGCATCCCTCGCTCTGTTTATATGCAATCACGTCCTGTCACACTCCCTGACTAAGCATATTAAATAAAAAAAAGTCTGGACAGGTCATAATACTGTAGCAACTTTATGCAAATGGACACAATAATAAAGGTGGAGTTTAAAAAATCATGCCTGATACAACTGTTGGTGCCCAAATATTTTGAAGAATTTTGAGGCTTTTAAATCTCACTTAACTACAAGAGAGACTTGAAGATCTCTAAAGAAAATTGGAAAATTATATCATTTTACAGTTATCTTCTAAGAAAATATCAAATGTATTGTAGACTTTTTAAGGAAACTAGTCTTCAATCCTATCTTAAGTATCTCTGAAAAACTTTTAAATTTTATAGGGAAATTCTAACCTTCCATAAGGATATCTGAAGAAACTTTTACTTTTTCTGAGGAACTCTGAAGAAACTTTAACATTTCTGAGAAAATCTCAAAAAACGTTAACATTTTTGAGGAAATCTCAGGAACGGACGGCCGGACGGAGTTAATCGCCATTACATAGGTTCGCATAATGCTACGCATGCGAACCAAAAATAAGATCTGAGATGGACATCTGAGGTAAGACATGAACAAAGCATCAAGTGAATGGCAAGATTTTGATGTAAAACTTTATGGGAAGCCATGGCAAGAAGTGAAGGTCCCTTTTCCTGGTTCCAATACTACACAGTTAAAGTTCGTTAAATCCATCTGAGCCATTAGGCCCATAGGAACAGTGCTTATCCCTGGTTTCCATGGCGCAAGCAGATGGGAGCACAAGACTTCCCCAGTCCATCGCAGGTTAACCCCCCCAGTAATACTGGTAATCATTTTACAGCTGAGTGGACTGGAGCAAGTAGAGTAATTGCTTAAGGACACAATGCACTGCTCACTACAGGAACAAAGCAGGTACCTTTTAAATATGAGCGAGACTCCTTAACCACTGAGCATTGCACCTCATTAACACTACACATGTGACATCATTTTGACCTTCGAGCAACATATATGTGAACTAATTCTATACTAGCACTAATCTTCATGCCCAAATTACGTAGTCACCTAATCTGCCAGATTAGGACATGAAAGCATGTACATTGAAAATCGTGTGCCACACAATAAGGAAAAAGTCAATGGCCAACAACACGTGTCCACAAAATTTTGCGATCAAAATTGGTCACAAAATTATTTTCAATATCAAAACTTTATTTATCTAATCTAAAAAATTGAAAAAGCAGCAGTAAAACTTGTCTATTATTGTTCCGCAAAGATTAAAATATCAAAAGTCTTTCGTAAGTTCATGAAATTTTCCCTCCAAAAAAACAGAAAATGGTCCATTAATGATACTCGTCATTCAAATAGATTTAAACCAAATAATGCATGCAAATGCAAGCATTCGACGTGATGGCCTGCGTCCTTCTTTGGGCATTTGCTCATGACTTTACTTTAGAACACATGCGCATTTAAGTGTATACAATCACGCGATAGAACGCACAGATTTCACTCAAGCATGATCGAAATACGCACTGATACCTAACTACCGTTCCATTTCTAAAGCCATCAACAACCAAATAGCAAAGAAATCGTGGGAAAAGGCTAATTTCCTTAGGAATTTAGCGTAGTAAACTGTAATGAAAAAGGACTTTGTTTTCTCAGACTGAGTTGCTATCTTGTGAATATTAGGTTTTGAAATTTTATGGTGTATGAATTTTCATGCTAGCTCCGAAAAAGCAGTGCAGTTTTTTACACATAGAAATGCACAGTGAGTCGTTCTCACTAGTTCTATACTAGCTCCATAATAACAACCACAAAAACATTGTGAGTGTCAGATGCAAAATAAGCAGCGAGTGTAGCAAAACTTGAGTATTAAAAATCTTCGGATTAATCAAACGAATCATGTTATCAGTCAAAAAATGTTGGGTGGGTGCTTATTACAGCAGGGGCGCTTAAAACGTCGAATACAGCATTTCTACTGATTAGAAATATTAAACTTGCTGCAGGCAATAGATATCCAAACCATACTTCAATGACAGCGCTGTGGAGCTGTGTACAGTAGGCAATTAGTGTGCTCACATTCACTGTGGTTAATCAAGCACTGGTGTTAACAAAAGAGTCCAGTAGAGTGAAATCTACTGGAGACAGGGAGGAGAGGAGGGAGGGGGGAAAGAAAGAAAGTAATAGGCCAGCTAGATCACCATGTTGAGGTATGTGAGGCTGTGATGTCAGCTTTTGTCGATTTCAGTCATTCATACCCAAAAATGTTTCTCCTTATGCGAAAACAATTTGTTTGCTTTCTTAACCGTTCTATTATGTAAGACAAAAATACTTGGCCTCTTAAATTTATCCTCTGAAAATAATGATTTACAATCGTGTAACTTCTATGAAGCTTTCTACTACAATAATCAGTGGAAACCAACTGCAAAGCATACAGAACTCGATATCTGCTGCAAGACTGGTTCTAAACCTTTCACCTATGTAACTCCAATCTTTCACAACTTATACTGGCTTCCTGTTAAGTCATGCATCAACTTTAACATTCTTCTGTTAACATTTGAATGTGTCCACAACCTTGCTCCCACTTTATACTAACAAGATCTTATCCATATGTACACTCTGACTTGCTGTCTATGCTCCAGTTTAAAGTTACTGTTCTTACCTCCTTCTGTTCCTAAAGTCCTATTGCCATCGTTCGTTTCAATCGTCAGCCGCTTTTCTCTGGAACATTTTCCTAACTCACATCAAAGAAGCTCAAACAGTGACTAATTTTAAAACAATTTTCTCCCTATAATTTTGTCTCCTTTCTCAGCACAATGAGACTTAAGTGTGTGTTGCGCTATATAAGAACCATGTATTATTTGGACATCTTGCAGATTTAAGATATGTGAAAGAGCATGAAATTCTTAGTAGAATAGTTTTCAAAACTTGTAATAAGCTTATTTAGTTTTTAAGTAATAACTAAACAAAGTTTCATGATTTGTTATCACAACATCTCAAAATCTATATATAATTCTTTAAATTCTGTTCTTCAAATTCAGCTACTCATGAATTTCAAAATGTCTTTTCTAGATACATGATGAATCGGGTATGACAAAGTTCCATAAAATTTTGCCTGAAGTCCAATTCTATATTACAGACAACGTTGACAGAGTAATACAAAGGTTCTACAAAAGGTAATGAAGGATCCTTCTCCCATTGATGTCACACATTATTGCAAAATAAGAGCTAAACATTAAAAATGCTGTAAATTGGTCAATTTTTAACCAAGTTTAATGGAATATTTTGCTGTTTGAACCCTTACTCTACTAGCACTCTTTTGAAAATGCGCCTGGGAGGTGGAGTCAAAGACGGGCACCCAAAGCGGCAATAATATCGCCACACGGTAGGGTAAGCGATAAGGGTACCTCTGTCTTCTGAGCAGCAAAGTCGGGCTTGTTCCGCTTCAGTGACCCAGGGGCGCCCACCGAGACGGGACCATACTGCATATATTTTTGAGTTGGCACACTTTTCGTGAATTGATTAACCCTTATTATACCAGCACTCTATTGAAAATGCTCCTGGGAGGCGGAGTCAAAGAAGGGGCACCCAAAACAGTGATAATATTGCTGCATGGTAGAGTAAGGGTTAATGGTTTAGATCATATTTTCAAGCAATTAAGCCCAGGCTGCTTCTAGAAGTCCATAGGCCTTTAACCTATATGGCACTTTCAGAAACAAGTGAGTCCTATATCCATGTCCTACCTACACAACAGTGCTCTGTAGATCAAGGTTTTGATTGTTACCTGCAGCCTCTGCATTCTTCTCTTGATGCCTCTCACCAGATCTGAGAAACTTTGAAACTGTCTTTAGCTTCTTCTTCTGTGACTTTGTCAGTTTGAACTGGGTGGCATCGCATCGTATCGTGTAACATGGGCAACACATCTCATCCATCGTGGGTTTGTATACATAGTGTCCACTCCTGCAGCAAAAGATATTATCATATATAGTCATTGAAGATCTATGGATAGGTAACAACAACTTGATCTTAATTGGAAGAAAATAGGCAATAACTCATGGATATAGCAAAAAGTTCATCAAAATCGGTTAAAAATTGATCATTTTAGGAAGCAACAACTTGATCTTAATTGGAAGAAAATAGGCAATAACTTATGGATGTAGCAAACAATTTAATGAAAATTGATTAAAAATCGACCATTTTAGGAAGCAACAACTTGATCTTAATCAGAAGAAAATAGGCAATAACTCATTGATATAGCAAAAAAATTCATCAATAGGCAATAACTCATTGATATAGCAAAAATTCATCAAAATCGGTTAAAAATTGACCATTTTAGTACGCAACAACTTGATCTTAATTGAAAGAAAATAGGCAATAACTCATAGATAGAGCAAAAAATTCATCAAAATTGGTTAAAAGATGACCATTTTAGGAAGCAACAACTTGATCTCAATTGGAAGAAAATAGGCTATATAAAACCACAGAAATAGCAACAAATTTCATCAAAATGGTTAAACACAACCCGAATCATCATGCATCTAGAAAAGACATTCTAAAATTCGTGAGTAGCTGAATTTGAAGAACAGATTTTAAAGAATGATATAAAGATTTTGAGATGTTGTGACCATTTTACAGAATTTTGAACTTAACGATTATGATAAATTATGCAAATTTTATTGAAAGTTTGTGACATCGACACAAGAAAACCAATAAACTTCCTTATATTAACTTATTGTTTATCAATCCTTCACCAACATTTTTTGAATGGGAGAGGTTGAACATGACATGACCTAGGGGTTTTGACCCTCCATCATACCCCTAATAATTATTGTCCCTGAGTTACGAAATAAGCCACACCCACCATAGCAATGCGGTAACTAGGTGGGGGAAACCAAACCTCAAATCCGCAATCATGCATTGACATTGAGATGTTCGCGAGGCCTGTCACAAGCTTTGATCCATTTATGTTACCTCTCTAAATCTTTAGAGATTTTAGCAAAAGGAATAAACCAAATTTAGTTTGCTAACTGTCCGAGGTAACAGCAATCAGATTTACAAAGCCCAAGCGCAATTTTTGTTCACCATATTACCGTCACTAAGTCTTGTGGGTGCACAAATTTGTTTGTGCAGTAAATTGCATTGACTACATGAGCACACGCCGTTAGCTAGCTGTACTGTACCAGTACCGCGTAGGATGTTTGCCCCCACTTGGTTACACAGATTTTGTTGCTAGGCAAATTCATGCGGGGATTGGTTGAAAAAGCTGTCAATCATTAAACCCAGAGAGGTTAATTATTGAACTGTCCTCCTTTCATACATCACAACTTTCCAATTCATTAAAAATTCTCCAAACTGATTAATCATAACCCGGAAACTGCAGGTGATTTTTACGTAATTTAAAGACTATTTTGTTCAAATTCAGAGTTCTTTCTGGTGAATATAAAACCGCAATCTGTAAGTATACCTGTCAAGGTTTGGTTTGGTATGTTAGTGTTTAACGGCACCGCAAAAGTCAGAATCAAATGTGCCAAGAGGGTGTTAATAAATTATGGTGTAAGAGTTACAATAGTGAGGAGATGGAAGGTTTGTAAGGGAGATAAATGGCAAAGGCTGAATGTGGGAGAAAAATTTAGGTGAAAAGAAAAGAGCATGTAAGCTTAGGTGTAGAAAGGGAGAAGGAGAGAAGATTATATGTGGTGGAAGAGGTTGTTGTTGCGGAAGAAGTTGATGATGTTTGAGGAAGATTTTTTTTTTTAAAGGTTTGAGATTGAGGAAAGTGAGGAGAAAAGAGATCTGGAGTTCTGGTACAGGGGACAGGTTAAGAAAATATGCTTGATGGAGAAATCGATATTGCAAGTGGAGCAGAGAGGGGCAGGGGAGCCGGATAAGAGATGGGAGTGAGTAAGAGAGGAGTGGCCGAGGCGGATGCGGATGACAACGATGTCTTCCCTGCGGTTGTGACTATGCAGAGGGGTGTCAATCCTGACTTTGGGGTTGATGGTGTGAAGTTAATTACTGGTTTCGTGATTCCAGGAGTTTGGCCAGGTTTTGTTTGTTTGTTTGTTTGATGAGGGCTTAACGGCACCACGACAACCAGGGTCAAATTGTGCCTGAAAGCTTATATCATTCTTGAAGTAGGAAGGAAAGAAAACAGGGGGAGAATGAGAGAAATATAAGAACTAAAAGTCAGAAAACTGGGATCAAGAGATGAAGTGCATGGGTGAAAAAAAGTAGAGAGAAAAGGAAGAAAGGGGAGGGGGGGGGTGGAAGAGAAGGACTAAATATGGTTGTAGAGGGAAGCATGATAAAAGAAGGAGATCATTTTATCCAGAGGGTTTTTCTGAAATAACTCAGCAATTGAGTTGTGGGGAGCAAGGGAAGCTCTGGGAAGGTTGTACAGGGGGCAAGCAAGGAGAACATGATGGTTTGTAAGGGTGCGATGGCAATTGTAGCAGAGAGGTTGGGAGGAGCCAATAAGGAGGTGGGAGTGAGTGAGGTGGGTGTGACCTATTCTAAGATGGGTAATATGAACGTTGTTGACAAGAGAAAGGTTGTCGATGGTAGGTTTTGTTGATGTTTTGTTGATGTTTTGTTAATGTACACCTGTTAATGGACTATGGACATTTAGCAGACTTAAGATATGTGAAAGAGCATGAAATTCTCAGAAAAACAGTCTGTACACTTTGCAAAAAGCTTTTCGATTTTCAAGTTATGACTAAATAAAGTTTCAAGATTTGTTAAATTTGCAGAATTTGTGATATAGTAAAAGGAAGACATCTCAAAATCTTTATGTACAGTAATTCTTCAATTCTGTTCTTCAAATTTAGCTATTTGGATTGTCTGTTCTAGATACTGTACATGATGTTTCGGGGTATGACCAAGCTCTGAAAATATTTGCCTGAAGTCCAATGTTATATTTCAAACAAACTTAAACAGAAGAATAAAAAACAAAGGTTTTACAAAAGGTGATGAAAGACCCTTACCCCTATGATGTCACATATCATCGTGCGATAATGGCTCAAAATTAAAAATGCTGTAAATTGGTCAATTTTTAACCAATTTTGATGTAATTATTTTGCTGTTTTAATGGTTTGAATCACAACCAATTAAGCCCATGTTGCCTCTAGCTGTTCATATAACTTTAGATTACTATGGAATGTTCTGTGACTATCAATGACTTCAAAATAGTACCTTCTCCATCCTCTGTTCATCAAGTCTTCGTAATCTTGGCAAGATAAATGGTATGCCCACATTCCTGAGGGAAAATAGAAAATACAAGACTCATTTTTGCGTTGAATTCCATAGCATAGAAACACATACAACATTTGAAGTGATAAAAAGGTTTGCAACATTAGATTAGTCTAATTCTAAAGTTTCATAAAACTAAAATAGTTTACTGACACATTCTGCATTTATACCCACCCGACTACAATCTTGAACAAAACTCGTTGAAACGCTTAGTGAAAATATGTGATGCTTTTTATAAACCTACTTTTAAATTGTAAATTATTCCACATTTAGAAATCACAAACGCTGGAATTTTCTATTGTTTCTTCAATCCCTATTCTTTCATTTGTAATTAATATTTTGGAATTTTAAGGACATTGTTATAATTCCATTGACCCCACCAGTGTCCTCCAACCCGACCTCACTATATTAAACCGTCCTCCCCTCCCTCTCCCCATTCAATGTTGGCTGCTGTTAAATTTCTTTCTGGAAATTATGTTGAGACAGAAATAAATTCAACATTGAAAAGGGGGGGGGGGAGGAGTTACAATTCTCTGAAAAAATATTAAAGAAACAGCGCTATAACAGATGTAATTCTCATAACACTGAATTGTTCCAACAGTTTTGTCCAAGATTGTAGATCAAATTGTGACTGAATTTGATCTTTTTATTGACTTCAATCAAATTCTGGTAAGGTTTTCAACTCATCTTTAGGATTATTTTGCTTCACTTACAACAATCTTTCATTGATTTTTCATTGAAAGTGTAGCTTTAATCCATATTTCTCTTTTGTGTGCATTAAGATTCCTTATTATTATTTTTGTATTAATTTTTTTATATATGTATTTCTTTTCATGCTATAGATAACACAGCCATCCCCATATCACTTTTTCCATATAGCAATATGGCTACATGTTGCTTAAAGGATTAGTTCAGTGGTCCAACAAGTATATCTTTATGAAAGAGGACTTTAATATGAACAAAATGGTAAAGAAACTACTTCAATATCTTATTCTGTTAAAGAAGATATTCAAGTTTAAAGCTCTGTTTATCTATGTAGAAATGACAAGTGCTAATGTATTTTAAAGGAAATTTTAAAAAAAATTTTTGATATTGGAATTATTTTTCCTTGAAATTTATTCAGGTGTTTTATTATTATTAACCTTACAAGACTGTTTTACAAACTTTCCTGATATATTAGACAGTTTTAATCCAAAAATCACAGGACAAAATATGATAGAATAAATAAACTAGTCTGATTTCAGTCATTTCTACACAATAATTTAAACCAAATTTTTTGAAACTTAAATATTTTGTTTCTTTTAAGTCTCTTTCATATAAGATAGAATTGTGTGACCCCTGAACTAATCCTTTAACAGAATAAGATTTTTGAATGTCATCTTCACCATTTTGTTTCTTTTAAGTCTTCTTTCATATAAGATAGAATTGTGTGACCCCTGAACTAATCCTTTAATCTTCTTGATAGTGCTGTCCTATGTTGATTATGATGATATTGTGATACCCACGACATGAAATATGCCTCTAACACATATCATAATACCAAAAGCTAATACAGAACTATAAAATTTCCACGCAACTACATGTAGGCTAGGCTACTTCATACATTAGGGTACTAACATTACAGTGGTTGAATCTAAAACACAAGTTTAGGCCATGTTCGTTTCTAAATCAACTTTAACTAGACATCAATGATGTTATAGTTCAACCCATGGCATCAGTGCAAAAACCAACTGACTGGTCTTATTTTAGAAGCAATTTTATTTTTGTCATATTTGATCTTTTCAAATGTAATTTAAAGATTTTCTTGAAGTCTACTCACATTTAGCTTAAATCTATTTACCTTTAAGTTGTTGATGATCATTTCCATGACAACCAGATTTGACCAAATTTTGGTTAATTTTGAAGAATCAAGCATTTCGAAAGCATAATAAATGTTTAGACATGTTACTTTACCACTGCCATAAAATATTTTCTTGTTCTGTACAATATTCTCTTCCAACTTGAAAAAATAAATGTTTGATAATATGACATCATTAAAGAATTAATTGACATAGTTAAAGTGTAAACAAACCATAACATACACTAATTTAAAAAAAGTGGACAAATGTGTTTTAATGTAAAATTTGCTCAATTTGAGTTAAATGCAGTTTTGAAACTAAATAAGCTGTGTTTTTAGCAAATGGTTTAGCCATGTATAGAATTAGCATCTAAGGACATAATAAACAAAGGGAAAGTCTACTTAATGACCTAAATAACTAATCAAATTATTTCAGTGTGCTTCAAATAAATAATTAAACTGACAGTTGTAAGTTTCTAGCTAAACTGTGTGTATGATTTAAATAACAAGACAAACAAACACGTAATTAAAACATTAATTAATATTCATAATAAAATTAATTGGAATTCCACACATTTTGGCTTATTTGTTATTTACTTACTATGACATTGTTCAAAACTAGATGCATTTAATTTGATTAAAACCAATTTGAATGAACTTGTTATATTCTATTAAAATGTTGATATACTGTAATACAAACAATTAACTACTACATGTAATTAACTGTTAATAAATTAATTTATTATGATAATTAATCAATATGTCTAAAATGTATAATCATAAAAAAAATGCATAAATGAACATAACTGCTACAAAATTTACATACAAATTATACACATAGATCAATACAATCCATGATTGGAACTAAAAATGACAAAAATTCCATTAAAAAAACTAAAAAATGGTTCAGTTTGTTTGTTTGTACATGATCCTCCTTTAATTATTTGTGGTCGCGTTGGCTGAATGACCAAACATGCGAGATGAAATCTAGGCAAGACTCCTGCTATGGAGCATAGCAAACCAGACTGTAAGCTATAGCCTGCATAGCAGATGCCAGTCTCGGTTGTCTCCAACCGGGTTTGGCCATTTGAAGTGGATAAAAATAGTACATCTGCAACGGTTTCACCAGACTGCACTACTAATGTCTTTTCATAAATGCTACAAATTTACATACAATACAGTGTTCAGAGAACCAGGTAGGGTGTGACTGGATCCACCGGTTTTCACCATCGTTCAGGAACCAGGTAGGGTGTAACGTCCCCATCAGGACCAACAGCCTTACGCCCCCTCCAAAGGACGGCAAGCACCGTTCAACCATTGCCACTTTTTTCAACAGCTAAATGAGAAGCAGGAGCTGCAAACGACGTACTTCCGCTTTGATGATCGGCATATCTGTCTGTATAACTGTGGGAAAACTGGTTAGACCTGTCCGAGGCTTGAACCGGGTACCTCCAACATTTTAGTCGTATGCTCTACCAACTGAGCTACCTGACAGTCTTCCAACATCCATTCACCAATTGTGTGATGGCTACAAGTCAGCATTCAAGGAGCAGTATTAGTTTTCTAAGAAGACCACCGTCTCTGCTGGAACTGTGTCATTTGTTCAATACAACAAATTCAGACGTCACAACATGATGAGTGATGAGGCTTGATGTCTAGTTCAACCATCAGAATCCTAACTGGTAAAATTCATGTAAATTTATTGCTATTCTTCAGAAAATTTGTGCACACTTATTTTTTTGTAAAAGCATGAAAATTTTTGCACATATTCACTGTTCATTCCCCAAAATAATCTGCACATTTTGAAGAATCGTTTTTGTGTTCCCTGTGCAAGAAAAAACTTTACAGTCTGGTATTCATGTGCATACATATCATTCATATGCATACATATCATTCATATGTATACATATCATTCATATGCATACATATCATTCATATGCATACATATCATTCATATGCATACATATCATTCATATGCATACATATCATTCATATGCATACATATCATTCATATGCATACATATCATTCATATGCATACATATCATTCATATGCATACATGTCATTCATATGCATACATATCATTCATATGTATACATAAGTATAAAAGAAGTGGTAATATTAAAGAATTCTATTTCTAGTCTGGTCCAAATCAAACAATTCTAAGCATCATTTATTAAAACTCACAACAAAAAATGGGAGTAACTGCAGAATACCCTGCTGTTCCAGAAGTATACCCAGAAAATCAAGAGGCTACACAGTCTGTCATGAATATGCCCATGTTTTTTTCTTTTCTTTCTTGTATTTTTTAAGTTGTTTTTTTTAAGTACATTTTTGGGTTTGAATACGTGGTAAGTTGCATGCTCCGGGCTAGTACAAAGGCGCGTTTGTTTGTGTGGGTCTTCTTTGGAATGGGCTACAGGCTACATGGATCCTTTAGGATATGGCAAGCTATGGGCTACATGGTGGAGGTTTTAATTGAAGCCAGGTTTTAATTGAAGTTGGAAGACTTGGGAATGTTTTGAGCACAGGCTACGGGCTACGACGTCCCTTCTCTGACTTAATTTAGGAATGACACATAGCTATTCATAGGCTACGAGCTACATAGTTGGGTGTCCTTTTGAGCTTTGGATAGGGCTACCCGCTACGTGGTGAAGGTTTTAATTGAAGTCGGAAAACTTAGGAAATGTTTTGGGCAAAGGTAGTACACACGATCGCTAAATGCTAATACATAAACTCTCCTACAGTACAGTGGTCAAAAAAGAGCATGAAAATTAACAGATGCCCTTAGCTTTTTCCTAATGTAACCATACAGACAGACATAAAGCTGAAAAAACAAAATCTACATCTTTGTAAAAAAAGGTAAAAATGGTCAATTTTCTGGAAGAAATTCAGTTTCTTGTGCACAGGACAATAGCGTTGCAACTAATGTTGCAAACGCACTCATACAACTTAAAAAAGTGAGGGGCAAAAATGGGCGCAGATACAAAAAAAGAAATTACCATGTGCGTTCGTTACAATACGCGATAATTGCATTGTTGCGCACTATTAAAATTATTTGAATTGGTCTAACATAACAAGATGACGGGCTGAGAAGGGTGAGTCACCCCATCAAAAGCCTAAACTAACACCACCACCACCACAAATTTGTTGGTTTTTTTTATTCAGATGCCCAGAGTTAGTAAAGAACTTATCAATGTTGACTTTGAAATTAGGAACAGAATTGGAGTTAACTACCCACTCAGGCAAACCATTCCAATTATTTACAACTCTTTGCGAAAAACTAAAATGCCGAATATCTATCCGTGATAACTCTTCGGTCAACTTCAAACTGCTACCATGTGTCACATGAGGATTAGCTGAAACATGCAAGAAATTACAGGAAGTCAAAGCATCACTACCAGATAGGAATTTCAAAACCTGAATCATATCGCCATGTACTCTTCTTAACTAGCGTGGTCAAACAAAGAATTGGCAACCTACTTTCATAAAAGAGATTCCTTACTTCAGGAATAAGTTTAGTAGCTCTTCGCTGAACCTGCTCCAAAATTAACGTATCCTTTTCATAAAAGGGACTTCCAAGCCTGAATAGCATACTCAAGGTGAGGCCTGACTAACTGCTTATAAAAATTTAGGACAACCTCTCTACCAAGAAAACACAAATTTCTTCTAATCAAACCAAACATCCTACTTGCCCTTGCAGCTGCTAAAGCACACTGTTTAGAAGGTTTCAGATTACTAGTAATGACAACACAGGTTCCCTTTCTTGATCAACAAAACCAAGATTTTATTCATTCATGCAGTAATCAAAAGCCAATTTATTCGGACCAAAATGAATAACTTTGCATTTATCAACATTGAATAACATCTGCCACGTTTGGGATCAAGAAACTAACTAATCCAGATCAGTTTACAACAGTGAAGAATCCCTAGCATCAGGTTGTACAGCTTAGTGTCATCCTTAGTGTTGACTACCTCAACGCCCTTGTTCTTTTATCAATACATACAAATTGTACGCGTCGTACATAGGTAAAACGCATGTAGGCGCACACTGGTGCGTTCATACGCTAAAGGCTGCACAGAGGATGCAGATACCCACTCAAAATATGTCAATGATTTTTTGACGCAAGCTTTCTATCTTCTTATTGGTTGAAAATAATGGTTACGTGTGCGTTACATTTTTGTCAAGATGCTCGCAGAAAATGTATTGAAACTTTTTTTTGGAACAAAAAATGTATCCTTTTAGGAAAGCAATTGAGTTATTACGATATTTACAAGGTGTAAAACCAAGTCAAGTTTCCGTGTGCTGATTTTCAGATTAAAATATGGACGTTTTCATACCGAAAATCAAGTTGCCCTGAATTTCTGGGCAACCAAACACACGTTGAAGCCCATTGACTTTGCTTAAGAATTTGTATGTATGTAGACCTAATCGTTCACACTCTAAATCAGAGATTCAGAGTAAAGGAGTTGGAGTCAGGTCAGGCACGTAGCCAATGGGGGAGTCAGGCACATAGCCAAGGGGGTAGTCAGGCACGTAGCCAAGGGGGGAGTCAGGCACATAGCCAAGGGGGAAGTCAGGCACGCAGCCAACGGGGGAGTCAGGCACATAGCCAAGGGGGGAGTCAGACACATAGCCAAGGGGGAGTCAGGCACGTAGCCAAGGGGGAGTCAGTCACGTAGCCAAGGGGGAGTCAGGCACGTAGCCAAGGGGGGAGTCAGGCACGTAGCCAAGGGAGGAGTCAGGCACATAGCCAAGGGGGAAGTCAGGCACGTAGCCAAGGGAGGAGTCAGGCACATAGCCAAGGGGGAAGTCAGGCATGTAGCCAAGGGGGAGTCAGGCACATAGCCAAGGGGAGTCAGGCACGTGGCCAAGGGAAGTCAGGCACGAGCCAAGGGGGAGTCAGGCACGTAGCCAAGGGAGGAGTCAGGCACGTGCCAAGGGAGGAGTCAGGCACGTAGCCAAGGGGGGAGTCAGGCACGTAGCCAAGGGGGGAGTCAGGCATGTAGCCAAGAGGGGAGTCAGGCACGTAGCCAAGGGAGGAGTCAGGCACGTAGCCAAGGGGGGAGTCAGGCACATAGCCAAGGGTGATGGCTGGCCGTCCAAAGGTACTACAAAATCCTATACCCTTCTGTACTGTTTTAAGTGAGGTGTTAAAAGTATGGGAAAATCTCAGCTTTAGGATCTTTATGAAAACGAAACCATTCTACCTTTTTTTCGCCTACAATGATTAGAATCGATGTTTAAAGCCCATCCATGTCTTCAAGGTGATTTTAGTTACTTTTATCGAAGTATTTTGGACTACTTTTTCTTCTGTAAAAATCGTCTGACGAGCTCTCCAAAGTACGATCAAATTTTTAAAAAAAATGCCATCGGGGCTATAACATTTTAGCGGGGGTAATATCTTTTAGATTATTTGAGGAAAAACTAAGGTATTAATTATAAAGTACAATTATATAATCTAAGCATTTTCTTTATGTTTTATTTATTTGTTTTCACGCACACATTTTTTTTACCAAAACCATTTATCAAAATTATATGAATAAACAAAAAATGTAGTCAGCAAAAAAACAACTTGCACTTTAGTGGAACATTATAAAAGTTATTTGCAGACGTTAAATAATTAATCACAAACGTCTGGTGACTAAGAAAATGGCGACCACAATATGAATCTTGGAGAACTATATCCCGTCGTGGTGCTAAATAGGTAAAGATTTAGGACACGCTTTTTGGAAAAAAGTATTATAAATGTAAGTTATTTTTAAATCATCAATTTTCTACGTGTAAATTTAAAAAACATAGGAATTGCACCTAATCTATAACAAGCCTCGTACGGCAATCCCAATGTCAACCTGTACTAAGGGATGTGTATAATATTAATATAATGACTAGGCCTAGGTCTGAGTAAAATTCAGGCAAAGGCTACGACGAGGTCATCAGTGCGTAGCCGGCCCTGTAGTTCGGCTACAACTCGGGGTATTCTGCAGTTGTGCCAAAAAAAAGGGGAAATATTTTTTAAATCCACATTGCCTTTTAATTATAAAAAAAATGATAAGTGACCTTTCCAGTTGCCCGTCCATGATCAACTTGTTTTCGTGCAATTGAGTACTGACAGTCACAATGATAATTTTCTCTTCGTTCGGGTTTTTTTTTGCATACAAAACTAAGAAAGAGAGATTAAAATCAAATAATATTAGGGCGTAATCAGATTAAAAATTTTACCGCGAGAAATGTTTGACGTCGGTGAACCACAGTATCCGCATCGATGGCCTGCATGATCAGGGAAATACTTTACAATAGAGTAAGTTTCGGACATTTTTCAAATCCTCGATTCTCAATTTAACGCAAAGCTGAGTGACAGAATCTTCAACAGGGTTTTTTTTCTTTCATGACGTCATAGCAGAGTAGACGCTTTTAGAACAATGACGTAATTTGTCTACATTCTCATATTATGATACTTGATAGTGATGTAGGAGGGGGAAGGGGGAAGGGGGAAGGGAGTAGGAGACCAAGCAAGTGAATTCACTGACCCGCGGTGTGTAACGGAAATTGTGTCCAATCAATCATATCAGCAATACTATACCCCTCCCCCCTCCCAAGTAAGTATAATTCTTTATCTGATTTGTAGGCTTTCGCCTAAATTGACTTCGCAAATCTACCTGACGAAAATTTCCATTTGCCCGACTTATTTCAAAACGATATGCATGTGCAATCACACAATATAGAACAGCTGGGCATAACCCCCTCCCCCCAACAGCTAGTAGCATCGTCAGAGATATTTTGGCTTGAGGTTTAGTACTGAATTGCCAAACATGACACTGTAACAACTGTGCCCGCTTAAGGGCCCTGCATGGCAGATTTAGGGGCAAAGCCTTGGTTGGAGTCCAGGCGAATCCCCGTGGGCTCTGCAGATTTATTGTTTTTGATGCTCCAAAATTGCTAAAATTCAACACAAAGCTTCAATGATTGATTGATGAAATTGAAGATAATTTCAAATTCTACTTCTAAATAGGCAGAGGGGAATTTTCCCATGCAAATAAATGTTTGTTTGTTTGATGAAAGGCTTAACGGCACCACGACAACGACGGTCAACTTGTGCCTGAGAGGTTAGATCATTCTAGAGGTAGGGAAGAAAAGAAAACAAGGGGAGATTGAGAGAAAGACGATAACTAAAAGTCAGAAAGCTGGGATCGAGAGAGGAGGTGCGTGGGTGAAAGTAACAAAGTAGAGAGGTGCAAATAAACGAAATTTGGGTAAAATTGTGGCGACGCCTTCGACTGTTGGAAGGGGTCCAGTTGTGGGGCGGAGCCCCAGAATCTTTGACGAATTCTTGAATATAATGCCCCAAAATAGTTTTAAATCAACACAAAATTCAAAAATGCAGTGATGATGATGAGAAGAGGACAATTTCGAATTCTAATATTAAAATCTACTCAGATAAGCATTTGGGTTACAATTTTTCAACGGGCAGAGGAGAATTACCCCTGAAAATTTAGAAAATTCTGACAACATTTTGGGGCTACAGGAGACGAAGCCCCGTAAGCTCCGATGATTTCTTGCTTTTGAGACATCTAGCTGAGTTGGGCAAACTGAGTTATATATACTCTGATACCAGGATGGAAGTACATCCGACATAGTACATCTATGCCCGACTAATACCTGTGCCTGGCCAACATATAAGGAGGGAGTGTGGTGGCTCGTGCGGCCATGAAGATAACTATGGTATTACATAAAACATTTTCTCTCTTTGCGAAGAAACAAAACATAAAGGTATAATTATATATTAACTTGATTTTCTTAGAATTTTCAATACTGGGCCATTTTTTTCATACGAAATAGTCAAAATTGGAATTGCCATACATTTTGTTAAGGGGTAACCCCCCCCCCCCCCCCACCCACTACCCCCTTAAGTTACGCGAGTCCTACTTCTCATCCAGCCTTTGGGAGAAGTAAACAATGGTTGGATGGCGCTCACCCACTCACCGTCCCTCGGATGAGGACGTTAAATGGTGCAGGTCCCGACGGCAAGAGAGTCAAGTTCTTTGAACTGGTACCGACCCAGTAACATTAAGGTTTCCATAAATATGTGACACTGGCGTGGAACAATTCAAATAAATCATTATTTATATTAACTCTCAACAATTAGTTTTAACCGAATAGCACTAATGGTTTCCAATATCTTATTTTTAACTTCTGATTTTATGCCCTCCCTCCCCCTTTCTTTACAGACACATGCATCATCCATTGATTGTGGTTTATTTGGCCCATCAATTACTTCATTGAGCCCTCCACTTTCTCAAAATTTGTGGTACTGGTGGGCCACCCTGCATATTTTACACGAGGTCTTGCAACACTATTAAGTTTTAAGTTCATTATAAACAATTTTTATATGATTTGGGGGACAAATTATTTTCAAGTAGTACTTTTATTCATTTTTTGTCATTATTGTCTTATTTAGATGAAATAGTTTAAGTTTACCCCCCCCCCCCCCCGTCCCATCCCGATGGCGTAGCTTTTGCTTTAGGTCCTTGTGGATGGGCCCTTGTGGATGTGTGCGGTGGGTGGGTGTAGTGGACTGTGATTAGGTCTATTGCCAGGAATGATTGTTTTCTTAATTTATGAAATTTCAATAGCTTTCACACTTTCTATTACACCATTATATAGCGTACTTTGTCACAACGCTCGGCTATGTATATCACTGTTAAAAATCACGGGATTTAGTACAAAAAACGAAAAATCAATAAAAGCTTTTGCTAAAGACAGAAAAGCGCACTCCGTCACAAGACACTTGTATACGTCAATCTAATTTAAAAATACTCACTTTTATTTTGTTCTAGAACTTAAAGCATTAATTCTTTAGCGATAATACATTTTATATGAAAAATCGTCTTTATTTTTAAAAGTATTCATTGTAATGTTCTTTACTCAAATATCTTGTAACGGATAATTCAGCTGAGATTTGTTTTTCAAATGTTCGAAAGAGGTGGCGTCATAGATTTGCTTAGATTCAAAATTTGTGTCATTTGAACTCCTGCGGACATCATGAGAGGAAGGATGTATTATATACTTGGAATGGATTGAAGCTATGGAAGAAAAGCTGGTCAACTCGATGTTCTTTGTCAGAATAAGCAACACATTTGCAGTATTGGTAAGTTTCTTTTCCAATTCAATTATTGTTGATTTATGTTTGTGAAACTTCCAGTTATATATGATTAAAATTACCCTTCGCTGATATAATTCCATTATGACCCACGGTAACCGTTTATGAATAGTGGCGTATTTATACAGGCCGGGGGGGGGGAGAGGGGGGCTTGGTATATAAGTGTGTATATATTTTTCACGGGCCCCCTTATAGAGTCTGGGCCGGGCTCTTTTAGGGGGAAGATTTTCCCTGTCCCTAGTTACGCCACTGAAGATATGAAAAACGGGGTCTTAACTTTTATTTTTGGCCAAAATGTATCAAACTAGCCTAAATATTTCAATTTAATTAATTGATTGCAAATTTTCGAAGACAAAATTTCAATTGTGAAGTTGTGAAATAGGGCCTACTAATTTTCTATCATAATCAATAAAGCAAATAAAACATTGCAATGCTTGAGATCGTATAGACGTCCTGTAGCCGCATTTTTGTTCATATCTTGCGATAATATTGTGCCGAAGCAACTGTCCCTAAACAAAATGAAGGGTGTTTTAATCTGCAATTAAAAAAATTAAAAACTTGAACCGTAAAATAACAGACAAGTCGTTGCTCTTACCAAGGATCCTTGCAGGGCTTAATTCAGTGTGGTCTTGTCCATTAATAGCCCGGGAGGGAGGGGGTTCTTCCATATATGAGGTATATATATATTTATATGTGCCGCCCGAGCAGGTGCCTTTTTTGCACCATTTTCGTAGTGCAGGTGTCTTTTTTTAGTATAAAAAATTAGTACAATTTTTTTAGTAACAATTTTTTTTTTTCTTCCATTTTTTCCCTTTTATTTTCGTAATGCAGGTCCCAAAAAATGAGGTCTTACTGTGTTAATTTTGTACTGTTGGTCCATTTTTACAATATTTTTCTTGAACACTCACTCATACTGCAGGTATCAAAATTGTTTTCGGTTGGTGGGCTGCACATCCCTACCACTTTTAGTATGAAGTGCCACCCCCCCCCCTCTTCTCCTCCGAGACTAATAGTAGTCTCATAAATCCAAATGTTGGTCTTGTGAACCAAAAATAGTGTTGTGAAATTTAGTGTTGTTAACGGATTTAGTGCTGTTAACGAACCTCTAGTTTGACGCTTTTCGGCGCCATCTTCGTAAGTTAGTAGTGTTGTGAAAATCCTAGTAAATTAATCATCCTAAAAGATTTGTCGCCGAAAAGGCATAGCATTATTCTGCGCTACTCTCATTAACAACAAAAAATGAGTGGAAAATAGGGGTGGAAAATATTTAGTCATGCATACAAACAAATTTTATCCCTACATATTTCAAATTTGAAAACGGTTTGAGCGTTAATACAACCAACCATGGAAAATAGGACAAAATATGGCGTCTTCTCTTCCACTAACAATTATTTATAACCTTCCTCTGGGGCCGGGATTGTTATCTCCGTATTTGTTGAAGGGCTTATATGCTGTCTGTATATGTGTTATGTTTTCCTGTGGACCTTTTCAAACCGACTTTAGCCGAACATGATTTCTTCAGTGCTTTGACCAATCAAATGCTGGGGAAACTTTTCCTTGTTTCTTAACCAATCAGTTTGAGGAAAAATATATGAGCACCAATACGCGCGCGTATTTCCTTCATGTATAACGCACGTATGATATCTGCGCTTGAAAAGATTTTTTCAAACGCTTTGTCCAATACCGTGCGTGAATTGTGCAGACGGCCAAGATTCCTTCAGTATTTTATTGGTCAATAAGACTCCTCCAATATACGATTGGCCATTATGGACACGTGAATCTCGGCCATGTAACATTATTTAAATTAGTTATTCGGAAATTGCCGATTCAGATTTGAAAAGGTCTATAGCTGAATAGGGGTTTTTGCTATGGAGGATTAGTTTCGAAAGGGGCCCTGGACATCCAGTGTGACCTATGGAGTGCCATTGCTAGTTATTGCGTAAACTAAACAAGATGGGTTATCATTATTATATTAAATGACTATTTGAAAAATTGAAGGGAGGGGGGTGGGGGGGGGGGGAATTTATCGACCACAGTAGGCATATATCTATTTTGAAATATCATCAAAAAGAAGCCACATAATAAATTGCAGCTATTTTCAAGAAACATTTTTTAAATAGTCTTAAAGTATGGCTAAAAGAAGAAATTTCGTGTCAAGAAAATTGCTAAATACGTGCACTTCACTAGTTTACGGCTTCAATAGAAAATTTGATTCAATTTAGTGACATTATTTTGGCGGCTTGTTAAAAGATGTGTGAAATATTTCAATCAATCAGAAACCTTGTTTTGGATTTTCATCAATATATTATCAAAAATATATTGCAAAAATTTAATGAAAATTTGTGAGCTTCAAAATTTGTACACAAGCGTATTTTAAAAGTTCAGTATGGGGGATGGAAAGGGATTTTTTGGACGGGTTGAAATTACAAAATTAAGAAAGCCTAAAATTCAGAGAGGCTTTTAAAATGATGTTCTGTCAAGTTGTCATTTAATATAATAATGATTCTTAGCCCATCTTGTTTAGCTTAGATATTTGTGTGTGGGTGTGGGTGTGTGTGTGTGTGCAATAACTGGCTCAGGATATCACACTCCAACAATCATGCATCTCAGATGCCCAGGTTTCTTTATATTAGGTCATGCTATAGGTAATTAAGACACCTCTGTTAAGTTTATAGAAAATCTAATTGCTATATAATTATGCATACTCCTCATAGGTACATGGACGTGTAGAGACGTCAATAGCTACAATAATTTAAAACCTACAACCATCAAAGTAAAAATAAATTATGAAAATTGGTTACAAATTTATCATTTTACAGCGTTCTTAAATCTCAAGCATCAATTTGCATATTTCATGCAAGTCTTTACGCAAACCGTAGAAAAGTCTTAATCAAATGTATTAAATTCTTTCAACTGAATTCCAACATTTACTTAAACTGTTAAAGGTCTAAGGATATACTAACATCTAGGCAAATCAGTTCGTGAATTACGAAAATTTCACTTTTTGAGCTATGGCTGAGAAAAGTTTTCCACAGTTTTTAACTTATGCGAAATCGGTGATGCATAATGGGCGAAAAGCTCTAAATCTTTATGTAATTCTTTAAATGATTTTGGTCACTAAAAATGCTGGGAAAGTCTTCCTGCTAGAAAAATGCTAGCATTTGATTGGGGTTATGGTACCCTCCAAAAAGATGAAATAATAATAATTAAATAAAATAAATATTTTTGACAGAATTTGCCGCACGACTTTAAAGATTTAACATTTACAAACAAAAGTATCAAGTTTGTCCTGTAATATATTCAAAAAATTCATAAAATATGCAAATTGTGCGTGCGATTTGGAAACGCTGTAAAATGGAACAGTTTAAACCTATTTTGATGGAATTTGTTGTTGATATGATGGGTTTTAATCAATTCTAAATCGAGCTAATGCTGCTTCTACACGTCCATATTCCAGTTTACCTTTTTATATTTACGATTGTGCTTTCAATTCTGTTCTTTAGTGTGTAGCCTTTTATTGTATTACCTTGCTAGTATATTTCCTATTCTTATTCAATATCATTTTGGTTTATGCTTGCATGAATGTTAGGCGCATTAGAATAAGTTGTATTTAGATATAGCGCCACATATTTTATAAAGTTGAGCTTGAACTTGTGATGTATTATTGGGCGAACTTTATATTTTATTTTGTAAATACTTTTGTCTGCTGCCCTCCTTAAGAGGATATACATGCAAGTTGAAATCTATTTCGAATAAGATAAGATAGTTTTAAGTGTTTGCAAGTTCAAATAAAATACATTACCAATTTGTTTAAGTCGATGGACGATTAGCAATTGAGATTCTTTAAAACAAAATGTATTTTATGATGTATGCCAAGGATGACACTTTAAACTTTTCATAAATTAAATTCTCAGCTTAAATTCTTTGAACATTGAATGTCGTTCAAAGAAGTCAGTAAAAATAATTAGAATATATAAGCTCTATAGGTTTTGACGGTATATAAAGATTCAAGTATGAATTTATTTTAAATAAAATAAAAATACATGTTGGCCTACGTGCTCGCAATTTCGGAAATACAATGACAATTTTGATTATATATTTTTATATATGATATGTGGAGAAACAGCTTAAAGGATTAGTTCAGGGGTCAAGCAAGTCTATCTTATATTAAAGAGGACTTCGAAAAAGAAAAAAATAGTAAAGAAAGCATTAAAAAATCTTATTCCGTTAAGGAGAAATCTAAGTTTAAAGTTTGGTATCATTTGTGTAGAAACAATTGAAATCAGACAAGTTGTGATGTCATAGCCTCAGATTCCCCAAGTCTTTATGTATTCTATTATATTTTGTAGTGTAATTTTGTGGTGCAAAAGCCATGGGATATGTCAGAAAAGTAGTAAAACTGAATCTAGGAAGGGTATTTATTATATACCACCTGAAAAAAGTTTGAGGGAAAATAATTTAAAAAGTGAACAAAATTAAATAAACATTCCTTAAAATACTTTAACAATTGTTCAGAATGTGAGGATGAGGGCGTAAACCTTCCATAGTAGTCTTACTACACCAGTCATTTCTACACAGATAAGACGCAGCTTTAAACTTGAATATCTTCTTAATGGATTAAGATTTTTGAATGCTTTCTTCACTATTTTGTTTCTTTTAAAGTCCTCTATCATATCATATAGACTTGCATGAATCCTGAAC
This sequence comes from Chiridota heheva, assembly GCA_020152595.1. Classification (NCBI taxonomy): domain Eukaryota; kingdom Metazoa; phylum Echinodermata; class Holothuroidea; order Apodida; family Chiridotidae; genus Chiridota; species Chiridota heheva. The sequence continues at coordinate 222,827 of JAIGNY010001295.1, read as the reverse complement.
TAATCCTTCAAACTCTTCTAAATTAAATTCTTAATGGGGCGCTAGACCGAAAAGTTAGGGCGTAAACATTCAAATGCTTATTTAGCACACAACGGTAAAACATACCGTCATAATATGAGTATTCAAGTAAAATTTGCCCTCACGTCGTCTGTGGGCTATGAAAGCATGAAGTTTATCGATGTTTTGTGGATGATACATCTGTGAAATGAGTAAAAATGAGCGCCCTCACTTTTCGTTCTAGTGCTCCATGTTTAAAGAAATTTTACTATAGAATGATTAGAATGCCTAGGCCAGATAGAAGTTGAAATTATTTGAAATAAAAATAAGATACATTTAAGTGTTTAAAAGGTCAAATGAAATTTGAACTTTGAACACGTTTTAAAGGTCTATGGACGATTAGTAATTGAGATGCTTTTAAATACATTTTGTGATGTATGACAGGATGACAGATCCAACAATTCTTAAATTAAATTCTTAGCTTAAATTCTTTGAATGTCGTTCAAAGAATTTTTACTATAAAAAATGATTAGAATGTTTTAACTTGACCGTATAGAACTTGAAATTTATTTAAAATAAATCAAAATAAAATAAAAGATTAATGAAAAAATAGAATAACTTGTAAAGGTCTGTGGACGATTAGCGATTAGCATTTAAATGCTTTTAATATATTGTGTGATGTATGATAGTGATGACAGCTTAAACGCTTCTTAAATTAAATTCTCAGCTTAAATTTTTTCAACGTTGTTCAATGAGTTTCTACTAAAGAAAATAATCAGAATGTCTAAGCTAGATAGTGTTTTACTGTAAAGATTTCAAACATTTTTGTCTGTTGCCCTTAAAATTTATTTAAAATGAAATAAAAGATATCAACAATAAGAAAGTATATATATGGACGATTACCAATATTAAAGGAACACTAGACCAAAAAGTGAGGGCGTATTTATAGAGGCCCCCCCGCCCCGTCCTCTTTCCCTAAACAAAAATCGAATGCTTATCTAGTACACGACAGTTAATTTTCTGGTTATTATGGATATTCAAGTGACCTTCAAGTTAAACTCATGTCGTCTAAGGCTATGAAGGCAAGAAGTTTATTGATCTGTTGTGGATAATATAAGTGTAAAATTCGCAAAAACAAGCGCTTTCTTTTAGTCTTCCTTTAAAATGCCTTTTTAAACTATATGTTGTGATATATGAGAGGAATAACAGGGATAAATTCTCAACTTAAATCCTTAGAATGTCGTTCAAAGGAATTTTACTATAGAAAATAATCGAATGCCTAAGGTAGATACAAGTTGAAATTTATTTGAAATAAAATAAAATACATTTAACACTTTGTAAAGGTCTTTGAACGATTAATTGAGATGCTTTTTTAGAATATATCTTGTGATGTGTTACAGGGATGGAAGCTTAAGCTATTCATAAATTAAATTTTCAGCTTAAATTCTTAGAATATAGTTCAAAGAAATTTTACTATAGAAAATGATTAAAATATCTAAGCCAAATAGAAGTTGAAATTTATTTTAAATAAAGTAAAAAACATTTAAGTGTTTGCAAGAACAAATAAAATAAAACACATTAACAATTCTTGAATTAAATTCTCAGCTGAACTTCTTTGAATGTCGCTCATAGACTTTTAGAAAATAGTGAGAATGTCTAAGCTAAGCAGTGTTTGACAGTAAAGATTTCAAACAGTTTTTCTGTTGCCCTCCTTCAGAGGAAATATACGAAAATTGAAATCAATTTTGAATAAAGCAAAACACATTAAGAATTTTTTAAAACCTATGGACGATTAGCAATTAAGAAACCTTTTTAAAATATATGTTGTGATGTATGACAGGAATGACAGGGATAAATTCTCAGCTTAAATCCTTAGAATATTGTTCAAAGAAATTTTACTGTAGAAAATGATTAGAATGCGTGAGTCAGATGGACGTTTAAATTTATTTGAAATAAAATCAAATACATTTCATTTCACAGTTCACAAGTTCAAATGAAATCCACTGATTATTTTTAAAGGTATACGGACGATTAGCAATTGAGATGCTTTAAAAATATATTGTGTGATGGATGACAATCTAAAAGCTTACAAAATTCTCAAATTAAATTCTCAGCTTAAATTCTGTGAATATCGTAAAATAAATTTTACTGTTGAAAATGCTTAGAATGTCGAAACCAGATAGACGTTGAAATTGATCTAAAATAAAATAGAATAATAATTAGGCAACAAAATATTTTTTTTTTTTTAAATCTACGGACGATTATTCATCGAGATGCTTTTAAATATCTTTTGTGATGTATGACAGGGATGACAGCTGAAACTCTTCTTAAAATAAATTATTAGCTTAAATTTTTGAATGTCGTTCAAAAAATTTCTTTTAGAGAAAATAATTAGTTTGTCTGAGGCAGTTTTTGACCGTAAAGATTCAAAAAGGTTTTCTGTTGCCCTCCGTCAGAAGAGATACACGCAACTTGAAAGTAACTTAAAATAAAATAAAACACATCAACAATTTTTCAAAGGTCTATGAACGGTTAGCAATTAAGATGCTTTTTGAAATATATTTGTGACGTATGACAGGGATGACAGATTCAGCTTAAATTCTTAGAATGTCGTTCAAAGAAATTTTACTAAATTTTACTTAAAAAATGATCAAAATAAGCCAGATAGTAGTTGAAATTCATTTTAAATAAAACAAAACACATTGTCGTTCAGAGAAACTTAACACTATAGAAAATAATTAAAATGTCTAAGCCAGATAGAAGTTGAAATTTAGCTTATATAAAAAAAAAAACACATTTAAGTGTTCGCAAGATCAAATAAAATAAAACACATTAACAATTTTGAAAGGTCTATGAACAATTAGCAAATAAGATTATTTTTGGAATATATTTTGTGATGTGTGACAGGAATGGAAGCTTAAGCTATTCATAAATTAAATTTTCAGCTTAAATTCTTAGAATATAGTTCAAAGAAATTTTACTATAGAAAATGATTAAAATATCTAAGCCAAATAGAAGTTGAAATTTATTTTAAATAAAGTAAAAAACATTTAAGTGTTTGCAAGAACAAATAAAATAAAACACATTGAGAATCTTTCAAAGTCTATGGACATAAAGCATTTGAGCTTAAACTCTTAAATCTTCAATTGGACTTTCAGCTTCAATTCTTAGACTATCGTTCAAAGAAATTTTACTGAAGAAAATGTTTAGAATGTCTACCCCAGATAGTCTTTCATCGTAAAGATTCAAAACAGTTTGTCTGTTGTCCTCAGTCAGAGGAATATACGCAAGTTGAAATTTATTTTCAATAAAATTAAATACATGTTAATGTCAGATTGTTTTTGACGGTAAAGATTCAAAACATTTTGTCTGTTGCCCTTCTTCAGAGGTAAAACACCCAAGTCTAAATCTATTTTAGATAAAATGATTTAAAATAAAACATAATACATAAACAATTTTCAAAGGTTTATGGACAATTAGCGATTGAGATGCTTTTTGACATATATTTTGTGACGTATGACAGGGATAACAGATTCAGTTTAAATTCTTAGAATGTCGTTCAAAGAATTTTTACTAAATTTTACTTAAAAATGATTAAAATGTCTATAAGCCAGATAGTAGTTGAAATTTATTTTAAATAAAATAAAACACATTGTCGTTCAGAGAAATTTAACACTATAAAAAATGATTCAAATGTTTAAGCCAGATAGAAGTTGAAATTTATTTTATATAAAATAAAACACAGTTAAGTGTTCGCAAGATCAAATAAAATAAAACACATTAACAATTTTGAAAGGTTTATGAACGATTAGCAAATAAGATTATTTTTTGAAATATATTTTGTGATGTATGACAGGAATGGAATAAGCTATTCATAAATTAAATTCTCAGCTTATATTCTTAGAATATAGTTCAAAGAATTTTACTATAAAAATGATCAAAATATCTAAGCCAGATAGAAGTTGAAATTTATTTTAAATAAAGTAAAATACATTTAAGTGTTCGCTAGAACAAATAAAATAAAACACATTATGAATTTTGAAAGGTCTATGAACAATTAGCAACTAAGATTCTTTTTGAAATATATTTTGTGATGTATGACAGGAATGGAATAAGCTATTCGTCAATTAAATTTTCAGCTTATATTCTTAGAATATAGTTCAAAGAAATTTTACTATAAAAATGATTAAAATTTCTAAGCCAAATAGAAGTTAAAATTTATTTCAAATAAAGTAAAATACATTTAAGTGTTCGCAAGAACAAATAAAATAAAACACATTAACAATCTTTCAAGGTCTATGGACAATTCACATTTGAGCTTAAACTCTTAAATCTTTAATTGGACTTTCAGCTTCAATTCTTAGACTATCGTTCAAAGAAATTTTACTGAAGAAAATGTTTAGAATGTCTACCCCAGATAGTGTTTAATCGTAAAGATTCAAAACAGTTTGTCTGTTGCCCTCAGTCAGAGGTATATACGCAAGTTGAAATTTATTTTCAATAGAATAAAATACATGTTAATGTCAGATTGTTTTTGACGGTGAAGATTCACAACATTTTGTCTGTTGCCCTTCTTCAGAGGTAAAACACCCAAGTCTAAATCTATTTTAGATAAAATGATTTAAAATAAAACATAATACCTAAACAATTTTCAAAGGTTTATGGACAATTAGCGATTGAGATGCTTTTTGAAATATATTTTGTGACGTATGACAGGGATGACAGATTCAGTTTAAATTCTTAGAATGTCGTTCAAAGAGTTTTTACTAAATTGTACTTAAAAATGATTAAAATGTCTATAAGCCAGATAGTAGTTGAAATTTATTTCAAATAAAATAAAACACATTGTCGTTCAGAAAACTTAACACTATAGAAAATGATTCAAATGTCTAAGCCAGATAGAAGTTGAAATTTATTTTACATAAAATAAAACACATTTAAGTGTTCGCAAGATCAAATAAAATAAAACACATTAACAGTTTTGAAAGGTCTATGAACGATTAGCAAATAAGATTATTTTTTGAAATATATTTTGTGATGTATGACAGGAATGGAATAAGCTATTCATCAATCTAATTTTTAGCTTATATTCTTAGAATATAGTTCAAAGAAATTTTACTATTAAAAATGATTAAAATATCTAAGCCAAATAGAAATTGAAATTTATTTTAAATAAAGTAAAATACATTTAAGTGTTTGCAAGAACAAATAAAATAAAACACATTAACAATCTTTCAAGGTCTGTGGACAATTAGCAATTGAGCTACAACTCTTAAAAAACTTCAGTTAGACTTTCAGCTTCAATTCTTAGACTATCGTTCAAAGAAATTTTACTAAAGAAAATGTTTAAAATGTCTACACCAGATAGTGTTTAATCGTAAAGATTCAAAACAGTATGTCTGTTGTCCTCCGTCAGAGGAAATATACGCAAGTCGAAATTTATTTTCAATAGAATAAAATACATTCACAATTGTGAAAGGTCTATGCACGATTAGCAATTAAAATGCTTTTCAAAATATATTTTGTGATGTATGGCAGGGATGAAAACTCAGACAATTCTGAATTAAATTCTCAGCTTAAATTCTTAGAATGTCGTTCAAAGAAATTTTACTATAGAATGTTTAAGCCAGATAAAAGTTGAAATTTAAATTTAAATAAATAAAGCTTAAAATACATTCACCAATTTTAAATATAAGGATAATGACGATTATTAATGTTTTTAAGAAATACATTTTGCAAGACAGGGATTTAAATAAAAAATTCTTTGAATGAAAACATATCTCACCAATTTTTTGAATATAAAACAGTTTATCTGTTGCCCTTCTTCAGAGGTAAAACATAATGATAAAATAATTTAAAATAAAACAGATTATTTTCAATTAGGACAATGCTTTTGCTTTTTGAAATACATTTTGTGAAATGACATTTTTTAAATTCTTAGAATGTCGAAAGAATTTTACTAAATTTTACTAAAAGAATGATTAAAATGTCTATAAGCCAGATAGTAGTTGAAATTTATTTTATATAAAATAAAACACATTTAAGAAAACAAAATAAAACACATTAACAATTTTAAAAGGTCTATGATTAGAAAAGATTCTTTTAAAGAATATATTTTGTGATGTGTGACAAATGAAAGCAAGCTATTCTTAAATTAAATTCTTTATTCATAGAATACATTTCAAAGAAATTTTGCTATAGAAAATGATTAAAATATTTAAGCCAAATAGAAGTTGAAATTTATTTTAAATAATGTAAAATACATTTAAGTGTTCATTAAAGTAAAACACATTAACAATCTTTCAAGATGGACAATTAGCGTTCAACTCCTAAAAACTTCAATTAATTTTCTTACGTTCAAAGAAATTTTACTGAAGAAAATAAAATAGTGTTTAATCGTAAAGATGTCAAGCCAGATAGTTTTGATTGTTTTGACGGTAAAGATTAAAAAAAACACAGTTTATCTAAACAATTTTCAAAGCCCTTTTTGAAATATATTTTGTGACTTGACAGGGATGAAAAACAAAGAGTTTTACTAAGTCTAGAAATTTATTTTAGATAAAATATATAATCTGTTCAAATAAAATAAAACAATTTTTTGAACGCCAGTGCACCACAACAATGGTTTCTTAGAATATAGTTCAAAGGCCGTTTAAGCGTTCGCAAGAACAAATAAAATGAAACACATTAACAATCTTTCAAGACAATTAGCAATTGTCGATGTTGAATATACGCAAGTTGTCAATAGAATAAAATACATTCACAATTGTGAAAGGTCTATGAACAATTAGCAATTAAAATTGTATGGCAGGGATGAAAACTCAGTCCGAATGTTTAAGCCAGATCATTAAGTATTAAAATAAAAAACATTCACCAATTTTTTTTTTAAGAAATACATTTTGCGATGTACGATATGAAAGCTTCAAACACTTTTTTTATATTCGCAGCCCAAATTATTGAATGTCTATCATAAAATAAAATGATAGAATGTTAAGCCAGATAGTTTTTGACGGTAAAGATTCAAAACAGTTTATCTGTTGCCCTTCTTCAGAGGTAAAACACCCAAGTCTAAATCTATTTTAGATAAAATAATTTAAAATAAAACAGAATACATGAACAATTTTCAAAGGTCTATGGACAATTAGCGATTGAGATGCTTTTTGAAATACATTTTGTGACGTATGACAGGGATGACAGATTCAGTTTAAATTCTTAGAATGTCGTTTAAAGAATTTTTACTAAATTTTACTAAAAGAATGATTAAAATGTCTATAAGCCAGATAGTAGTTGAAATTTATTTTATATAAAATAAAACACATTTAAGTGTTCGCAAGATCAAATAAAATAAAACACATTAACAATTTTAAAAGGTCTATGAACAATTAGCAACTAAGATTCTTTTAAAAATATATTTTGTGATGTGTGACAGGAATGGAATAAGCTATTCTTAAATTAAATTCTTAGCTTATATTCTTAGAATATAGTTCAAAGAAATTTGACTATAGAAAATGATTAAAATATCTAAGCCAAATAGAAGTTGAAATTTATTTAAATAAAGTAAAATACATTTAAGTGTTCGCAAGAACAAATAAAATAAAACACATTAACAATCTTTCAAGGTCTATGGACGATTAGCAATTGAGCTTAAACTCTTAAATCTTCAATTAGACTTTCAGCTTCAATTCTTAGAATATCGTTCAAAGAAATTTTACTGAAAAAAATGTTTAGAATGTCTACGCCAGATAGTGTTTAATCGTAAAAATTCAAAACAGTATGTCTGTTGCCCTCAGTCAGAGGAGATATACGCAAGTTGAAATTTATTTTTAATAGAATAAAATACATTCACAATTGTGAAAGGTCTATTCAGAATATGTTTTGTGATGTATGGCAGGGATGAAAACTCAGACAATTCTGAATTAAATTCTCAGCTTAAATTCTTAGAATGTCGTTCAAAGAAATTTTACTATAGAATGTTTAAGCCAGATAGAAGTTGAAATTTATTTTAAATAAAGTTAAATACATTAAGTGTTTGCAAGCTCAAATAAAATAGAAAACATTCACCAATTTTGAATATAAGGATAATGACGATTATTAATTAGGATGCTTTTAAGAAATACATTTTGCGATGTACGACAGGGATGAAAGCTTCAAACACTTCTTATATTCGCAGCCTAAATTCTTTGAATGTCGTTCAAATAATTTCTACTATAGATAAAATGATTAGAATGTCTAAGCCAGATAGTTTTTGACGGTAAAGATTCAAAACAGTTTATCTGTTGCCCTTCTTCAGAGGTAAAACACCCAAGTCTAGATCTATTTTAGATAAAATAAATTTAAAATAAAACAGAATACATGAACAATTTTCAAAGGTCTATGGACAATTAGCGATTGAGATGCTTTTTGAAATATATTTTGTGACGTATGACAAGAATAACAGATTCAGTTTAAATTCTTAGAATGTCGTTTAAAGAATTTTTACTAAATTTTACTAAAAGAATGATTAAAATGTCTATAAGCCAGATAGTAGTTGAAATCTATTTTATATAAATAAAACACATTTAAGTCTTCGTCAGATCAAATAAAATAAAACACATTAACAATTTTAAAAGGTCTATGAATAATTAGCAACTAAGATTCTTTTAAAAATATATTTTGTGATGTGTGACAGGAATGGAATAAGCTATTTATAAATTAAATTCTCAGCTTATATTCTTAGAATATAGTTCAAAGAAATTTTACTATAAAAAATGATTAAAATATCTAAGCCAAATAGAAGTTGAAATTTATTTTAAATAAAGTAAAATACATTTAAGTGTTCGTAAGAACAAATAAAATAAAACACATTAACAATCTTTCAAGGTTTATGGACAATTAGCAATTGAGCTTAAATTCTTTAAACTTCAATTGGACTTTCAGCTTCAATTCTTAGAATATCGTTTATGAAATTTTACTGAAAAAAATGTTTGGAATGTCTACGCCAGATAGTGTTTAATCGTAAAGATTTAAAACAGTTTGTCTGCTGCCCTCCGTCAGAGGAAATAAACGCAAGTTGAAATTTATTTTCGATAGAATAAAATACATTCACAATTGTGAAAGGTCTATGAACGATTAGCAATTAAAATGCTTTTTAAAATATTTTTTGTGATGTATGGCAGGGATGAAAACTCAGACAATTCTGAATTAAATTCTCAGCTTAAATTCTTAGAATGTCGTTCAAAGAAATTTTACTATAAAATGTTTAAGCCAGATAGAAGTTGAAATTTATTTTAAATAAAGTTAAATACATTAAGTGTTCGCAAGTTTAAACAAAATAGAGAACATTAACCAATTTGAATATAAGGATAATGACGATCATAATTAAGATGCTTTAAAAAAAAATACATTTTGCGATGTACGACAGAGATAAAAACTTTAAACACTTTTTATATTCGCAGCTTAAATTCTTTGAATGTCGCTCAAATAATTTATACTACAGATAAAATGATTAGAATGTCTCAGCCAGATAGTTTTTGACGGTAAAGATTAAAACAGTTTATCTGTTGCCCTTCTTCAGAGGTAAAACGCCTAAGTCTAAATTTATTTTAGATAAAATATAATTTAAAATAAAACAGAATACATGAACAATTTTCCAAGGTCTATGGACGATTAGCGATTGAGATACTTTTTGAAATGTATTTTGTGACGTATGACTAGGATGACAGCTTAAGCTCTTCTTAAATTAAATTCTCAGCTTATATTCTTTGAATGTTTTCTAAATATTTCTTCTGAAATAACCTTTTTATCTTAAATTCTTTGAATGTCGTTTAAAGAATTTCTTCTATAGAAAATAATTAGAATTGTCTAAGCCAGATAGTTTTTACAGTAAAGATTCAATGCAGTCGTTGTTATCACTATATTTTGTAATGTATCAATTATAAAAGAAAGATGTTCACATGAATAATCCTGTCTGGTCATACGTCACATATTTTTGCCCATTACAGAAATATTCAAGTGGATTTTCATTTTCATATGTGATAGAAGTCCTATCAGATACGAAAATGAAAATTCACGGGAATATTCCTTTAATGTGCAAATGTGTGATGTATATGACCAGACAGGGTTATCTATTTTTCGTTTTTTTAAATCTTCTGAAATCTTCTTTATCGTTTAAAACTTAAGACATTCTAATAAATTCAAAGAATTTTAGCTGTTAGAATTAAGCGCTAAAGCTGTCGCAATATATCTTTACAAAAATATTACCTTTAAAAGTTGATAATGTATTTTATTTAATTTAAAATCAATTTTAACTTGCAAGGAGGGAAATATATTTCAAAAAATCTTTTCAAATTATTCTTTATTGCAGAAATGATTTGAAAGGCATTGAAAAATGTAAGTTTAAAATGTAAGATTTGAAGGATCCACAATTAATTTGAAACACTATAGGAAGACATCAAGACCCAGCAGGACCCGCGACCAGCAAAACCAGCAGGACAAAAGACTAGTAGGACCAACAGGCCGACCGGGGCCAACCCAGGAAAGCCGACTTAGGAGACCGACCGGGAAGACCGACGGGGAAGACCGACCGGGGAGACCGACCGGGGAGACCGAGGAGACCGAGGAGACCGACCGACGGGAGGGAGACCGACGGAGGGAGACCGACGGAGGAGACCGACGGGAGAGACCGACGGAGGGAGACCGACGGAGGGAGACGGCCGAGGAGACCGACGGAGGGAGACCGACCGAGGGAGACCGACGGAGGGAGACCGACGGAGGGACCGAGAGACCGACGGCGGGAGACCGACGAGGAGACGACGAGGGAGACCGACGGAGGGAGACCGACGGAGGGAGACCGACGGAGGAGACCGACGGAGGGAGACCGGCGGAGGAGACCGACGGAGGGAGACCGACGAGAGACCGACCGGAGGAGACCGACGGAGGGAGACCGACGGAGGAGACCGACGGAGGGAGACCGACGAGGGAGACCGGACCGGAGGAGAGACCGGCGGGGGACCGACGGGAGACCGACCGGAGGGAGACCGACGAGGGAGACCGACCGGAGGGGACCGGAGGGGAGACCGGCGGAGGGGAGACCGACGGAGGGAGACCGGCGGAGGGAGACCGACGAGGGAGACCGACGGAGGGAGACCGACGAGGAGACCGACCGGAGAGACCGACGGAGGGAGACCGACGAGGGGAGACCGACGGAGGGAGACCGACGGAGAGACCGGCGGAGGGAGACCGGCGGAGGAGACCGACGGAGGGAGACCGACGGAGGGAGACCGACGGAGGAGACCGACGGAGGGAGACCGACGGAGGGAGACCGACGGAGAGGGACCGACGGAGGGAGACCGACGGAGGGAGACCGACCGGAGGGAGACCGACCGGAGGGAGACCGACCGGAGGGAGACCGACCGAGGAGACCGACGGAGGGAGACCGACGGAGGGAGACCGACGGAGGGAGACCGACCGGAGGGAGACCGACGAGGGAGACCGACGGAGAGACCGACGGAGGAGACCGACGAGGGAGACCGACCGGAGGGAGACCGACGGAGGGAGACCGACGAGGAGACCCGACGGAGGGAGACCGACGGAGGGAGACCGACGGGGAGACCGACGGAGGGGAGACCGACCGAGGGGAGACCGACCGAGGGGAGACCGACGAGGGAGACCGACGGAGGGAGACCGACCGGAGGGAGACCGACGGAGGGAGACCGACCGGAGGGACCGGCGAGGAGACCGACGGAGGGAGACCGACGGAGGAGACCGACGGGGAGACCGACGGAGGGAGACCGACGAGGGAGACCGACCGAGGGAGACCGACGGAGGAGACCGACGAGAGACCGACGGAGGGGAGACCGACGGAGGGAGACCGACGGAGGGGAGACCGACGGAGGGACCGACGGAGGGAGACCGGGGAGGGAGACCGACGGAGGGAGACCGACGGAGGAGACCGACGGAGGGAGACCGACGGAGGGAGACCGACGGAGGGAGACCGACCGGAGGGAGACCGACGGAGGGAGACCGACGGAGGGAGACCGACCGGGGGAGACCGACCGGAGGGAGACCGACGGAGGGAGACCGACCGAGGGAGACCGACCGAGGGAGACCGACCGGAGGGAGACCGACGGAGGGAGACCCGACGGAGGGAGACCGACGGAGGGAGACCGACGGAGGGAGACCGACGGAGGGAGACCGACCGGAGGGAGACCGACGGAGGGAGACCGACCGGAGGGAGACCGACGAGGGAGACCGAGGAGGGAGACCGACCGGGGGAGACCGGCCGGAGAGACCGACCGACCGGCGGAGGGAGACCGACCGGCGGAGGGAGACCGGCGGAGGGAGACCGACCGACGGAGGAGACCGACCGACGGAGGGGAGACCGACCGGCGGAGGGGAGACCGGACCGGCGGAGAGACGACCGGCCGGAGGGGAGACCGACGCCGACCGGGGAGACCGACGCCGACCGGGGAGACCGACGCCGACCGGGGAGACCGACGAGGAGACCGACGGAGGGAGACCGGACGGAGAGACCGGCGGAGGGAGACCGGCGAGGAGACCGACGGAGAGACCGGCGGAGGAGACCGACGGAGGGAGACCGACGGAGGGAGACCGGCGGAGGGAGACCGACGGAGGGAGACCGACGGAGGGAGACCGACCGACGGAGGAGACCGACCGGCCGGAGGGACCGACCGGCGGAGGAGACCGACCGACGGAGAGACCGACCGACGGAGGGAGACCGACCGACGGAGGGAGACCGACCGACCGGAGGGAGACCGACCGACCGGAGGGGGCGGCCGACCGGAGGGCGGCGACCGACCGGAGGGGGACCGACCGACCGGAGGGGGCGACCGACCGGAGGGGGCGACCGACCGGAGGGGGCGACCGACCGGAGGGGGACCGACCGGAGGGGGACCGACCGGAGGGAGACCGACCGACCGGAGGGCGACCGACCGGAGGGGGCGACCGACCGGAGGGGGCGACCGACCGGAGGGGGCGACCGACCGGAGGGGGCGACCGACCGGAGGGGGCGACCGACCGGAGGGGGCGACCGACCGGAGGGGGCGACCGACCGGAGGGCGACCGACCGGAGGGGGCGACCGACCGGAGGGGGCGACCGACCGGAGGGGGCGACCGACCGACCGGAGGGGGCGACCGACCGACCGGAGGGGGCGACCGACCGGGGGGGCGACCGACCGGGGGCGACCGACCGGGGGCGACCGACCGGGGGCGACCGACCGGGGGCGACCGACCGGGGCGACCGACCGGGGGCGACCGACCGGGGCGACCGACCGGGGCGACCGACCGGGGGCGACCGACCGGGGGGATCGACCGACCGCGGGGGCGACCGACCGCGGGGGCGACCGACCGCGGGGGGCGACCGACCGCGGGGGCGACCGACCGCGGGGGGGCGACCGACCGCGGGGGCGACCGACCGCGGGGGCGACCGACCGCGGGGGCGACCGACCGCGGGGGCGACCGACCGCGGGGGCGACCGACCGCGGGGCGACCGACCGCGGGGGCGACCGACCGCGGGGCGACCGACCGCGGGGGCGACCGACCGCGAAGCGACCGACGACGCGAGGCGACCGACGGCGGGCGACCGACGCGGGGCGACCCGACCGACAGCGACCGCGAAGCGACCCGACGCGAAGCGACCGACCGGGAAGCGACCGACATGAGAAGCGACCGGCGACCGACCCGACCCGACGCAGAGAGCGACCGACGCGAAGCGACCCGACGCGAAAACGACCGACGCGAAGCGACCGACGGCGAGCGACCGACCGACGGGGCGACCGACAGCGGAGGCGACCGACGCGAAGCGACCGACGCGAAGCGACCGACAGCGAAGCGACCGACAGCGACGACCGACGGGCGACCGACAGCGAAGCGACCGACGCGAAGCGACCGACGAAGCGACCGACAGCGGGGGCGACCGACGCGAAGCGACCGACAGCGAAGCGACCCGACGCGAAGGGGCGACCGACAGCGAAGCGACCGACGGGGCGACCGACATGGGGCGACGACGCGGGAGCGACACCCGACCGACAGGGGGCGACCGACAGGGGGAGACCGACGCTGGGGACCGACCGCTGGGGGAGACCGACTGGGGGAGACCGACCGCTGGGGGGAGACCGACCGGGGGAGACCGACAGCGGGGGGAGACCGACCGCGGGGGGGAGACCGACCGCGGGAGACCGGCCAGCGGGGGGGAGACCGACCGACGGGAGAGACCGACTGCTGGGGGAGACCGACCGCTGGGCGAGACCGACGACCGAGGCGGGGGCCGACCGACGGCGGAGGCCGACCGCGGCGGAGGCCGACCACATGGGGCGGAGGCCGACAGCGGGCGGAGGCCGACGGGGCGGAGGCCGACCGCGGGCCGGGGCGGAGGCCGACGCAGCGGGCGGAGGCCGACCGACGGCGGAGGCGGACCCCGGCGGAGGCGCGGGCGGAGGCCGACCGCGGGGCGGAGGCCGACCCGCGAGCGGAGGCCCGACAGCGGGCGGAGGCGATCAGCGGGGCGGAGGCGACGCAGCGGAGGCCGACAGCGGGCGGAGGCCGACGCGGGGCGGAGGCGACCGCGGGCGGAGGCGACAGCGCGGGGCGGAGGCCGACCGCGGGCGGAGGCCGACCGGGGCGGAGGCCGACCAGCGGGGCGAGGCCGACAGCGAAGCGGAGGCCGACAGGGAGCGGAGGCCGACGCCAGGCGGAGGCCGACGGGGGCGGAGAGACCGACCGGGGGCGGACGACCGGGGGCGGAGACCGACCGAAGGCGGAGACCGACCGGGGCGGAGACCGACCGGGGGGGGAGACCGGCCGGGGGCCGGGGCGACCGGGGGCGGAGACCGGCCGGGGGCGGAGACCGACCGGGGGCGGAGACCGACCGGGGGCGGAGACCGACCGGGGGCGGAGACCGACCGGGGGCGGAGACCGACCGGGGGCGGAGACCGACCGGGGCGGAGACCGACCGGGGGCGGAGACCGACCGGGGCGGAGACCGGCCGGGCGAGACCGACCGGGAGAGACAGACCAGACCGCCGGCCGGGGAAGACCAGCCGGCCGGAGGGGAGACCAGCCGGCGGGGGAGGGGGAGACCGGCCAGGAGGAAGACCGGCCAGGGGGGAGACCGACCAGGTCTCCCCGGGTCGGCCGGTCTCCCCGGGTCGGCCGGTCTCCCCGGGTCGGCCGGTCTCCCGGGTCGGCCGGTCTCCCGGTCGGCCGGTCTCCCGGTCTCGGGTCGGCCCGGTCTCCCGGTCGGCGTCGGTCTCCCCGGTCGGCGTCGGTCTCCCCGGTCGGCGTCGGTCTCCCCGGTCGGCGTCGGTCTCCCCGGTCGGCGTCGGTCTCCCCGGTCGGCGTCGGTCTCCCGGTCGGCCCGGTCTCCCGGTCTCGGTCGGCGGTCTCCCGGTCCGGCCGGTCTCCCGTCCGGCCGGTCTCCCCGTCCGGCGGTCTCCCCGGTCGGCGGTCTCCCCGTCCGCCGTCTCCCCCGTCCGCCGGTCTCCCCGGTCCGGCGGTCTCCCGGTCCGCCGGTCTCCCGTCCGCCGGTCTCCCGGTCGGCCGGTCTCCCGGGTCCGGCGGTCTCCCCCCCGTCCGGCGGTCTCCCGTCCGCGGTCTCCCCCGTCCGGCGGTCTCCCGTCGGCCGGTCTCCCGGTCCGGCGGTCTCCCGGTCGGCCGGTCTCCCCGTCGGCCGGTCTCCCGGTCGGCCGGTCTCCCGGTCGGCCGGTCTCCCGGTCCGGCGGTCTCCCGATCGGCGGTCTCCCCGTCCGGCGGTCTCCCGTCCGCCGGTCTCCCGGTCGGCGGTCTCCCGTCCGGCGGTCTCCCGTCGGCCGGTCTCCCGTCCGGCGGTCTCCCAGTCGGCGCCGTCTCCCAGTCGGCCGCCGGTCTCCCCCGGCGGCGGTCTCCCGGTCGGCGGTCTCCCGTCGGCGGTCTCCCCCGGTCGGCGGTCTCCCCGTCGGCGGTCTCCCAGTCGGCGGTCTCCCGTCGGCGGTCTCCCGGTCGGCGGTCTCCCCCGTCGGCGGTCTCCCCCGTCGGCGGTCTCCCAGGTCGGCGGTCTCCCGTCCGGCCCGGTCTCCCCAGTCGGCGGTCTCCCCCAGTCCGGCCGGTCTCCAGTCCGGCGGTCTCCCAGTCGGCCGGTCTCCCGTCGGCGGTCTCCCGTCGGCGGTCTCCCGTCGGCGGTCTCCCGATCGGCGGTCTCCCGGTCGGCGGTCTCCCCTGTCGGCGGTCTCCCAGTCGGCGGTCTCCCCGTCGGCGGTCTCCCCGTCGGCGGTCTCCCGTCGGCGCCGGTCTCCCGTCGGCGGTCTCCCGTCGGCGGTCTCCCGTCGGCGGTCTCCCCGTCGGCGGTCTCCCCAGGCGGTCTCGATCCGGCGGTCTCCCGTCGGCGGTCTCCCCGCCGGGCGGTCTCCCGGTCCGGCCGGTCTCCCCCGGTCCGGCCGGTCTCCCGTCCGGCGGTCTCCCCGCCACGGCGGCGGTCTCCCGGTCCGGCCGGCCGGTCCCCGGTCCGGCCGGTCTCTCAGCGTCGGCCGGTCTCCCCCGCCCGGCGGCCTCCCGCCGGCCGGCCTCCCATCGGCCGGCCTCCCGGTCGGCCGGCCTCCCAGGTCGGCCGGCCTCCCGGTCGGCGGTGTTCCCGGTCGGCGGTGTCCCGTCCGGCTGGACTCCCGCCGGTCTCCCGCCCGGCGGTGTCCTCCCGGTCGGTCTCCCCGGTCGGTCTTCCCGGTCGGTCTACCCCGGTCGGTCTCCCCGTTCGGTCTTCCCCGTCGGTCTCCTCGGTCGGTCTCCCCGTTCGGTCTTCCCCGGCGGTCTCCCCCAGGCGGTCCTCCCGAGGCGGTCTTCCCGTCGGTCATCCCTCGGTCGGTGTTTCCCGTCGGTCTCCCTCGGTCGGTTTTCCCCAGTCGGTCTTCCCCCCGTCGGTTTCCCAGTCGGTCTTCCCCTCTCGGTCTACCCCCGGTCGGTCTTTCCCCGGTTTCCCTCTCTCATGGTTACCCTTCCCCGGAATCCCGCCCTTTGTCTTCCTTCCCCGATTACCCTTTCCCAGAATCCTGCCCCCTGTCATCCTACCCGGGTCTCGCTCTCCTTTTCCCCAATACCTCCCCTGTTTCCTTATCCCTCCCCCGGTCCCCAATCCCGCCCATAATCCCCAATCCCTCTCCCGGTCTCTAAATTCTTTTTCAAAAATTTGGAATGTCGTTCAAAGAATAATTACTAAGTTTTTGACGATAAAGATTCAAAACATTTGCCCTCCTTCAGAAGTTTTAAAAGAATGACAAAATAGATAACCCTGTCTGGTCATATAAATTACACATTTGCACAGTTATGGAATATTCCTGTGAAATTTCATTTTCATATGTGGAAAATGAAAATTCCTTTAACAAGCGACATTTTTTCATGTAAATATTTTCCTTTTAGAATCCATACATCACACAATACAGTAATTGCAACATAATCTTGCTCTGAATCTTTACCGTAAAATATATCTTTACAGTAAAAATCTTCACCGTTAAAAAATTATTTTCTATAGTAGAAATTTTTTAAATGACATTTAAATTATTTAACATAAAAAGGTGATTAAGAAAAATTTTTAAAAACATTTAAAGAATTTCAGCTGAGAATTTAATAGAGTGGCGCCATCCCCCCACCTCCCCCCCCTTTTATGTTATCCCTGTCATACTTACAAAATATATTTTAAAAAAGAATCTTAACTGCTAACCGTTCATAGACCTTTCAAAATTGTCATTGAATTTGCGCACTTGCAAACACTTAGGCTAGATGTATTTTATTATATTCTATTTAAAATAAATTTCAATCTAAATCTTTGTATACCTTCAAACACTATCTAGCTTAATCTGTTCCAGACATTTTGATTATTTCATAGTTCTTTGAACGACATTCAAAGTATTTAAGCTGCGAATTTACTTTAAGAAGAGTTTTAAGCTGTCATCCCTGTCATACATCACACAATATATTTCAAATAAGAATCTTAAATGATACTCGTTCATAGACCTTTGAGAGAGAGTTGAACACACAATTGACGGGTCGTCGCCTGCGTGAAAGACGTATTCATAGAATGTTATCACGAAACGCTTAATACGACGAGAAGGCATGACGTACGGACAGACATAACATCGACAACCAAGTCAATTCCACGGCCTTTGATAACCAGTTGTGGTGCACTGGCGGGTATAGACCTTTGATAATTTGAAAGACATTTATAGAATGTTAGCCAAGGATTTAATTTAAGAGGACTTAAAGCGGTCATACATTACAAATTATATTTAAAAATAATCGTCCATAAAACTTAAAAAATAAAGTGTATTTATTTTATTTAAGATCAATTTCAACTTCTATCTATCTTCTAATTATTTAATTATTAACTAATTATTTTCCATTGTGTAATTTCTTTGAACGACATTTTGAGAATCTAAGCTGATAATTTAGTTAATGAAAAGTTTAGCTGTCATCCCTGCCATACATCGGAAAAGATATTTTAAAAGCATTATGATAAATAATGGTCCATAGACTTAAGAATTGTTAATGCATTTCAATAAATTTCGACTTGCGTATATTTAAATTCTTTGACGGAGGACAACAGACAAATGTTTTAAATTTGTATTTGCAGTCAAAAACTGTCTGGCTTAGACATTCCAATTATTTTCTATAAATTCTTTGAATGACATTGAAAATTTAAGATAAGAATTTAATTTAAGACAAGTTTAAGCTATCATCTATGGAGCCCCTAAGCAGCTAAGGTGACGTGAAAGAAAAAAAATAATATTATTTCGTTTAAACAAAACATCATTTATTTCGTTTAAACGAAATAATATTTTTTCGTTTAAACGCAATTTATTATTTTTTTTTAATTCATGTCACCTCAAGAGCTCCGTAGTCATCACAAAATATCATAATTAAACAAATTAAAATTCTCGGAAACTTAAATGGAATGTTCAAAAAATAAAATAATTATAAATAAATGAATATCTTATTAATACAAAAATTGCTATACGTCCATAAATTGATCTGAGCTTACTTGTTTTAATGAAATACGCAAAGACTCCTAATGAGTTAAAGGTCATCTATCGTGATTAAATTGTGGCGGCGTACAATTTATTTCCAAACGCTACTGATTGGCCTATCAATGTAAGTATACGCTGTGTCAATGTGTTTCGACTAATCAAAACACAGGATTTGAATTTCATTTACCTCGTACGTTAGAGACGAAAACTGGCCTTTAAGTGTGGAGACATTCCTACTATGATTTCAATCATTACACAAATCAGAAATCTGATTATACCTTCAGATTATTCCAAAACTTTTATCATTTTTGTATTCCTTTTAAAGTTATTATATTTAGATATGATTAACATGTTTGGCCGCTAAGCTTACTCTTTGTTCAAAAACAAGCCTTACAATTAAGTCAAAATAAAACAAACCGAAAGAGCATTTAAAGGCCAGTTGTCTCTAATATTCAAGGTAATTAGATTTAAAATCGTGTGTTTTGATTGGTCGAAACACCATGGTACAACGTACACTTACAGTGATAGGCTCATCAGACCCTTTGGGAATAATATGTACGCCGCACATTTTAATCAGGATAGATGGCCTTTAAAGCTACACCAAGATTATAAAATGATACTGACGATAAATGACTGTCTGACTGTATTTTCTTATAAATCGGTTGAGATAGTGGGGTACAAGCTTCATTTGCAGATTCTATCTTTGGGTATTACTATTCAAACATGTGGCGATTTCGAGAGCCTACACGGGCCCGGAGTGTTTTGCCTGTCTTAATAATGGACATGTAGCAGTTTCTATATTGGTTCAAAGAGTATTAAGATCCGAGCAGATCATTTTTAAATAAAAAAAAATAAAAACTTAGTTTTTGAGTTATGGTTGATAAACATTTATGCAAAATTTGTGACGTATGATTGGGCGGACAGCTCAAAATCTTGATGTACTTCTTTAAATTGCTTTCCTGATTTTCTAATTTTATTGGGGACATGGCAAAGACAAAACTTTTGATAAGAATTTGCTTGAGCTTTTCAAAAAGTATGATAGACATTTAAAAAAAAGTATTTACAAAAAAAAATATCAAGGTAATAAATAAACAGATAAATACATCACAAACATGCATACCAGTCAAGCTGAAGTTCATACAATTTACGAGGCGCTATACCTAAAAATAATAATAATAATAATAATGATCTAATGCGCCTAACATTCATGTAAACATAAATCAAAATAATATTAAAAAGAATAATATACTAAGAATATAATGCAATAAAAATAAATAAAACATTATAGGTCATAATTGAAAACGCGATCATAAAGATAAAATATGGACGAGTAGAGGCAACATTAGCTAAATTAAATTACGATTTATTAAAAACCATCATAGTAGCAAAATTTGTATCAAAATTTGTTTAACATTCACCATAGTACAGGATTTTAAATCTCAATCATTAATTTGCATATCTTATGCAAAGCTCGATGTATTACAAGGGCAAACTTTATATTTTTATTTGTAAATCCTAATTATTTGAAGTGGTGCAGCAAATTCGGACCAAAGGCTTTTAAGTTTTTACCAATCAAAGAATTTTTTCAAAGAATTACATTTTTTTTAAATTGAAGCTTATTGCCTAGTCATACATCAAAATTTCGCATAAATTAAAAACTGTTGAACTGTCATAACTCAAACTGTCAAAGAGTAAAAGAAATATTTTCGTAATTTACGAACCGATTTACTCAGCCGTTTAAACAGTTCAAATAAATATAGTTGAAGGCATCTAGCAGACTTGATTGAGACTAAATATGTTCCACTAACATTTTTACTCATATTTGTTTTCTTTCAATAAGAGCAGCGCCAAACAAAAATCCTTAACCTTTGGGTGCCAAATCGTTTGGATTTTCATAAGAGGAACGCCTTGTCTATTTAGGTATGGTGCATTTTTTTTTTTTTTATAGATTAAAACATACCCTTTAATTTTCTTCAGGACAATTGCAGGAATTTCAGCTGAGAATTTAATAGAGTGGCGCCGTCCCACCCCCCCTCTCCCCCCTCCATGTCATCCCTGTCATACTTACAAAATATATTTCAAAAAAGAATCTTAACTGCTGACCGTTCATAGACCTTTCAAAATTGTTATTGAATTTGCGCACTTGCAAACACTTTGGCTAGATGTATTTTATTATATTCTATTTAAAATAAATTTCAATCTAAATCTTTGTATACCTTCAAACACTATCTAGCTTAATCTGTTCCAGACATTTTGATTATTTCATAGTTCTTTGAACGACATTCAAAGTATTTAAGCTGCGAATTTACTTTAAGAAGAGTTTTAAGCTGTCATCCCTGTCATACATCACACAATATATTTCAAATAAGAATCTTAAATGATACTCGTTCATAGACCTTTGAGAGAGAGTTGAACACACAATTACAATGACGGGGTCGTCGCCTGCGTATTCGGTTATGATAGTACAAATGCTATCACGAAACGCTTAATACGACCCGGACGAGAACACAGGTACGACGTACGGACAGACATAACATCGACAACCAAGTCAATGTCCACGGCCTTTGATAACCAGTTGTGGTGCACTGGCGGGTATAGACCTTTGATAATTTGAAAGACATTTATAGAATGTTAGCCACGGATTTAATTTAAGAGGACTTAAAGCGGTCATACATTACAAACTATATTTAAAAAATAATCGTCCATAAAACTTAAAAAAATAAATTGTATCTATTTTATTTAAGATAAATTTCAACTTCTATCTATCTTCTAATTATTTAATTATTATCTAATTATTTTCCATTGTGTAATTTCTTTGAACGACATTCTAAGAATCTAAGCTGATAATTTAGTTAATGAAAAGTTTAGCTGTCATCCCTGCCATACATTGGAAAAGATATTTTAAAAGCATTATGATAAATAATGGTCCATAGACTTAAGAATTGTTAATGCATTTTAATAAATTTCGACTTGCGTGTATTTAAATTCTTTGACGGAGGACAACAGACAAATGTTTTGAATTTGTATTTGCAGTCAAAAACTGTCTGGCTTAGACATTCCAATTACTTTCTATCAGTCTATAGATTCTTTGAATGACATTCAAAAAATTTAAGATAAGAATTTAATTTAAGACAAGTTTAAGCTATCATCTATGGAGCCCCTAAGCAGCTAAGGTGACGTGAAAGAACAAAAATATTATTTTGTTTAAACAAAACATCATTTATTTCGTTTAAACGAAATAATATTTTTTTTTATTCATGTCACCTCAGGAGCTCCGTAGTCATCACAAAATATCTTAATTAAACAAATTAAAATTCTCGGAAACTTAAATGGAATGTTCCAAAAAACAAAAATAATTATAAATAAATGAATATCTTATTAATACAAAAATTGCTATACGTCCATAAATTGATCTGAGCTTACTTGTTTCAATGAAATACGCAAAGACTTCTAATGAGTTAAAGGTCATCTATCGTGATTAAATTGTGGCGGCGTACAATTTATTCCAAAACGCTACTGATTGGCCTATCAATGTAAGTATACGCTGTGTCAATGTGTTTCGACTAATCAAAACACAGGATTTGAATTTCATTTATCTCGTAGGTTAGAGACGAAAACTGGCCTTTAAGTGTGGAGACATTCCTACTATGATTTCAATCACTACACAAATCAGAAATCTGATTATATCTTCAGATTATTCCAAAACTTGTCATCACTTTTGTATTCCTTTTAAAGTTATTATATTTAGATATGATTAACATATTTGGCCGCTAAGCTTACTCTTTGTTCAAAAACAAGCCTTACAATTAAGTCAAAATAAAACAAACTGAAAGAGCATTTAAAAGCCAGTTGTCTCTAATATTCAAGGTAAATAGATTTAAAATTGTGTGTTTTGATTGGTCGAAACACAATGGCACAACGTACACTTACAGTGATAGGCTAATCAGACCCGTTTTGGAATAATATGTACGCCGCACATTTTAATCATGATAGATGGCCTTTAAAGCTACACCAACATTATAAAATGATACTGACGATAAATGACTGTCTGACTGTATTTTCTTATAATTCGGTTGAGATAGTGGGATAGAAGCTTCATTTGCAGATTTTATCTTTGGGTATTACTGTCAAACATGTGGCGATTTCGAGAGCCTACACGAGCCCGGAGTGTTTGCCTGTCTTAATAATAGACATGTAGCAGTTTCTATATTAGTTCAAAGAGTATTAAGATCCGAGCAGATTATTTTCTTAAATAAAAAAAATAAAAACTTAGTTTTTGAGTTATGGTTGATAAACATTTATGCAAAATTTGTGACGTATGATTGGGCGGACAGCTCAAAATCTTGATGTACTTCTTTAAATTGCTTTCCTGATTTCCCAATTTTATTGGGGACATGGCAAAGACAAAACTTTTGATCAAAATTTGCTTCACCTCTTCAAAAATTAGGATAGACATTTAAAAGAAACATTTACAACAAAAAAATATCAAGGTAATAAACAAATAGATACATCACAAGCATGCAGACCAGTCAAGCTGAAGTTCATAAAATTTACGAGGCGCTATACCTAAAAATAATAATAATAATAATAATCTAATGCGCCTAACATTCATGTAAACATAAATCAAAATAATATTAAAAAAGAATAATATACTAACAAGATAATGCAATAAAAAATAAATAAAACATTATAGGTCATAATCGAAAGCGCGATCATAAAGATAAAATATGGACGAGTAGAGGCAACATTAGCTAAATTGAATTACGATTTATTAAAAACCATCATAGTAGCAAAATGTATATCAAGATTTGTTTAACATTCACCATAGTACAGTGATTTTAAATCTCAGTCATTAATTTGCATATCTTATGCAAAGGTTGGGATGTATTACAAGGGCAAACTTTATATTTTTATTTGTAAATCCTAATTATTTGAAAGTGGTGCAGCAAATTCGGACCAAAGGCTTTTAAGTTTTTACCAATCAAAGAATTTTTTTAAAGAATTACTTTTTTTTTTTAATTGAAGCTTATTGCCTAGTCATACATCACAAATTTCGCATAAATTAAAAACTGTTGAAGTGTCATAACTCAAACTGTTAAAGAGTATAAGAAATATTTTCGTAATTTACGAACTAATTTACTCAGCCGTTTAAACAGTTCAAATAAATATAGTTGAAGGCATCTAGCAGACTTGATTGAGACTAAATATGTTCCACAAACACTTTTTTTACTCATATTTTTTTTCTTTCTATAAGAGCAGCGCCAAACAAAAATCCTTAACCTTTGGGTGCCAAATCGTTTGGATTTTTATAAGAGGAACGCCTTGTCTATTTAGGTATGGTGCATTTTTTTTTTTATAAATTAAAATATACCCTTTAATTTTCTTCAGGACAATTTCTTCTGTAGAATTTTATAGCAGGATTTAAACAACAAAACGGCTACAGGACGTCTATGATCTGAAACATTGCATTGTCTGTTTTTTAAATTATGATAGCTAACTTAGTGGGCCATTTCACAAATCGAAATTTACAATCGAATTTTACAATCAAAATTTCGTCTTTAAAATGTTCAATTGATTAATTTTAAAATATTTAGGCTAGTTTGATACAATCTGGTTACTTTCTCCCTCCTCCCCCCCTTCCATGTCTTCATAAACAGTTACCGTGGTTTTTAACGGAATTATATCAGCACAGGGTAATTTTGATTAAAGAATTAGTTCAGGGGTCAAGTAAGTCCATTTCTTATCAAAGAGAACTGTGCAAAAGAAACAGAATGGTAAAAAAAAATGAAAAATCTTTTTCCGATAAGGAGATAATTAAATTGAAAATTTGGTGTTATTTGTGTAGAAACGACTGAAATCAGACTAGTTGTGATGTCATAGCTTCAGATTGCTCAGTCTTTTATGTATTCTATCATATTTTGTGCTGTAATTTTGTGGCTTAAAACAAGGAGCTTCAAGCTCCTTGCTTAAAACCATTGGATATGTCAGGAAAATAGTCAAACATAATCTTGTAAGAAAGTTTGAGGAAAAATATTTAAATAGTAAAAAAGTAAAATTGCTTTTCTTCAAAATACATTAACAATTGTTAAAATGTGAGGATGAAGGCGCCTATCTTCCATGGTAGACTTACTACATCAGTCATTTCTACTTTCATAACTGCCTAACGGAATAAGTTTTTTTATTGCTTTCTTCACCATTTTGTGTCTTTTAAAGTCCTCTATCATATAAGAAAGTTTCTTGACCACTGAACTATTCCATTGATAAATGGAATTTTCACCAATACCAATCAAAAATGAGCAAAACAAACAAAAACTTACCAGTACTGAAGATGTGCTGGTTATTCTGACAAATACCTCCTATCCTTTTAGCCAGTCTGTTTAGGGTAAATTCAAGGTAAAAGTATCACATTTAACTAGTTCTCTTCCAAGTTCTTTATCATTCCGCAACCTTTGACAACAGTTGAATCCTTCACTCGCAATGTCCACAGATTAAATGACGCAAATTTTGAATCTAAGCAATTCTATGACGTCACCACTTTCAAGCATTTGAAAAAAAAATCCCAGCTATAATATCCATCATAAGATATATGAGTAAAGAATGTAACAAGTAATACTTCGAAAAATAATATAAAAATATTTTAATAAGATTTATGGTCTTTGAAGAATGAATGCCTAAGTTAGTGAATAAAAAGGATTGAACATTTTTCAAATTAGATTGACCCTACAAGTGTTTTGTGACGGAAAGCGCTTTTCTATCTTTAAGAAAAAGCTTTTATTGATTTTTTAAACTAAATCTCGTAAGTTGTCGAGTTATACACCAGTACATAGCCAAACGTTGTGAAAAAGAAACACTTCAATAAAACAAAAGAGAATGGTGTAATAAAAACTAAAAATAGAATCTTAAAGGTCAATAGTCAATGATTATAGTGTGACTAATTTATGCAAAATGTTTCATTTTGTGTCGCATGTCCTGGAAAAAGTGTTGGTACCATGGCGCTTGATGTAAAATTGTTAATGTTGGTGTTGGTGTGTTTATCAAAATGAATGTTTTTTTTAAATAAAGTGTTGTGCAAAATAGTATATGTAAACCGAATCTCACCTATAAGGGCTTGTGGAGACAAAGTTACGGTGTAAAAAGTCGGGATTAGGATGCCAGTAATTTGGGGGTAGTAAAGGTTAAAGATATTTTCAGTACGAAATATTTTCAGTAAATTTCTTACTGAATTTTTATTTATTTTGGTTGCTAGGTGAGACCTTAAGTGTAATTTTTTTGGCAAATAAAATCATCATTTTTCAATTCTTTGGTCGCCAAGATTAAAGTTTTCATAATCGCCATGGCCCAGTGACCATGGCGACAGGAATTGTCGATAAATGGTTCCAAACAAGGCAGATGTCATTCGATATTGATAGATGCAAAAGTATTCATTTTGGTTAGAGCAATTTGGGTTTTGATTACCTCATGAATGGCTCAAATCTTGGTTGTGTATCAAGAAAGGGATACGTGTTGTCAATACTCTGATACTAGAAATATTAAGCCTTCTAAACAGTGTGCTTTAGCAGCTGCAGGGGAAAATATGCTTGGTTTGATTAGAAGTAATTTATATTTTTTTGGTAGAGAGGTTGTTTTCAATTTGTATACGCAGTTGGGCCTCATCTTGAGTATGCTCTTCGGCTTGGAGTCCCTTTTATGAAAAGGATAAGTTTATTTTGGAGCAAATTGTGATTGCTGTAGTACATCCTGACATTGCGCAATACTGTCAAAGTTACATTTAGACGTGTTTAATTGCACAACGATATGCAACTTTTGATATGTTTGATTCATTCAATCATTGATTTCACAACAAGTTCAACTCGGCTAGGGCCTAGGTAGGCTGAGTATAAAAGTAAATAGAGGCCAGTAATCTACCAGGATTGTTGCGTTCAGGCCAGGGCCAGGGAGCTATCATTTTACTGAAGTACAGCTTGGTGAATGGTGATAATAACAATCCGACGATTGTTTATCAAGCAAGTCGTTTCTGTTTCTGTAACTTACACAGTGTAGGCTAAGCCCTAAGTGTAACGGTAGCATTACTGTAACGTTAGTTACTGTCACAACCCACGTTAGGCCACAGGTGTTCCTAACGTTATGGCAAGCTATATGCTTACTATATATATATATATACAGAAAGGTAGGACTCTTTCTAACGCGACTATCGAATCGTATAAAAAAAATCCTTTTTTTTTACTCGCGAATTTTAATTACAGTACACTTTTTTACTCTACTCACATTCGCTGGAGACTCCCTTCTTTGTGTATAATGCCACGGTATTTGTTAGTTTTTTGCTGATTAGATGTACAAATGATGATTTTTCTACCAAATTACCGTCAAGAGAGTCTATCTGCCTAACAATTTGCTGCAAACTAAAGAAATGTTGCGATAATGCATGAAGAAGCGGCACTTTAATGATGTCATCGCAACATTTCTTTAGTTGGCAGCAAATTGTTGGGCGGATAGACTGTCTTGACGGTAATTTGGTAGAAAATTCATCGTTTGTACATCTAATCGAAAAAAACCTAACAAATACCGTGGTTTTACACAAATAAGGGAGTCTCCAGCGAATGTGAGTAGAGTAAAAAAGTGTAATTAAGATTCACAAGTCAAAAAAAAGGAATTTTCATATACGGTTCGATAGTCGCGTTAGAAAGAGTCCTACCTTTCTCTATATTCATAGTAAGCATATAGATTGCCATAAGGTTAGGAACACCTGTGCGTTAGGCCTACACAGTACTGAGATAAACATCTCACTCGGTATGCCCTACATGCTACACACTACTTGCAATACTGAGTGAGACAACTCAACACAAAATTCCATTTGGATTTTCATTTGGACCTATCATATGACCAACACTGTTAGAAATTAAGATGGCACAACCATTAAATTTAGAACTGACGAGCTACCATTTTGATGACAATTATATTGTAAAACTTACTAAATACATTTTTATCTCGTTATATATACAAAAAAAAGGAATGAAATTGAATGATTTTCAGAGCTAATGGCACTTACAATCTTCTTCAAGAGACAACAAGTCACCAGCGCGAGAAAAAGTTTATAACACATACTACGAAGGAGGAGCATGTTTGATATGCAATAAAATATTATTTAAACGAAATAAAGAAAAGTGGCAAAACGGTAAAAAAATATTTGGGAAAAGAATTTAGGTCTATACAACTAAAAGAAAGTCTAGCTTAGTCATAAATTGTTCTTCAGGCAGTTATTGCATATTTGTTTAAATGAATTTCATGTCCATGTCGTGATGCTTAACACATAAGTGTAGGAGCGGGGAGGGCAAGGGAACGGAACCCCACACAAAAAATGAATAAAGTGCACCTTTTAAAAATAAAAGTTCACCTCAATTACTGTCAAAGGTGCGAGAAATTGTGGCGGAATTTGCGGATACTTTTAAACAAATAATACAAAAGTGCCTTTTCAAAATATATACCGCTTGGGCTCAGGAATTCTATCTACTGGGTGGGGAAGGGGGGGGTTTTATTTATCTAAAAAAATGAAATTAAGATGATAACTGTTTTGTCAATTAAATTGTAGACCTGTAACGAAATATTTCGTTCAAACAAAATTTTACATATTTTGGGTTATTTCAATACTCCTTACTCCTTATGCATACCAACATGAAATATGGGCGGAATTTTCCTACAGAAAGTGGGACAATGTCAAAAGTTTGGGGAGGACAAAATCACACTAAGATGCAAAAATAATCTTACAAAAGGTACAAATTCAGGAAAAAGTGTGGGGGCTTCCTTAAAATTCCCTCTCAAATCCCTCCTATGTATGCATGAACAACAGTGACCGATATGGTTAAAATTTAGCAGTTTGATGGCATGGTCAGTTGACACAAAATTAAATTCAACCACTGACGTCTTCATATTGGTAAAAAATCATATAAGGCACATCATGAAAATTGAATTACAATTACACACTGGAAAAGTGAATATCATTGAAGAAATGTTTCGACATATTGGCGGGAGGGGGGGGTGTGTGTAATGAAGTCAAATGACATAAGGTAAAAATACTGTGGGATAAAATGAGGTTGTGTAACGTGATTACACATGTGTGCCTAAAATTATTAGGGCTGAATCTCCCTGCACCAGTTCCATCACCCCTGAATAGTGTAAGCATAGTGCATGTCTGAATTTCTTCTTTGAAAAGTGAGGGGAGGGGCCACCTTGAATGTGGGGGACAATGTTTTCCTAAATTGTATTCTGACTAATAGCTGCCTAGGTCCTGAACAGAGAAAAGTGCTCCACCCATAGAGGATTTTACCTTTACCTAGTTAGCCTACATTAATTATCTTTGCATTTGGGAGATGAAATTGGGGTACTATAGTTTGAAAAAATGGGAAATTAAGAAAATTTCTGAAGGCTAAACCCTAGCTGTTTGCAAGAGATTTCAAGCAAATATGACTGAACATCAATGTTGGAAAAAAATGTTGGAAAATTTTCCGCTTGTGACTGGAATGTTTTTGATTTATATTCTTTCCTTTGGGAGGTGACTCTTCATATGCCCTTGTCTTTGAACCCTTGAAATCTTTTTCTTTGAAATGACTTTTTTTTGGAAATATTCCTTTAAAAACATGGGAATTTTCCTTTAAAAACCTTAAGATATTCCTTTAAAATATAAAAATATTCCTTTCAAAGCATGGGAATATTCCTTAAAAAGCATGAGATTATTCCTTCAAAAATAAATATTATAAACATAATATTCTTTAAAAACATGGAATATTCTTTATAAACATGGGAATATTCCTTTAAAAGTAGGAATATTACCTTTAAATAATGGGAATATTCCTTTAAAAACATAGGAATATTTCATTTCCTTTATAAACATGGGAATATTCCTTTTTAAACATGGGAATATTTCTTAAACATATATAAACATGGTAATATTCCTTTAAAAGCATGGGAATATTCCTTTATAAACATGGGAATATTCCTTTATAAACATGGGAATATTCCTTTAAAAACATGGGAAATATTCCTTTAAAAATGTGAGAATATTCCTTTAACCATTTCTATTCCTTTCTTATAGCATTCTGGTTTCATTTTTACAATAGTTTGGCACGTTTGACTGACTGTTGCTGTGCTGTATATCCTCAACAACAATAATTCAAACTTTAATTGATTATTCTATATAGAGGGATTTTATCACGTGACTCTTAACTCAACTGGATTCCATTTTGCAGGGCAGTGGTGTCGTTGCGTTTCACGCGTCTTTACACGGCCCAGTCACATCACACGTACAACAAACTACTACATGCTAACCTACTAGTATGAGTTCAGCAAATTTTACTACTTGCATTTTTTTGTTTGCTTCCGATTTTACTTCATATTTTCCGTAAGTTTTATATACCCATTGGGAATATGAAGAGTAACTTTAACGTTAACCCCAGCTGATTATTTGTTATACTCAGACAAAGCCCACAAGTACTCGCTGCAAATTATATGAGCCGTAGGTTGAAAGCTGTCACGTCGTACAGCAGAAACCCACTTCCAACGTAGATCAGGATCAGATGGAAATCGAGAACATGTCTTTTTATTTCTCCGCACACATCTATTAGTGCAACCAACAGCACAGTCAAGGTTCCGGCATAATTATCTTACAAAAAATAAATCTTATTTAGGAACATGCAAACGTATGTAAGTCTAATTAAGTGTGCAGCAGACAACAGTGTTTTTGACCAACAAAATGGTGATGTAAACAAAGTCATGTGACTTCATGACGTTGGCTGAAATACCCTTATAGGCCTAAACCCTCATACTTTTGAGAGTAAGATTAGAATGTCCAATGGATTGGGTTTTGTTTTTGACCACCCTGAAATTGAATGTAACTACATGTACTGTATGCTGTAATATATGCTGTTAGTTACATTGAAAGTTTCAATTAACTTTTTAATACAGGTAAGCAGAATGGCCCAACCGAGACTGTCCTCTGCCCTCAGGGTGTTTGGAGGTGTGACTGCTGGTACTGACATGGACGACATCAAAGAAATAACCCTGGTAGAAAAACAGAGACGACAGACACATAGGATGGCAAGCAAAGGATTGACATGGCAACGATTGGCAGACTCCATCAGGAGTAACTGCAGTCTTAGCAAGAGTGACTTGACTGGGGAACTCAGACAGTTGATGCACATTGCACATGATTTAGGTAAGACGTAAGAATGTTTTTTTTCTTTCTTCATTTTTTCTTATTTTTGTATTTTTAATTTTCCTATCCTTCCCTTATCCTCTCTCTACCCTCCCCACTCCTCTATCAAATTTCTTAGCTATTCTTCTTCCTCTATTTACTCTTTCACCCATAAATTTTTAACACCCTCCTGACACATTTGACTCTGACTGTCAAGTGCTGTTAAATGTCAACAAACAAACATTAATGTTGATTTAAGGCTAACCTCTCTGCATAGTTGTAGGAACCTGGGGGAATGTGCCCCCACTTTTCCAAAAAAATGACAAACATGCCCCTTTGAAAAGGAAATTGCCCCTCAATTACTGTCCCAATAGTAGGAAACTGGTGACTTTTGTCAGTCCCATGTTCTGGAGGAATGTGTCCCCATTGGAAAAGTGACCCTTTCTGAAAAAGGAATGCCCCTTTTACTTTACTTTGTTGGTTTGGGCTCACCAATTCTATCTACAGATCTGGATGGGGGACATGCATATGACTTGAAAAGTGCTCCCTAAGAGGTTGTGCCCCCCTCACTTTTTTAAAAACTTCCTACACCCCTGCCTCTCTGGCACCATTGACCACACTGTTCACCAGACCTGGATTCCGGGGGTTAAGTCCCATCAAGCCGCAAGGGCTTATAGAGCAGGTGCTTATGCCCGGTTTCCATGGTGCTAAGTGGACGAGAGTACTTGACTCCTCTGGATGGGACACCGGTCCATCGTAGGTTAACTTCCCAGCTGAAACTGATACTCATTTCACAGCTGAGTGAATTTGCAAAAAGAATTTATTCCTTCAACATTTTTGATTTCTTGAGTAAGCAACAGTATATGTGGTAAAAAGTGAAGGCAATGTATTTTTTATTGCACAGTTACGTGGGGGGGATGTTTTTAGAACAATGAAACCAAAATTTGTGGTCGAAAGCTGAACATTTCTCCACATATCATCATAGGAAAGTAATGTTGTCCAATGTCCAAAAATGCCATTCTGAGATAATCGCATTTTAAGTTATTAATTCTGTATAAATTTAGCACCTGTGGTTAAAATAGGCTCAAATGGATATAAGATTAATAGAGCTTATGTAACTATTTATTGGTAATATTGTCAACAATAAGATTATGCCCATTTTGGGGTCGTAACCCTTACTCTACCACGCGGTGATATTATTGCTGTTTTGGGTGCCCCATCTTTGGCTCCGCCTCCCGAGCGCATTTTAAAAAAGGTGCTGGTAGGGTAAGGGTTAAATGGACTTAAAATAGACAATTTTGAATACCATATATTTTATGCATATTAATTTTGTTTTTTTATGTCCGTAATTTTTGGTATAATACCATTGATCCTATAATAAATTGATTCACATGAATATAGAAATAGCTTCTTTACTTGGATGATTGGATTACTTGATTTTGGTATAGGGGTTAGAACAAGAAGTTAAGTATAGAAAATGGATGAAATGAGGAAATATCTAAGTTTTTCACACTTGTTGCCATGGTAACAGACTATTAACAGGGATCTGAGTATTAGAAAATAAATGATTAAGCGAAATTACACATATGCAAACTACAAATATTCCATTTAACCCTCCTTATAAATATACCTTGTTTTTGCGCCCACTTCAGTACAAGTGCTATGTCCAAATATTTTCAATTTTGTTTGTGTTCATGGAAATGCAAACAGTCCTATGTCCAAATGGAATTGAATAAAATGCTATGTACGGGACATAGCACAGTTTTCCACAAAATGTATTTCTCAGACATTTGGTTTTTCCACAATATTTTTCTTCCTAGAAGTCAGAAGTATAGAAAGATGGCTATAAGGTTGTAGAATATTTTACAATAAAAAAGTCAATTTTGCCAAAAATGGACATGGGACAATTTTACTTTCCTGCGACGATATACTGTTGCTTACTCAAGAAATCCCCCTCCCCCCCAAATTATTTATATTTATGAAAATATTCCCGCGAATTATTGTTTCTCCCATACTTATAACCACCAGAACCTTGGCTTTTTACCAGGATTGCACCAGGGTTGCTAAGGGAAATGTACTCCAACAACATCTCTTACCTCATCCACAACAAAACCAAAATCACCGACCTCAAAGACATCACCGACTGCCTAGCCTCCACTTTCACCAATACCTCCTCAAGTGACAATCTTTCTCACTCCTTCCGCAAACAGAAAATTGAGGCTGAAAAGAACCACCATAATTTCCAGTCCATCAATCAGGAAAACTACAATATCCCTTTCACCTTCTTTGAGCTCTCGTCCGCCCTCAAAAAATCCGGGTCCTCCTCTCAAGGCCCTGACGACATCCACTACAATCTACTCAAAAATCTCTCCAGAAACTCCCTCGAAATACTCCTCAAGATTTACAATTACCTGTGGTCCTCATATTCTTTCCCCATTACTTGGAGAGAAGCCATCATTACCCCAATCCCCAAAATGAACAAAGAGAGATCCAACCCAAAAAACTACAGACCCATTGCACTTACCTCCTGCCTCTCCATCTTTATTCAAAACTTCCTCTCACCCAGGCAGTTCCAAGTTCAGATTGGCCACACCCTCTCCAAGCCGTACCCCAAGAAGAGGGCGTCCCCCAAGGCAGCATCCTCTCCCCACTCTCTTCAACCTGAGCATTAATGACATCGGGAATGACCTTGGCCCCAGCATCAAACGCACCCTCTCGTGGATGACTTCACCATCTTCTACCCTCCCCTAGCTTTCCTATTGTTGAAAATAGGCTTCAAACCAGCCTCAATCAGCTGCAAGTCTGGAGCAACAATAACGGTTTTAGATTCTCCAAAGACAAGACAGTCTGCATGCACTTTTGTCATTTCAACAACCTCCACCCCAACCCGAACTTTGTGCTCAATGGGAATCGCATCCCTAAAGTTGAAAACACAAAGTTCCTTGGTCTAACTCTAGACCCCAAGCTCACCTACAAGCCACACATCACCAACCTGAAACTAAAATGCAATAGCTCCCTCAACCTCCTCCGACTGCTCTCAACACTACTTGGGGAGCGAACCGCATGCTCTCCTCAAAATTTTCAGGCTCACCATTACGTGCCAAGCTTGACTATGGCAATATTGTTTACTGTGTCGCTCACAACTCATACCTCAACCACATTAACACCATCCAAAATGAAGCCCTCAGGCTTTGTCTAGAGCCTACAGGACCTCCCCAATCACTAGCCTTCATGTTGAAGCCAACGAACCCCCTTTCTACTTAGATGTAAAAAGCTTAGCCTCTCCTATGCTTTTAGAGTCCTCACCAACACTCAGAACCCTGTTTACAACCTCATTAGGTACCCCAATTTCTCCTCCTCTTTGATAGGACTAAAACCCTATCGCCCCCTTCAGCTTACGCATTAAATCAGACCTCTTTCAACTTGGCATCAACCCCGCCACTCTCGGCACCTATTCCTGGCCCACTTTTCCGCCTTGGGCCACCCCTTCCTTCTGTCCACCTAGACCTCTCCACTTATAACAAAACTCAAACTCACCCTAATCTCTTCATCAATCTCCACAACCAAATCAAAGACCAACTCTCAAATTACACCTCTATCTATACTGATGGCTCCAAGGAAGGCAACAAGACAGCTGCTGCTGCCGTCATCCAAGACATCACCCTCAGTAGCAGACTTCCTGACCACTCATCCATCTTTTCAGCCGAGGCTAAGGCCATTCTCCTCGCCCTCAACTTTATTGAGTACTCTCCTCTTAGTCACTTTGCCATTTTCTCTGACTCAAAGGCTGTTCTTACTTCATTACTCAATCTTAAATGGGATAACCTCACCTGCCACCTCCTCCTCCGGAAACTCTTTTCTCCCACCCTCTGCAGGAAAAGTGTTCTTTTCTTCTGGATACCCAGCCATGTTGGCATCCCTGGCAATGACAGGGCTGATACAGCCGCTAAGCTTGCCCTTAACCTCCTCCTTCCCCTTTTCCCAAAACCCTCTCTGACATCAAACCGCTTATCGCTTCTCTTGTTCGTGACCGCTGGCAAACCTTATGGAACTTCCAAATTGATAACAAACTCCATGTTATCCAGCCCACAATCCCGATCAAATCCACCATCAACAACCTTTCTCGTATCGACAACGTTCATATTACCCGTCTTAGAATTGGTCACACCCACCTCACTCACTCCCACCTCCTTATTGGTTCCCCAACCCCTCTGTAACAATTGCCACTGCATCCTTACAATCCAACACGTTCTCCTTGCTTGCCCCTGTACAACCTTCCCAGAGCTTCTCTCGCTCCCCACAACTCAATTGCTGAGTTCTTCCAAAAAAATCCTCCAGATAAAATAGTCTCCTTCCTTCAGCATGCATCCCTCTACAACCATATTTAATCCTCCTCTTCCACCCCCTCTCTACTCTGTTTTTAGTTTTACCCATGCACCTCTCTCGATCACAGCTTTCTGGCTTTTGTTCTTGAATTTCTCTCATTCTTCCCCTGGTCTCTTTCCTTACTACCTCTAAAATGATCTGACCTCTCAGGCACAATTTGACCTTCGTTGTCGTGGTGCCGTTAAGACCTCATCAAACAAACAAACAAACTATAAGATCATGAAACGTATGGTCAACTACAGACTCTGCTGGTACCTCAAGAGGAACTCCATCCTCTCTTCCATTCAAAATGGCTTCAGAAAATAATCGAAACTGCCTGGACCACGTCCTCAAATTCAACACCTTCATCCGTGAAGCCTTCGTCAGAAATCACCACGCCATCTCTATCTTCTTCAACCTCGAAAAGGCCTTTGACACCAAGTGGTGGTATGGTGTCCTTAAGGACCTCCACTCCTCTGGCCTCGGAGGCTCCCTCCCTACGTTCATCCAGAACTTCCTCCACTCCAGCCACTTCCGAGTACACATCGGTAACACATACTCCCAAAGGTACACCCAACACCTGGGTGTTCCCCAAGGCAGCATCCTCTCTCCCACTCTCTTTATCCTCAAAATTAACAGCATCACCAAAACTCTCACCCCCAACATCAAAAGCTCTTTCTATGTTGACGATTTTACTATCTACTCATCCTCTCCATGCTTCCATACTCTCCAAAATAACCTACAACACTGTATGGATAGTCTGCTCACACTGGAGTGACTCCAACGGTTTCAACTTCTTAAAAGACAAAACTGTTTTCATTCATTTCAACAATAGCAACTCCTTCTTCCTCCACCCCAATCTCCACCTCAAAGATTCCATAATCCCCAGTAAAGACAGTTCTCGCCTCCTCGGAATCACTCTCGACTCCAAACTTTCCTATCTCCCCCACATCAACTCCCTCAACACAAAATGCCACAAAATCCTCAATCTCCACAAGGTCCTCTCAAGCACTGACTGGGGAGCAAGCCGGCTCACTCTGCTCACCTTATACCGCACCCTCCTCAGATCCAGGCTGGATTATGGCAATTTCATCTTCGCCTCCGCCTGTAAATTTGAAACACCTGGTGGTTACTGAAAACACTGCCCTAAGGCTTTGCCTTGGCACCACTCACAACTCCCCTATCACCAGTCTCCATGTCGAGGCCAATGAACCCCCCTTCGACCTCCGATGCATGAAGGTCGGCTTCTCCTTTGCTCTCCACATCCTCACCAATCCATGTAACCCTTGCATCCATTCCATCCGCTCTCCCTCCTTCACCAACCTCTTCAATCTCAACAGGCGCATCCCCCCACCTGTCGGGATTCGGATGCACTTCCACTTCTCCAAAGCCAACATCAACATTTTCTTGATCGTTAGATACACCATCCCACCTACACTCACCTGGACTATTCACCCCCCACCCTTTCCCCTTCTCCAAGGTGTACCTTGGTCTTTCATCCTCCACCAAAGCTTTTCACAACCCAGCCTTCTTCCACTCCAAATACTGCCAACTCAGTAGACATTTCCATGACTACTCTTTCCTCTTCACCGACGGCTTTACATGGGAAGGCTCTTCTGCCGCCGCCTGTCCCGTCCTCACCCTCTCCTCAAGGCTACCTGATGGTACCTCTATCTACTCTGCTGAGGCAAGCCATCCTCCTAGCCTTAAATTTCATTGAACTTTCTTTCCGCCCCCATTTTGTCATCTTCTCTGACTCCTCACTGGCACCCTCAACATGCTCTGGCCCACAAGACCCTCTCATTCTACAAATCCTCAACAAACCCCACACTCTCTCCTCCTTAGGAAAAAATATTATCTTTTTCTGGATTCCCAGCATGTTGGCATCCCTGGCAACGAGAGAGCCGACAGAGCCACCAACAAAGCTCTGTCAAACATTGCTTCTCCTTTTCCTATTCCACACTCAGACCTCCGTCTCTCCATCTCCAACTACATAAAAAACCTGGCAAAACTCCTGGAATCACGAAACCAGTAACCAACTCCACACCATCAAACCCAAAGTCTGGACCAACACCCCTCTGCACAGTTGCAACCGCAGGGAAGACATCGTTGTCACCCGCATCCGCCTTGGCCACTCCTCTCTCACTCACTCTCATCTCTTATCCGGCTCCCCTACCTCTCTCTGCCCCACTTGTAACACCGATCTCTTCATCAAGCATATCTTTGTAACCTGTCCCTTATACCAGAACTCCAGATCTCTTCTCTCCTCACTATCCTCAATCTCAGACCTTTTCGAAACAATTCTTCCTCAAACATCATTAACTTCCTCCGCAACAACAACCTCCTCCACCACATTTAACTTCCCCTTTCCCCCTTTCTACATCTAACCTTACTTACCTCCTTTTTTCCTTCTTTTTTTCCCCCTTTATTCCCTAACAAACCTTCCTTTTCCCACTATCCTAAATCTTACACCATAATTTATTAACACCCTCTTGGCACATTTGACTCTGACTGTCGCGGTGCCGTTAAACATCAACAAACCAAACCAAAAGTATTTTATATCTTTGAAAGGATTCATATGCAATCAGCTTTTTCTTCTTAAAATGTTGATTTTGATGATCCTAAGGCTTGTGAGCCCACTGTATAGAATAAGATATTTACTTAGTTTAAATGTATTGTAACTTCAAGGGCCATGAACTCGATAAGTTGTCAGAGTTGGAATTAGATATAAGATATCACACAGTTCTGAATAAAGGTGTCAAAAGTCTTCCCACGAAAAATTGCGACAGAAATGACATTAATGTAGTAAATACATCTTTATATGGTCACACTTTTACCACACATGTGAAATACTTCCCACTCAAAATTCGTGACAGAAATAGTATGTAGTAAATACATCTTTATATGTTATCTCTGACTCGCAATTGAATGTACTATTCGTCTCACAATTACATGGGGGACGTTTTTAGAGCACTTATTTTAACCCTTACTCTACCAGGGCTTTGAAAAAAGCAACCCCAATTTTCGTAACTTTTTTTTATATGCATTTTTGACAACTTTCCTTTTATTTTCTTTCGTTACAAGTTTGGTTGAAATAGATGCTAATATATTTATCTTTTGAGTAATTAAAACCAATTTAGGAAATATTGGACAAATTTATGCAAATTAAGTAATTTTTGGCTAAATTTGGTCAACAAATGGTCAATCTTTGCAGAAGTATAACTTCTTGTCAGTATTGAAAACAGAGATTTGTGTTACATATTTAGATTCTTTTTTAAATTTCCTTTCCAATGATACTAATTAATAATTTTTAGAAAGAAAGGAAAGATGGAAACACATCAAAAATAATCAAAGTCAAACCACCCCTGAAAGCTGCAGCAGAAAAATAATTACGCAGTGGTCACGGTGAGACTCGAACCCGGAGCGCTCGCATGCTAGCTGCGTACATTCCCTCTGCACCACGTAGTTGTTCAAATTGGAGAGGTGTAATATATTTCTTATAGGACAGGTTCTAAATAGAGGGAGGTATGCCTTTATTTATATATCAAATGAAAGGAAATTTCAAGCGCTTTCAAATGACGCTTTAACGAAGCATGTGTGATGTACAGTTTGGGTACACGATTTTTTGAGAGAAAAAACTGGTTAAAAATGGCAGAAATTCATGAAATTTTGAAGAACTTTCTCCAGAACAAAAGATTGCATGTAGGGATTATAAAAATTATACCAGGAAACAATACTATCATGTCTTAGAACTTGCTTTTTTGATTTTGAAGCAAAAATGTGATCTTGAAGTTCTTGTAAGATTTAAAAAAGAAAGGGAAAAAAAAATTGTAAATTGTTTAGCAATTTTTGAGTTTTACTCTTTTTCGATGTACTTTTTCTGAAAATTATGTAATATGACCTCTATGAAAAAGTTTCATTTTGTGAAAGAAATGTCCGAGTACTTTAAAATGATACCAAGATTTCTCCTGTAGGACTGTGGTAAAGTCCTGATTTTATTTTTAGAAAATGGTGGTTTGAAAACGGCGATTATCGCCGCGTGGTAGAGTAAGGGTTAACATACTGTTGCTTACTCAAGAAATATAAAAAACTGTTGATGAATTAAAAATTCTTTCCACAAATTCATGTTTTTCCCGCGGTTATGACAGCTGGAACAGTAGGTTTTTTTCCAGATCTGAAGTTTGTATTCCTTTCTTTCATAGTTTGTGATGAATCAAGCAGTGACCTGATACAAAATGTTGGCCTTGCTGCTTTTGTCATTCTGTACAATTGTGAGGAGGTTACTAACAAGGAACTGCGCAAAATTGGAGCACAGCTAGGAACCGTCTCGAAGCCAGTGGTGGAAAAGTTCCATCATATTGTCAGGAACATTGTAAAGAACATGTCAGGTGATTCTTTGGAAGATCTTATTAATCCTTCATCAGAAAAGAAAAGCGAGAAAGAATTTGGAAAAAGTATGACATTTTCTGACGAGTTTAGGACTTACGACGTGGAGCTTGATTCAGACTCTGATCAGGAGGAACAGGAATGGAAATTTGATTTTACGTACGATGCGACAAGTTCTGAAGTTAATGGAAAGCCTGTTGATGAAGTAAAGCCCAAACAATCGGTGGATCTTCATTGGCTTCGGAAAGAGGTGGAGAGAAGTGTTGGAATGGGCGTGACTACTTCTTTAGCGCTTTCGGTAGAAGGATTGTGTTCCAAGTTGATGACGGATCTGATTTCGGGAAAATCAAACGATGAATTACAGAACGAGGTCAGTTTGATTTATGCAATAAAAAGCCATATTGGGGATTGCACGATTGTAACGTCAGTCACAGAACACTGGAATTGCCCCAGTGCGAATGGAGGGTCCCGGGGATAAGCGGAGGCGAGTCCATGATTGTAATGTCAGTCACGGAGAGTGAAATTGCCCATTTGTGACATGTTCAGGTTTTTATTTCAACTTTCCTGAAAAGTTATACTTATGTTAAAAATAAAATGGGATAAAATGTGAAACATGATTAGTGATGTTATGGAATCTTTTATCTCTTTAAATCAGGATTAAATCTTGTCATATTACCCCTCTTTATTTGTCAAAATATATTTTGTTTGATTCTAAAATGTTTGTGCTGTAGATATCAGAGATGTATTCTTCTGTATTGGGGAGGTGGGATTGGTAGGGTGGGGGGTGATCGGGTAGAAAAACAAGTGTTATTTTCTTTAAGATCACTGGCATTATATTCGTATCTCCTTATTTTTTCCATGTTCTTGTAATGGTCATCAAAAGTTGACCCTTTTCACTGTATTTGAGTTTTTCGAGAAGTGGGGCACTATGGTACCCTGGATACACCCATGAATATCATACATGATTACTCTCCTAGATACAAGATGGAAGTTTTAATGATTGAAAAAATGGATTGAGATATCTCGGCTAGTTTATGTCTGAGTGTAGTGTTGCTACTTCAAGACAGTATGTGCCATATATAAATGCTTGTCTCTTTCCTGTTTGCAGCTATTTGATCTTCTCGGTTTTGATTGCTTTGAATTGATTGAGAAGCTTTTAACCAATAGGAGCCAACTTGTAATGTCTGCCAAAAAAACTGAAATGGCAGCGAGAATAACAGGTATGTTTGCATATTGTTTGTTGTTTTTTAATGACAGAAGATTAAAGCAAATTAGAGTTTTGTTTGCAACAAGTATTCTGTATGTATTTTGTTTAAAGGTATTTGGACATGGTATATGGACATGGTATATGGACTTGGTATATGGACATGGTATATGGACTTGGTATATGGACATGGTATATGGACATGGTATATGGACTTGGTATATGGACATGGTATATGGACATGGTATATGGACATGTTACATAGACATGGTATATGGATATGGTATATGGATTTGACTTGGTATATGGACATGGTATATGGACTTGGTATATAGACATGGTACATGGATATGGTATATGGACTTGACTTGGTATATGGACATGCTATATGGACTTGGTATATGGACATGGTATATGGACATGGTATATTGACATGGTACATAGACATGGTATATGGATATGGTATATGGATTTGACTTGGTATATGGACATGGTATATGGACATGGTATATGGACATGGTATATGGACATGGTATATGGACATGGTATATGGACTTGGTATATGGACATGGTATATGGACATGGTATATGGACATGGTATATGGACATGGTATATGGACATATTATATGGACATATATGGGAATGGTACATGGGAATGGCATATGGGAATGATATATGGACATGGTGTATGGACATGGTATATGGACATGGTATATGGACATGGTATATGGACATATTATATGGACATATATGGGAATGGTACATGGGAATGGTATATGGGAATGATATATGGACATGGATACCCAGCCATGTTGGCATCCCTGGCAATGACAGGGCTGATACAGCCGCTAAGCTTGCCCTTAACCTCCTCCCTTCCCCTTTTCCCAAAACCCTCTCTGACATCAAACCGCTTATCGCTTCTCTTGTTCGTGACCGCTGGCAAACCTTATGGAACTTCCAAATTAATAACAAACTCCATGTTATCCAGCCCACAATCCCGATCAAATCCACCATCAACAACCTTTCTCGTATCGACAACGTTCATATTACCCGTCTTAGAATTGGTCACACCCACCTCACTCACTCCCACCTCCTTATTGGTTCCCCCCAACCCCTCTGTAACAATTGCCACTGCATCCTTACAATCCAACACATTCTCCTTGCTTGCCCCCTGTACAGCCTTCCCAGAGCTTCTCTCGCTCCCCACAACTCAATTGCTGAGTTCTTCCAAAAAAATCCTCCAGATAAAATAGTCTCCTTCCTTCAGCATGCATCCCTCTACAACCATATTTAATCCTCCTCTTCCACCCCCTCTCTACTCTGTTTTTAGTTTTTCCCATGCACCTCCTCTCTCGATCACAGCTTTCTGGCTTTTGTTCTTGAATTTCTCTCATTCTCCCCCTGGTCTCTTTCCTTACTACCTCTAAAATGATCTGACCTCTCAGGCACAATTTGACCTTCGTTGTCGTGGTGCCGTTAAGACCTCATCAAACAAACAAACAAACATGGACATGGTATATGGACATGTTGTATGGACATGGTGTATGGACATGGCGTATGGACATGGTGTATAAACATGGTGTATGGACATGGTATATAGACATGGTGTATGGACATGGTGTATAGACACGGTGTATGGTATATGGACATGGTATATGAACATGGTATATGAAGATGATATAGACATGGTCTATGGACATGGTATATGGACATTGTATATGTACATGGTATATAGACATGTATTATGTATAAAGGTAAAGGCAACATTGGCTAAAAACCTAAAGAAAGCAAAACATTTCATCAAAATGTGTTAACAATTGGCCATTTTACAGCTTTTTGTCATTTTTGGGCAAATATGTACATTTTTGTTTTACTCTTGTGATGTATGAACGAGACAAAGTTTGTGCAAATATACTATATATATCTTGTGTAAATCTACTGTTTTGAACCATCTGCCATTTCTCTTTGTAAAGGGAAGATCATTCTAATGAATACATCACATTTTTGTAATATATCAAAATTATTTTAAAACTTTGATTACTCGTAACTTGAAAACATCACATGCTTTTTTCCAAATTCAAAGACTATTAAACTCAGAAGTTAATGCTCTTTTTCAGTTGAACAAAAAACTTTTAGAATTATTTATCTTTTTGGTGGTGAATGTTGATGCTACAAACTGCCCTCTGTTTATGTAGCTCACGGTAATCTAGATTTATACAACTAAAGATTCTGTAGTTGCAGCCCCCTAGTTTTGCTTTTTCAGCTTGGGTGCTCCACCCTGCCCATTATTGCCCCACACCCTGCCCCTTTTCCCAAAGCAGTCTACATATTGTTAACCAAAACATACCTTTGAGAACTATTTTGCCTTCTTTTCATGCTGGTTACAGTTCACTAATATAGAAGCATGGACACTAATTTCTGTATTGATTACTCGCTTATTTTTATTTCAAGTGCCCTCAAACCTGCTTCAAAGTGCCCTAGATGCCTTATAAATGCCCCTTTTGGTCAGTGACACCTGTCCCTTTCTGGATCAAGCTAGTGCTTTGAGTTGTATCCTGCTCATTTTCAACACATTATCATATATGTTAGATTGGATTATAAATGATAAGAAAATACACATGCAAAGCTGATATACAGTAAGAGCTTCTGTACATGTACTGTCACAGACCCCTAGCTTGATTTAATGGGCAGGGTGCTAGACTTGTTGAGGGGCACATTAATGTGCTGCGTCTTTTCAGTGTGGTGTCCAGGGGCCCCCTTAAGGCTCAATCCCATGGTAAAGAAGCCCTGGGATTTTTGCTATAATCATACCTCGGAATGAAACTATTCTGACTGATATTGATTAGGACCATTCATGAGCCAAACAGGACAATTACTTACTATGTTATCATTCTGTGTTCTGTATCTGTGTAAGGTATTCATTTATCAAGATTATTAAGTTGAAAAATAAAATAGATAAAATTGCATTTGTTTTAACATGCGGGGCAGGGTGGACCCCAAGGGGCATGGTGGACCCCAGGGGGCAGGGCAGACCCCCAGGGGGCAGGGCGTGCCCACAGAG
This sequence comes from Chiridota heheva, assembly GCA_020152595.1. Taxonomy (NCBI): domain Eukaryota; kingdom Metazoa; phylum Echinodermata; class Holothuroidea; order Apodida; family Chiridotidae; genus Chiridota; species Chiridota heheva. The sequence goes on along the minus strand of JAIGNY010001295.1, from coordinate 178,647 downwards.
GGGCAGGACGAGCTGCTCCTGTAAAACAGCACAAAGCTAGGGGTGTGCCAGTGTAAAGCCTTATGCAAGGTTTGATGTTGCAGGGATCAGTACAAGTTTTTCTTTGTATATTTTTGTTATAAATTTGATTATATTTAATCTTTGAATGAGTATTTTTCCTCTGCATACCTATATGATTTTTTCCTAGATCACAAAAGAGAGAAACAAGCTGTTGGCGGAAGGGCATACAGTAGCCAAGTCACAATTCAGGTATGTAAAAGTATGTGTGTGCATGTTCCAATGTTTATGGTGTTATTTGTTAATGGTGTTCAGGGAATTCGCAGGAAGAACTTTTTTTTTTTTTTTTTAAATTTCTTGAGTAAACAACATTCTGTGGTGATATGTGCTCTAAAACATCTTTATTATTTTGTGCATGGAAAAGTACATTCAATGGTGAAAGAGGAAAGTATATAAAGATATATTCACTACATTAATATTGTTTCTGTCGATTTTTGTGGGAAGATTTTTAACACCATTATTCAGAACAGTGGGATATCTTACCATTATTCAGAACAGTGGGATATCTTACCATTATTTAGAACAGTGGGATATCTTACCATCATTTGAACAGTGGGATATCTTACCATTATTCAGAAGAGTGGGATATCTTACCATTATTCGAACAGTGGGATATCTTACCATTATTCAGAACAGTGGGATATCTTACCATTATTCAGAACAGTGGGATATCTTACCATTATTCAGAACAGTGGGATATCTTACCATTATTCAGAACAGTGGGATATCTTACAATTATTTAGAACAGTGGGATATCTTACCATTATTTAGAACAGTGGGATATCTTACCATTATTTAGAACAGTGGGATATCTTACCATTATTCGAACAGTGGGATATCTTACCATTATTCAGAACAGTGGGATATCTTACTATTACTCAGAACAGTGGGATATCTTGCCATTATTCAGAACAGTGGGATATCTTACCATTATTCAGAACAGTGGGATATCTTACCATTATTCAGAACAGTAAGATATCTTACCATTATTCAGAACAGTGGGATATCTTACCATTATTCAGAACAGTGGGATAACTTACCATTATTCAGAACAGTGGGATATCTTACCATTATTCAGAACAGTGGGAAATTATATAATTATTCAAACTCTGGCTCCACATTAATACATGTGAGAGAAAAAATCCTCCCGCGAATTCCCGTTTTTTCTGCGGTTATAACGCTGGAAGCGTATATTTTTTTCAACTGCATATAATGTCTATATTTCTGTCAGTCTGAGCAGGAGAAAGAGTTGACAAGGCAATTGAGGAGGGAGGAGCGGAAGCTCGCCAGGAAGGAGGCAAAGGCTGGTAACCAGGACGACGAGGAGTCACTGGAATTTGATCCTGAGCACCTGAGAAATATAAGGTATGTAGGTCATGGTTTGATTCCTATGATATGACTTTGTTCTTAAAGGGCACAGTGCTTCCTACCTGGAAGGGTCACTTGTCATTATGTCAATGGGAAAATCAGCAAATTGTTTCACTCTTTTTGTCATTTTGAACAAAAGTAATGCAAAACATTCGAAATTTCTACAAATATGATCAAGACCAATGCTTCACACATCAGCCTAGCCCAGAAATACAGTCATAACCCTTTTCCATCCTCTTCAAAATTGGGCAAAATGGTGACCATTTCGAAGGATTTTTACAACAACCAATTCATCTCACAAGACCAATTCGTCTCACAAGACCAATTCGTCTTACAAGACCAATATGTCTCACAAGATCAATTCGTCTCACAAGATCAATTCGTCTCACAAGATCAATTCGTCTCACAAGACCAATTCATCTCACAAGACCAATTCGTTTCACAAGACCAATTGAGAAATGGCTGCAGCTAATGAATTTTGCTTCTCACTGATTTAGATTTGTCAACAATTATGTAAGGACAATACAGAGTAATCAAAGGATGCATTCAGGCGTCCACCCTCCCATCATATTTTGTAGATAATGACAGTGGCGGCACCAGGATTTTGGTCATTGGTGGACAAGAGAGGGGCAAATGCCTCTCAGGGGAAACCTATAAATTGGACAAAATATGTCACTTTACAAAATTGTGGGGGACAAAGCGATCTCTTAAGGAGGGGGAATGCTTTCATTTGCCCATAGTGCCATCACTGGATGATGATTAAAATAGTATTTAGTAGGATGGATGGTAGGTCCGAAGTTTAACCACTTCAGGCACACATTTGTGATTTTTTTCCAAATAGATATGCAATATTGGCTCATCAATGTCCTAATTTATTCTACAATACTCTTGATGATCGATCGGGAAGCAGCGGGGGAAGGGGAGGGGGGAAGCGGTGATTGCTTTGCTCCTCCCCCATTTCCCCCAGAAAATTGTGACATTGAAAGAGTGACATATTTTGTGTGATTTATAAGGCTTTTACCCTCCCCATCAGACAAAATTGCCCCTCTCTTGCCCCCCTCCCCCATGACCAACATCCTGGGGTTGCAACTGGCCATGATGCACAGGTTTGATTCTGAACCGGGTCATACCAGAGACTTTCAAAATGGATCCTGCTGCTTCTTTGTCTGGCGCTCAGCGTTAAGAGGGCAATAATGCGGTTGATGACGTGTTGTGTATATTATTAGCTGCATCGGGGTGATGCCCCGTTTAGCATAGTTCCTGGGGACTTGAGAACAGTCTTGGTCTGCATGGATAATTGGCTTCTTTGTAAAGCACTTTGAGAAGGCTGTGCCTTGGATAGTACTATATAAGCACCTCACATTATTATTAATATTATGTTTATTATTATTATTAATATTGTTGTTATGTTTATTATTGTTATGTTTATTAGGTTTAATAATATTATGTTTATTATTATGTTTATTATTGTTATTATTATCATGTTTATTATTATCATGTTTATTGTTATCATGTTTATTATTATCATGTTTATTATTATCATGTGTATTATTATCATGTGTATTTATTTTTTATGTTTATTTAAGTAGTAATATTATGTTTATGTTTATTGTCATTATGTTTATTAACAATATGTTTATTAGTATGTTTATGTTATGTTTATTATTATTAATATTATTATATTTATGTTTATTATGTTTATATGTTTTGTTTTCAGGGAGATACAGCTTCAGGATGCTAAGAGACAGCCCATCTTCAAGCCGCATTATGCAGCCCCTGCTGTCAAGTACCCTCATGTTTATGACAGCATGGCAGAAGCACAAATGACCTCCGCATTCATTGCTGGCTCAAAGGTATTGTTCACCTCAAAAATATATGTCAGTAGTGTTGCATATGCCTTGAAACTTCTTTCCAACATTATTGTGCAGTGGATATGTATATATTCTAAGTTAAGTTAAGCTTACAAACTTCCTCTTCCATGCTTGATTTCAGAAGTCAATGGCCAAAACTAGAATAAGCACTTGTTATAACAGCCATGCTATTTAGCTTGGATCACCATTTCATCTACACACCCACTTATATATTTCTGTTTCAAACCCTGTTTTAATGCAGAACCATTTAAGAAAGAATTGGTTTCCTTTCATGGCAATTATTTCTTCTTAATCTTTGAAAAATGTTAAGAGATTTATTACATACTCTATCCATCAAGCACTTTCATTGCATAGATTTGAGACGCATAGTGGTGACGTTTGTTGACCAGTTGATTGCTCACTTAAGATTACCAGAGCAAGTAAATGTACAGCGCTCAGATAAAGAACTAAGCATACTTATCATGGGGTTTTTTCCTTCTTCTTTTTTCTTCTTCTTATTTTGTTTTCTCTCTGTGTTTGTTTAGAGACATATATGTATATTATTTACTCATAGTAAATTTAGTCCTATCATCTCGATATTAAGTTGGAGTGCTGTACTTGTTAAGCCATGAAGGTTCCTTTCACAACTCATCGTATTTTTGTTATATGCATGTGCTTATTATTATTATTGTTGTTGTTGTTGTTGCTGCTGCTGTTGTTGTTATTCTTCTTCTTATTATTATTGTTATTGTTGTTGTTATTATTATTATTAATATTAATAGTAGTAGTAGTATTATTATTATTATCATTGTTATTATTATTATAATTATCATCATCATCATCATCATCATCATCATCATCATCATCATCATCATCTCATCATCATCATCATCACCACCACCACCACCACCACCACCACCATCATCATCATCATCATCACCACCACCACCACCACCACCACCACCACCACCATCATCATCATCATCATCATCATCATCATTATTGTTGTAATTGTTGTTATTGTTGTTATCATTTGAATGTGATGAAACCAAAATAAATAAATGAAATGGTTGATATGAGAAACTATTGGTCTTGTTGATACTCTGCAGATATACTAACAGTACATGTAGGTTTCCCTTAATAATGTACCAGGACATATCAAATCATGCAAGTACAGCTCTCTCCATTTAGTCTGCATTCCAGAAAGTTTGTCAGCTTTGGGATTAATCTTGTACTTAGCTGTCCAGGGTCACTGTGGGCATAGAGAGGGTGAGGCATTTTGAATCTCAATGACTGTATAGACCTTTTCAAACCGTCTTTAGTCGAATAGATTTCTTCAGTACTTCGACCAATCAAATGCTGTGGGAATTTTTCCTTTGTTTCTCAACCAATCAGGTGCAGTTTTGAGGAAGAAATTGTAAGCAGCAATACGCGTGGGTATTAATTACCTTCATGTATAACGCACGTATGATACGTGCGCTTGAAAACATATTTTTCATACGCTTGGTCCCAGACCGTGCGTAAAATTGTGGAGACGGCCAAGATTCTCCCAGTATTTGATTGGTCAATAAGACTCCCCCAGTTTACAATTGGTCCATTATGGACATGTGATTCTCGGCCATGTGATTATTATTTAAATTACTTTTCCAGAAATTGCCGATTCCGATTTGGAACGTTTGATATTAACTTTGGTTTTTCTTACATGCTTCACACAAAGGGTATACAAGGAAATAAAGTGCTGGTGATCATCAAACCATGTGTTGATTTATGTTCTATTGTAGAATGTGTGGCTGATGTATATCTCCAAGAATTTTGTTTTATTTCTGCAATCTTAGATGGCTTTGCCTGCTGATTTTGTAAGAAATAACAACAGGATGTATGAGGAGGTTGAAATCCCACATACTGCATCAGCACCTGCGAATGTTGGCAAGTATCTGATACCCATTGCAGAGTTAGATGAGGTTGGTCTAATTTTTTCAATGAACATTGATATTATTATTATGCTAGCACTCTACTTTTGCCCCTGTTTTTCACCCATGCACTTTCTCTCTTGATCCCAGCTTCCTGGCTTTTAGTTCCCATGTTTCTCTCAGTCTCCCCCTATTTTCTTTTCTTCCTACCTCTGGAATGATCTAACCTCTCAGGTAAAATTTAACCCTCGTTCTTGTGGTGCCATTAGGCCCTCATCAAATAAACAAACTTGTTTACATGTGGTTTCAGCTTATCAAAGGCTTGGTGAGCTGACCCTGAACAAAGAATAACCTTATGAACTTAATGTCCAAAATAAGTTTCAATTTATCTCCTTCCTTCGTCTTGCTTCCCTCTACAACCATATTTAGTCCTCCTCTTTCACCCCCTCTCTCTACTTTTTTTCTCATCCATGCATACACCTCTCTCCATCCCAGCTTTCCAACTTTTTGTTCTTGTATTTCTCTCATTCTCCCCCTGTTTTCTTTCCTTCCTACCTCTAGAATGATCTAACCTCTCAGGCACAATTTGACCCTCGTTGTCGTGGTGCCGTTAAGCCGTCATCAAACAAACAGAGTTTCCCCACTCTGTCTTAATGGAAGATTCTGCAGGATATTGTATCTCCAAAATCATGTATTATATCAGTATTAAGTAAAGGTGACATGGGCTTGGGAGTTTCATGGGTATTATGAAATTTAACCACATGAGTATTTATCAAGGGTGGGGCCATGATAAAATAACCATCCTTACGAGGAACGGTCCATCAATCATTCATGGGTTTTACACAAAGTTCTCCCAAGCAAATAATGTATATTTTTATTTAGGCTCCACCAAGGACTAATCTGATTCTAATCACTGAACAGCAGTTATGTGTCTTGAGCCCAAGATGAATGACCTATTGTGTACAGTGTAAGAGTAGCTGGTTGCTAACAAGTGAACTGTGAATAGACTATGAAGATGTTGTCCGTTAAGAAGGTATACATTACCCCTGTGTTGTGTATGGTGTAACAATAGCTGGATGCTAGTCAATGAATTGTGAAGAGTCTCTCGGGTTGAATGGTGTGGATTACCCCTGATTTTGAGAAAATCGGAGATGTCGGGTTGGAGGGGTCTAAGGGCCAAAAATTCTTAATGCAAAATCTGACTTTGCTTCAAACATGACTTAAAAACAATATATCCCAGACAGTTTGCACTTTGTCATAGCTGTAATGCATAGGTATTTCCCTTTTTGTTACTTTTTCCTTGTTATGCCCATGGTGAAATATCAGAAGGAGAGTAGCATTAGAGTTTATATTGGACTTGCCTATTTTCATCATTCTGAGTTTGACAGTCGACTTGCTCATTTTTATGTACAGGTTGGACAGATGGCGTTTGGCAGTATGAAGCAGCTTAACCGGATTCAGTCAGTAGTGTTTGAAACTGCTTATGAGACAAATGAAAATTTGCTCATCTGCGCCCCAACAGGTGCAGGCAAAACAAACATTGCTATGCTCACTATTATCCATCAAATCAAACAACACATTGAGCAAGGCGTCATTAAGAAGGATGCTTTCAAGGTAAGTTTGTTTGCACTTTTTGGTACATGCCAGGGAATCAACATGTAAGTCTTGCTTGACCACTGACCGAAATCATTTGAAGATTTTCCCGATTTCTTAGCTGTGATTGTAACCTTGATTTTCTAACAGTAGATCTCATTTCTGGTTTGACAGATCATTTATGTCGCCCCCATGAAAGCGTTAGCAGCAGAGATGGTCCGTAACTTTGGTGGTCGTCTTTCATCATTGGGGATCCAAGTCAAGGAAATGACAGGTGATATGCAGCTTACCAAGAATGAAATCATGAAAACACAGGTAGGGAAGGTTTGAAGAATGAACAATTATGAAATTATGTTTTTTAATTTATTTTACATGTACAGAATATATTAAATAGGCAAGCAAACAGAATCATGTAGGAGTACTTAGTAGGGAATGACTGGATATTTAAAGGTCTATGGACAGGTAGCAACAACCGGATCTTAATTGGAGAAAATAGGCTATAACCTATGAATATAGGCTATAACCTATGAATATAGGCTAAGCCATGAAAATAGGCTAAACCATGAAAAAGGCTATAACCCATGAAAATAGGCTATAACCCATGAAAATAGGCTATAACCCATGAAAATAGGCTATAACCTATGAATATAGGCTCTAACCCATGAAAATAGGCTAACCCATGAAAATAGGCTAAGCCATGAAAATAGGCTAACCCATGAAAATAGGCTATAAGTCATGAAAATAGGATATAGCCCATGGAAATAGGCTATAACCCATGAATATAGGCTATAACCCATGAAAATAGGCTAACCCATGAAAATAGGCTAACCCATGAAAATAGGCTATAACCTATGAAAATAGGCTATAGCCCATGAAAATAGGCTATAACCCATGAATATAGACTATAACCCATGAAAATAGGCTAACCCATGAAAATAGGTTTTAACCCATAAAAATAGGTTTTAACCCATGAAAATAGGCTATAGCCATGAAAATAGGCTATAGCCCATGAAAATAGGCTTTAGCCCATGAAAATAGGCTATAGCCCATGAAAATAGGCTATAACCCATGAAAATAGGCTATAATCTATGAAAATAGGCTATAATCTATGAAAATAGGCTATAACCCATGAAAATAAGTAATAACCCATGAGAATAGGCTTTAACCTGTGAAAATAGGCTATAACCCGTGAAAATAGGCTATAACTTATAAAAAATAGGCTATAACCCATGAAAATAGGCTATAACCCAGGAAAATAGGCTATAAGCCAGGAAAATAGGCTATAACCCAGGAAAATAGGCTATAACTCATGAAAATAGGCTATAGCCCATGAAAATAGGCTCTAACCTATGAAAATAGGCTATAACTTATGAAGATAGGCTCTAACCCATGACAATAGGCTCTAATCCATGAAAATATGCTATATCCATGAAAATAGACTATAGCCCATGAAAATAGGCTATAACCCATGAAAATAGGCTATAACCTGTGAAAATAGGCTATAACCCATGAAAATAGGCTATAACCCATGAAAATAGGCTATAACCCATGAAAATAGGCTATAACCCATGAAAATAGGCTATAAGCCATGAAAATAGGCTATAACCCATGAAAATAGGCTATAACTCATGAAAATAGGCTATAACCCATGAAAATAGGCTATAACCCATGAAAATAGCTAAAAAATCATCAAATTTGGTTAAAAATTGACCATTTTACAGCATTTTGAATTTTAAGGTTTTATTATAATAACTTGTGATAGTAATAATAATAATAATTTTGTGACATCAACACTGGAAAGCCAATGAATTTCCTTATGATAACCTATTGTTTTTTAATCCTGCACCAACATTATTTGAAAGGAAAAGGTTTTTAAAATTTCCCCAAGACAATAAAAATTGGGAACATTGGAGTTGCATTTTTATTGCAATAAAATTGCCTCGAAAATAACCAAAAGTGCTGTATGAAATAGCAATATCAAGTATAATAAGTTACGTGAATGATTTGCAAGATGGCAAAATTTGCAAGCTGTAATAGTCTCTAATACTATGCCATTCAGTACAAAAATATGACTACCAAACAACCCTAATACATACAGGTACGTACAGGTCCCGGATTAGCTTCTGGTGGAATGTTCTTTACACACGCTGGCGAGACTGAAGTGTCCTTAATATGGAAAATAGTTATTATTATTTTTCAGCTCGACGCTGATTCAAAATTAATTGTTTTCGATGTATTTCCATCATTGAGATTGGGATTTTCAACAAGGATTCACCCATGTGGCAATAGTTTTTAGGCAAAGATTCACTGACTATAAAAAATTAGATCAAGTTTCACACCACCCAAAAAAATTTAGGTTAGTATTCACCCATGCTGCAAATTTTTGACCTCAAGATTCAACGTCACCTAAAACTTGAGGGGGGTATGTGAAGATGCCGTTTGACCACTGCATAAATAGACCTTTTCAAACCGAGTTTAGCCGAACGCGATTTCTTTAGTACTTCGACCAATCAAATGCTGGGGGAACTTTTCCTTTGTTTCCTAAACAATCAGGTGCAGGCTTGTGGAAAAAATGTAACCAGCAATATGCGTGCATAATTCCTTCATGTATAACGCACGTATGATAAGTGCGCTTGAAAAAAAAATTCATACGCTTGGTCCCATACCGTGGGAATTTTGCAGACGGCCAAGATTCCTGCAGTATTTTATTGGTCAATAAGTTCTCAGCCTTGTGACATTATTTAAATTAGTTATCTGGAAATTGCCGATTCAGATTTGAAAAGGTCTATAAAAGAATGGAATATCAACGATATATGTCTTTTATTTAGATGATAGTCACAACCCCTGAGAAGTGGGATGTCGTGACTCGCAAAAGTACAGGTGACGTTGCCCTCACTCAGCTGGTCAAGTTACTCATCATCGACGAGGTGCATTTACTGCATGACGATAGAGGTGCCGTAATTGAAAGTTTAGTGGCTCGAACCCTTCGACAGGTGAGATAATGATAATAATCATAATTATATTTTAGGACTCTGTAGATTGCGTACCTCCGCCCTCTTGATAATTCCAGCATTCCTAAAAAAATTCATCCCCCTCCCAAATATAATCTAGCTCAGAAATCCTAGACCTGCTAAGTTTTATTCCCAAATCTGTTCCCCACTTTGAATCTGTATTTGCCATTTGCATTACACTTCAGGCCTATCTACCTTCATTGTTTTCAGTTTTATTCAGGCTAAGCATTCATTGTTTGAGTTCTTTTCACATTCCATTCTTTTCTTTTATGCCAAAAGCAATTGTTTTGATTTTGAGTCCAGAAAATGGATTGTTTGGAAATCTTTTCAGGGCATGAATTCATTGTTAATCACATTCCATTGGAAAGTTTGAACTAGAAGTCTTGACAGATCTCATCCAAAAACATCCCGACCCCTCTGTGTGTGCCCTTCCCCTGTTCCAATACAATATGTCTCAAATTTAAATTGCTCTCTTTCTTCAAGGAGCACTAGACCGAAAAGTGAGCAGATCAATAAACTTCATGTCTCCATAGCTCATAGACGACATGAGAGCAAAGGTCACTTGAATATTCATATCAACCAGAAAATTGCTGTACTATTGCGTGCTAGATAGGCATTTAATTTTTTGGGGGGAACCCTCTAAAAAGACACCCTCACTTTTCGATCTAGTGCTCCTTCAAGCAGCAAACACAACAAACACGAAATTGAATCCAAATACAATCATTGGTTCTTGAGATGTCTTGATGGCAAAGAAACAAAGAAACAGACTAACAAACGCAGGCAAAACATAACCCCCGTCCAACATCATTGGCAGAGGTAATAATGATAATACTGAGTTCTTGTACAGTGCTTTTCTACGCCCAATGCATACTCAAAGCGCTTTACAATGACTAGTCAAATTCTCTGGCAACAGCTCGAGATCAGTTGCTAAGAAATTTATTATATTTGTCAAAATCAAAATGACACTTTCATCATTATGTTTCTGCTTCTTGATGTACACAGTAGACCACTGCATCTACAATCCCGGACAAAAGTACTAGGCATTTTTTCCCTTCCCCCGATACCCCTCTTCAATGTTGCAGATATATTTTAAAAACCGTTTTCTTGCAAATCGCATACCAACATTGAATAGGGGTGGAAGGGGAAAAGTGTCAAGACTTTGTACCTGATTGTAGATGTCTGTACAAGTAAATTTAATTAAGGTAAAGGAAAAAAGAAGCCGATTGTTTTAAGCTGCATACTTTCATGGCTACTTCTGTGGAATAGGGAGTGCATTTAAGGCATCCGATTCATGCTCAAAAGGTACTGGGGATCAAATCTCAGCCAGTCACTGTGCTGTGCCATTGAGCAAGACACTTTTTGCTCCAGTTCACTCAGCTGGGAAATGAGTACCACTTTCAGCTGGGGAGTTAACCTGTGATGGACGGATGTCCCATCCAGGGGGAGTCAAGTACTGTTACCATGGAAACCGGGTATAAGCACTGACTCTGTAAGCCCCCAAGGTTTGATTTTATTTAACCTTCTTTTTTTTTTTCTCAGGTGGAATCCACCCAAAATATGATCAGAATTGTGGGCCTCTCAGCCACTCTTCCAAACTACCTGGACGTCGCAAGGTTTCTCCACGTCAACCCTTACATCGGCCTCTTCTTCTTCGATGGACGCTTCAGGCCAGTGCCGCTTGCCCAGAAATTTATTGGCGTGAAAGCTGTGAACTCCATGCAGCAAAGGAGGGACATGGATGAGGTGTGCTATGAGAAAGTGCTCGACATGGTAGAGCAGGGTCACCAGGTAAGATGGTGAATCAAGTCAAATGAGGATTCCTAGACATTGCAATGGGTGGGACAAATTTTACGGTGTTAAAACTTTTAGTTAAAGTAACCTTAACAATATCTTAAGCTGTATCAATTTCATACTTAAAGGACTACTTCAGTGGTCAGGCAAATTTATATCATATGAAAGAGGACTTTATTAGAAACAAAAATGGTGAAGAAACTACTTCAATATCTTATTCCATTATAGAGATATTCATGTTTAAAGCTCTGTCTTATCTGTGTAGAAATGACTGGTGTAGTAAGTCTGCTATGGAAGGTTGCCCACTTCTTCCTCACATGCTTAGCAATTGTTAATGTATTTTAAAGAACATTTAGTTTATGTTTTTACTATTCTAATTATTTTCAATTGAACTTCCTTCAGGTGGTGAATTATCATTTCCCTTACTATATTCTGTTTTACTTCTTTCCTAACATATCCAACCATTTTTAAGCCACAAAATTGTAGGACAAAATATGATAGAATACATAAAGACTTTAAGGAATATGAGAGTGTGACATCACAAATAGTCTGATATATCAGTCATTTCTACACAAATTATACCAAACTTCAAACTTGAATAACTCTTTAACAGAATAAGATTTTTGAATGCTTTCTTTGCAATTTTGATTCTTTTGAAGTCTTCTTTCATATAAGATGGACTTGCATGACCCCTAAAAATTCTCAAAGAATATATATTTTTAGGTGTAATCTATATTTAGATTAATTTGGTAATGTGTAAGGCAGGTTGGCACAGCGTGAAGAAATCAACCATCCTTAGTGGAAACATCAATATCAACCTAAAGGCAACATTTGCTACCATCTTGGACTATACACCCTCTACTCTCTTCAATGCTGGTGGTAATTCTTGCAATACAAAAGGAATTATTCTTTCTTCATAAGTGATGATTGTCACTTTTGTGGACAACAATGAATCGGGGAGTAAGGGCATGGGGATAGGCTTCTGAGATGTTACTTCTGAAAATATGAGGGAAATATTCTAACAGTTTTACCCAACAATGTCATATAAGACATAATGGATACTAGGCCACTAATTGAGAAAGCACGCAGAATACAGTTAAGCTTCCTAGGTCACATTCTTTGAATGGCAGAGGATGAACCTGCTAGACTGTATACCTTCTACTACCCACCCCATGGTCAACGTATGCCAGGATGTCAACACACATCCTGTCTGAGCCATAACCAACACCGAGAGATGGTAGTGGCCAGCTATCCCCAAGCCAGATAGCCAACCTTCCTAGTGATAGGAAGGGCTGGAGGAAGCTTACAACTGCCTGTGTTACAGCCGACCAATGATGATGATGGCTAAGATTATAGGGTGGTTTAAAAGATGAATAGTGTGTCAAAAGAAAGAGCATGAAATATTTAATGTCAGTTGTTTTTTTTATAATTTTCACATCCCTCCCCCCTTCCCCCCACATTACTAAACTCATTATCAGATACTACATTCTCTCCACTCTTTAATATACTATTTGGATACATTCTCCCCACTCTCTAATATTCTGTTTGAATGTTCTTAGGTGATGGTATTTGTACATGCTCGGAATGCAACTGTAAAAACGGCCATGGCCCTTCAAGAGAATGCCAAAAACAGAGGTGACGCTGGCTTGTTTCAGGCTGTCCAGTCCCCATCCTATGGAAATGCACAGAAACAGGTGAGTTAACTGTATTCAATGTTTTTTACTGTGTAGACATACATTATCAGTATTCTTTCAAAATAAGAAATATCTCAGATGATTATAATACTGTATTCGACGTAAGCGCCCTGGAATGTACCACTTTATAGGCCTGAAGTTGCTTCCTTATAAGCGTCCATGCAGTGTGCTATTCGAACTGCATTGTAAAATATATGTGAACTTGTTCTGTACCAGCCCCACAAAAACCACCACAAAAACAAGAATGTAACAAAACTTGGGTATTTTTAGTCGTTAAATTTATCAAATAAATCACGTTAATAAATGTTGGGCGGTCGCATATAATAGCAAGGGCACTTAAAAGAATATTCCGGGGAATTTTCGTTTTCATTTTCACATATATGATAGACGACTATGACAGAAACAATTTGGCGTAAAAATCATGTTGATATCGTTTTCCGTTTAGGAGTTATTGTATTTCAAAGATTGCGTGAGTGTGTTAAAAAGTGACCTAGCAGTGTACAGTGTGATGTCATAAAGGAAAATTTAGGACAATTTTTGTATTTCTTTAAAATTTAATTGCCTTTTCCTAAATTACTGGAAGCATTTTTTTTGTTTATTTTTTGAGATGGGGTGTAACATACACTTTCTATGAATGTAATTTTCCCATCTCTTCATGAGCCTTACAACTTTAAGTAAAAGAAACTATTTATTTTTATTTTTATAGAAATACATGAGAATTGTTTTGGGATCTACCGTCATGACATCACACTGTTTACTGTGAGGTCACTTTATCTCACTAGTTTAATCTTTAAAATGCAATAACTCTTAAACGGAAAAAAATATCAGCATGAATTTTACACCAAATTGTTTCTTTAGTAGTCCTCTATCATATATGTAAAGAATAAAAATCATGGGAATCTTCCATTAATATGGTAATTAATTAATGCATTTTTTTTAACACAATAACAAGTTCCACAAGATACCCCTAACAACCCATTAAGTTGCTTTGAAAATTCTTGTTTTATTGAGTATATACATGTTTATGCAGTTACACATAGGCCCAGATTCTCATGCAGTTACACACAGGCCCAGATGCTCACGCAGTTACACACATGCCCAGATGCTCACGCAGTTACACATAGGCCCAGATGCTCACGCAGTTACACACATGCCCAGATGCTCACGCAGTTACACATAGGCCCAGATGCTCACGCAGTTACACATAAGCCCAGTACTCACGCAGTTACACATAGGCCCAGATGCTCACGCAGTTACACATAGGCCCAGATGCTCACGCAGTTACACATAGGCCCAGATTCTCATGCAGTTACACATAGGCCCAGATGCTCACGCAGTTACACATAGGCCCAGATGCTCACGCAGTTACACATAGGCCCAGATGCTCATGCAGTACACTTAGGCTCAGATGCTCATGCAGTTACACATAGGCTTAGATGCTCACGCAGTTACACATAGGCTTAGATGCTCACGCAGTTACACATAGGCCCAGATGCTCATGCAGTACACTTAGGCTCAGATGCTCATGCAGTTACACATAGGCTTAGATGCTCACGCAGTTACACATAGGCCAGATGCTCATGCAGTTACACATAGGCTTAGATGCTCACGCAGTTACACATAGGCCCAGATGCTCACGCAGTTACACATAGGCCCAGATGCTCACGCAGTTACACATAGGCCCAGATGCTCACGCAGTTACACATAGCCCAGATGCTCACGCAGTTACACATAGGCCCAGATGCTCACGCAGTTACACATAGGCTTAGATGCTCACGCAGTTACACATAGGCCAGATGCTCATGCAGTTACACATAGGCCCAGATTCTCATGCAGTTACACATAGGCCCAGATTCTCATGCAGTTACACATAGGCTCAGATGCTCATGCAGTACACTTAGGCTCAGATGCTCATGCAGTTACACATAGGCTTAGATGCTCACGCAGTTACACATAGGCCAGATGCTCATGCAGTTACACATAGGCCCAGATGCTCATGCAGTACACTTAGGCCCAGATGCTCACGCAGTTACACATAGGCCCAGATGCTCATGCAGTACACTTAGGCCCAGATGCTCATGCAGTTACACATAGGCCCAGATGCTCACGCAGTTACACATAGGCCCAGATGCTCATGCAGTACACTTAGGCTCAGATGCTCATGCAGTTACACATAGGCTTAGATGCTCACGCAGTTACACATAGGCCAGATGCTCATGCAGTTACACATAGGCCCAGATGCTCATGCAGTACACTTAGGCTCAGATGCTCATGCAGTTACACATAGGCTTAGATGCTCACGCAGTTACACATAGGCCAGATGCTCATGCAGTACACTTAGGCCCAGATGCTCATGCAGTTACACATAGGCCCAGATGCTCACGCAGTTACACATAGGCTTAGATGCTCACGCAGTTACACATAGGCTTAGATGCTCATGCAGTACACTTAGGCTCAGATGCTCATGCAGTTACACATAGGCTTAGATGCTCACGCAGTTACACATAGGCCAGATGCTCATGCAGTTACACATAGGCCCAGATGCTCATGCAGTACACTTAGGCCCAGATGCTCACGCAGTTACACATAGGCCCAGATGCTCACGCAGTTACACATAGGCCCAGATGCTCACGCAGTTACACATAGGCCCAGATGCTCATGCAGTACACATAGGCCCAGATGCTCATGCAGTACACTTAGGCCCAGATGCTCATGCAGTTACACATAGGCCCAGATGCTCACGCAGTTACACATAGGCCCAGATGCTCATGCAGTACACTTAGGCTCAGATGCTCATGCAGTTACACATAGGCTTAGATGCTCACGCAGTTACACATAGGCTTAGATGCTCACGCAGTTACACATAGGCCCAGATGCTCATGCAGTACACTTAGGCTCAGATGCTCATGCAGTTACACATAGGCTTAGATGCTCACGCAGTTACACATAGGCCAGATGCTCATGCAGTTACACATAGGCTTAGATGCTCACGCAGTTACACATAGGCCCAGATGCTCACGCAGTTACACATAGGCCCAGATGCTCACGCAGTTACACATAGGCCCAGATGCTCACGCAGTTACACATAGGCCCAGATGCTCACGCAGTTACACATAGGCCCAGATGCTCACGCAGTTACACATAGGCTTAGATGCTCATGCAGTTACACATAGGCCAGATGCTCATGCAGTTACACATAGGCCCAGATTCTCATGCAGTTACACATAGGCCCAGATTCTCATGCAGTTACACATAGGCTCAGATGCTCATGCAGTACACTTAGGCTCAGATGCTCATGCAGTTACACATAGGCTTAGATGCTCACGCAGTTACACATAGGCCAGATGCTCATGCAGTTACACATAGGCCCAGATGCTCATGCAGTACACTTAGGCCCAGATGCTCACGCAGTTACACATAGGCCCAGATGCTCATGCAGTACACTTAGGCCCAGATGCTCATGCAGTTACACATAGGCCCAGATGCTCACGCAGTTACACATAGGCCCAGATGCTCATGCAGTACACTTAGGCTCAGATGCTCATGCAGTTACACATAGGCTTAGATGCTCACGCAGTTACACATAGGCCAGATGCTCATGCAGTTACACATAGGCCCAGATGCTCATGCAGTACACTTAGGCTCAGATGCTCATGCAGTTACACATAGGCTTAGATGCTCACGCAGTTACACATAGGCCAGATGCTCATGCAGTACACTTAGGCCCAGATGCTCATGCAGTTACACATAGGCCCAGATGCTCACGCAGTTACACATAGGCCCAGATGCTCATGCAGTACACTTAGGCTCAGATGCTCATGCAGTTACACATAGGCTTAGATGCTCACGCAGTTACACATAGGCCAGATGCTCATGCAGTTACACATAGGCCCAGATGCTCATGCAGTACACTTAGGCTCAGATGCTCATGCAGTTACACATAGGCTTAGATGCTCACGCAGTTACACATAGGCCCAGATGCTCATGCAGTTACACATAGGCCCAGATGCTCATGCAGTACACTTAGGCTTAGATGCTCACGCAGTTACACATAGGCCCAGATGCTCATGCAGTACACTTAGGCTTAGATGCTCATGCAGTTACACATAGGCCCAGATGCTCATGCAGTTACACATAGGCCCAGATGCTCACGCAGTTACACATAGGCCCAGATGCTCACGCAGTTACACATAGGCCCAGATGCTCATGCAGTTACACATAGGCTTAGATGCTCACGCAGTTACACATAGGCCCAGATGCTCATGCAGTACACTTAGGCTTAGATGCTCATGCAGTTACACATAGGCCCAGATGCTCATGCAGTACACTTAGGCTCAGATGCTCATGCAGTTACACATAGGCTTAGATGCTCACGCAGTTACACATAGGCCCAGATGCTCATGCAGTTACACATAGGCCCAGATGCTCATGCAGTACACTTAGGCTCAGATGCTCATGCAGTTACACATAGGCTTAGATGCTCACGAGTTACACATAGGCCCAGATTCTCATGCAGTTACACATAGGCCCAGATGCTCACGCAGTTACACATAGGCCCAGATGCTCATGCAGTTACACATAGGCCCAGATTCTCATGCAGTTACACATAGGCCCAGATGCTCATGCAGTTACACATAGGCCCAGATGCTCATGCAGTACACATAGGCTCAGATGCTCATGCAGTTACACATAGGCTTAGATGCTCACGCAGTTACACATAGGCCCAGATGCTCATGCAGTACACTTAGGCCCAGATGCTCATGCAGTTACACATAGGCCCAGATGCTCATGCAGTTACACATAGGCCCAGATGCTCATGCAGTACACTTAGGCTCAGATGCTCATGCAGTTACACATAGGCTTAGATGCTTACGCAGTTACACATAGGCCCAGATGCTCATGCAGTACACTTAGGCTCAGATGCTCATGCAGTTACACATAGGCTTAGATGCTCATGCAGTTACACATAGGCCCGGATGCTCATGCAGTTACACATCCACGTACTCGCGCCTAAAGCCCTCGTATTATTTGGAACATATTGGCGATTACAGACAAATTTTCAGGAAATAAACAGTGCATAATATTTGTGTATTTTCAGTTTGTATTTAGTTTCTGCAACAATGTGGATTTCATGAAATTTGAAGACAAATATCAGACAAGAATAACAATAGATAAGATTGCAAAACTGAAGACTATAAAAAAAAAATGAAGGAGAGAAGATAAGAAATGTTAAAGATGTTATAACGTATCGCCCGGAATTATATGGACTCCTTTAACCCTTACTCTACCATATGGTGATATTATGCCGTTTTGGGTGCCCGATCTTTGAATAAAAAAAGTGCTGGTAGAGTAAAGGTTAATCAATCTGCGACAAGTGTGCCAACTCAAAAATATATGCAGCATGATCCTGGTGGACAGCCCAGCATGTCACAGAACGGAACGAGCCTGACTCTGCTGCTCTGAAGACAGAGGACTCTTCATTTTTCAGCCTGTGCTTAACCTTACTCTACCACGCGGCGATATTATTGCTGTTTTGGGTGTCCCATTGTGCTCCGCCTCCCAAGCGCGATTTCAAAAAAGTGCTGGTTGAGTAAAGTTTAATCAACCCATGACAAGTGTGCCAACTTAAAAATTGTATGCAGCACGGTCCTGGTGGGTGGCCCAGCGGGTCACTGAAGCGGAACAAGCCCGACTCTGAAGACAGAGGACTCTTCATTGATCAGCCTGTGCTTAACCCTTACTCTACCACGCGGCGATATTATTGCTGTTTTGGGTGCCCCATCTTTGACTCCGCCTCCCAAGCACGTTTTCAAAATAGTGCTGGTTGAGTAAAGTTTAATCAACCCGTGACATGTGTGCCAACTCAAAAATATATGCAGCATGATCCCGGTGGGTGGCCCAGCGGGTCACTGAAGAGGAATGAGCCCGATTCTGCTGCTAGGAAGACAGAGGACCCTTCAATAATCAGCCTGTCCTTAACCCTTACTCTACCCTGTGGGGATATTATTGCCGTTTTGGGTGCCCCATCTTTGACTCAGCCTCCTAAGCTCATTTTCAAAAAAAGTGCTGGTAGTGTAAAGGTTACGTGTTTGGCTTGGTTCAGGTTGGTTTGGCTTGGTTTGGGCCGGTTTAGCTTGGTTTGGGTTGGTTTGACTTGGTTTGAGTCGGTTTGGGTTGGTCCATGTTTTACAAACGACTGCTTACATCAGTACTGATAATCCATAGATGAATGAACCTACAATCTTGGACAAACGTTCTTCGCGTTTTGTTCTTTCCTCTGTGCAATGTTGTGTTGCTGATATATTAACAAAACCCTTTCTTCCAAAACGCATACCAACATTGAACGAAAAGAAGGAAAAGTGCCAAGACTTTTGTCCCTGATTATGGATGGTGTCAGGGGTCATGGAGGGTGCATAAAAGTGAGGTCCTCATGATACAAATTCTAAAATCTTCAGTACGTGTAGAATGGAGTGATTTGCTGGCACATGGGAGGCACTGAAAGGAAAGATATTGTCCATAGATAAATTCAGAAGTGAACGCTGCCATGCTGATAACGTCACTTTCGGTTTTTAATTTTCCTTATGATTGCGGGAAATCTGTGATGTTATTGATAACACCTGTAGGCCCTATCTTAGGTTTGGCAGATGTGTGATCGATAACGGCAAATTTCTCGCAATCAATGGAGAAAATTGAAAACCGAAAGTGACATTACCAGTACGGGGGCGTTCATTTCTGAATTTACATTCGCGAGAAATCTGCGATGTTATCGAATGTATCGATGGGATGATACATTTTCCTTAACGTTGTGACATTTTGTAATTATTTTGGCAAAATGCGTTAGGTTTTAGAATGAAAAGGTGAATTATAATGCATGCGGTCTTCATGATCAAATTTTGTCATTTATTCACTGTTTAAACCACAGGTTGCAAAATCAAGAAATAAACAACTGAGGGAGGTGTTTGTGGATGGCTTCTCCATTCATCATGCGGGTATGCTTCGGCAGGATCGTACCCTTGTGGAGCGCTTGTTTGCTGACGGTCATGTCAAGGTGCTTTGCTGCACAGCAACCTTGGCGTGGGGCATCAATCTACCAGCCCATGCTGTTATTATTAAAGTGAGAACACTGACTAAATGATTAGTTCAGTGTTTAAGCCAGTCCATCTTATATAATAGAGGACTTCAAAAGAAACAAAATAGTAAAGAAAGCATTAAAAAATCTTTCTGTTAAGGAGATATCTAAGTTTAAAGTTTGGTATCATATATGTAGAAATGACTGAAATCAGACTAGTTGTGATGTCATGGCCTTAGATTCCTCAAAAGTCTTTATTTATTCTATCATATTTTGCCCAACGATTTTAAAAACCATCGGATATGTCAGGAAAGAAGTAAAACAGAATATAGTAAGGGAAATTATAATTTATCACCTGAAGAAAGTTCAATTAAAAATAATTAAAACAGTACAAAAATAAATGTTCTTTAAAATACAATAACAATTGCTAAGAATGTGAGGAAGAGGTGGTAACCTTCCATATTACTACAGTCATTTCTACACAGATAAGACAGAGCTTTCAACTTAAATATCTCTGTAACGGAACAAGATATTGAAGTATAACAATATACCACCTGAGAAAAGTTGGAGGAAAAATAATTCAATAGTGAAAAAATTAAAAAAAACTTTCTTTAGAATACATTAACAATTGTTAAGAATGTGAGGATGAAGATGCCAACTTTCCATAGTAGACTTACTACACCAGTCATTTCTACACAGATAAGATAGAGCTTCAAACTTACATATCTCAATAACGAAATAAGATTGATATGAATTCTTTCTCCACTGTTGTGTTTCTGTTGAAGTCCTCTTTCATATAAGATGAACATGCTTGACTCCTGAAGTAATCCTTTAATAACCTTAGATAGAGATTAAAATCTAAACCAACTACCACAAAGAGCAACTTGAAATCTTATTCCTATCTCAAGTTTTTTTTATGTTTGAAGTCGGCACATGGAGGCTGCCATTTTGTTCAATTCTGTACTGAAATCTTGTGCATGATGAAACTATTTTCCCAACAGGGACAGAGTTATAATACATTTCTTTATAAATGTAATTTTTAACAGCATGTTTTGATCATTTCATGTGTACACAAAAATGTCCTTGATTCTTACAAAAGGAAAACAATTTTTCATCAGCTAGAAAACTTGAGGTAGATAATAAAGAAATACAAAGCACTCCAACATCCTGCTGGACTGATGACAACATTTTCTGCATGTTCCAAAATCAATATGGCGTCTCCCATAGTAGTAGCGTTAAAGTTTTAATAATAACAACAAATGTGTTAGATTGCTTTGGGAGGGTTGACACTTGGTCATAAGATTTGTTATTTTCAATTTATTATATAAATGAAGGATTATGTCAGACTTCTTTGTCTCCTTTAAAGGAGACATAAAGTCTGACATAATCCTTAGTTTAGATGATAGAATTAAAAATAACAAATTCTTCTGACCAAGTTTCATACCTTCTAAAGCAATCTTAGCACAATTGTTATGATTATTCAAAACTTTAATTCTGCTACTAAATAGTACTATGTTAGCCAACATTTTGATTTCAAGACATGCAGAATATGATGTCATTAGATGATGTTGGAATGCTTTGTATTTCTTTATAATCTATGTCAAGTTTTCTAGCTTATGAACAAGTGTTTTTATTTTGTAATGGTCAAGGAATTTTTGTGTACACATGAAATTAACAAAACATTCTGTTAAAACTTTGTGTAACATCATTTTGGAATAAAAACTTTATTTCATCACATTTATAAAGAAATACCATAAATTCCTTATGTCCCTATTGGGGAAATTATGTCATCATGCACAATATTACAATACAGAATGGCAGCCTCCATGTGTCAACTTCAAACATTAATAACGTGAGATAGAAATAAGATTTTAACTTGCTGTTTTTGGTAGTTGGTTATGATTTTTATCCTCTATCATATGAAATAATGATTGTATCAGACTTTGCCTCCTTTAAGTTTCACTTTTTACACATGGTATGTGTTGTACTTTGCATTAAGCAAAGTTTTGGAAACCAGTGACAGGTTACAAAGTTTTAGTTGTCCATTTCATAATCATTGCAGACTTATTTGCTATTAAGTTACTAGTAGAGAATTTTGTTTTCAGGTTTTGTTTTGTTATTGTTTCGATTTTGAGGAAACAATTGTCAATGCTTGATTGATCCAACTTTTAATTTGCAGACATGCAGATTTTGTAAGAGTATCTAATATTTAGGATTGTATTTTAAAGCATTGTAAAGCTTTATGATTGCGGGTTTTCATCATTTTGAATAATATCTTTTTTATTTCTGTATTTACATCCCATTTTAGATCAGTTGTTGCTGTAATACCGAAAAGGACTTTAAAGTGGGAGAATTTTAACAATTTTTTATAGCACAAATCATGTTTTTCAACAGAGCATTCTTATTTTATTCCCAGGGAACTCAAATTTACGATGCCAACAAAGGTGCTTTCAAAGATCTTGGTATTCTGGATGTGATGCAGATCTTTGGCAGAGCAGGTCGCCCTCAGTTTGATACATTTGGCATTGGCACAATCATCACCTCTCACGACAAACTCTCCCATTATCTGTCCCTCATGACCCGCCAGAACCCCATCGAGAGCCAGTTCCCTGCAAAGCTTGCTGACAACTTGAATGCAGAGGTAGGAGAATTTTGATAAACAGTAAATTAATTGCAAAGATAGAAATCAAGTACTGTATGGTTGGCCTTTAAAAAAATTTTTTTTTCGTCACTAGAATGATAGTGATGGATAGCAAACTTCAAATGTTATCAAGCATCGGGGGAGGGGGCAGGGGGCACATTCACCCCACTCTTCAGAAAAAGAACAAAGTGCCCCTTTTGAAAATAAAAAGTACCTCTTAATTACTGTCAAAGGTGCAAGAACTGGTGGAATGTGCGAAACTTTAAAACAAATTAGTGCCCCAATCAAAATGAAGTGCCCCTTAATGACCCAATAGTAGGAAACAAGGCATTTTCACTGACTTTTCATTAAACATAACAAACTTGTCCTTTTGAAAGTGCCCCTTAATTGTCAAAGATTTCTCTTTTAGGAAAGTCATGGACAATCTGTCTTTGTTGTGTGTTGATCATTTATTCTATCTACAGACGTTTGTCAGTCCTTTATGTACGGGGAGTGTCGTCCATTTGAAAAGCACTCCTTTCTAAAAATGAACTGCCCCTTTTACTTTGTTGTTTTGGGCTCATTTATTCTATCTACAGACTGAGGGGGAGATTGTGCATGTATATGACTTAGGAAGTAGCCACTTAGAGGTTGTACCCTCCTTCCCCCTTTCCCCTCCCAACTTTCAAAAGCTTCATGTACCCCTGACCTCTGTGGATTAAAAAATATGGTGATGAATTAATCGCTAACTTATTGCTGTTGTTTTCCAGATATCTTTAGGGACAGTGTGCAATGTGGAGGAAGCGGTAAAGTGGTTGAGTTACACGTACCTCCATGTGAGGATGCACCTGAACCCACTGGTGTATGGGATCACCTACCAACATGTGCTGGTAAGAATTCAGTCCAATCATACGCCACCAACCTAGAATTCCTTTGATTTCTGGCGTAAACAGAATTTCAAAGACATTATTACCTCCGCCAACGTTGGACAGAGGTTATGTTTTCACCTGTGTCTGTTTGTTTGTTTGTGTTTGTTTGTCATCAACATATCTGGATTGCGATTTAATTGGTAATGTGGTTTTGTTACTGCTTAAGGAAGAAGTGATTCAAACTTGGGACATAGGGAAGGGCAGAAATGAAGGGGCGGAGATGTTTTAGGGTGAAATGACTGTCATCAATAAATCTCAAGAACTGATGATTGGATTATGATTAAATTTGGTGTATGGTTTTGTTACTGCTTAAGGAAGGAATGATTACAATTTGGAACATATTGGAACAAAGAAAGGGTGCAAATGGAGGGGCGGTAACTTTAGGGTGAGATCTGTCAAGACTTAGTTCTACTTTCCAATGAATTGTGCTGAACG
This sequence comes from Chiridota heheva, assembly GCA_020152595.1. Lineage (NCBI taxonomy): Eukaryota > Metazoa > Echinodermata > Holothuroidea > Apodida > Chiridotidae > Chiridota > Chiridota heheva. The sequence goes on along the minus strand of JAIGNY010001295.1, from coordinate 154,320 downwards.
CTGAATTCATGCCCTGAAAGGAAATCTAAACTATCAATTTTCTGGACTCTAAGAAAAGAAAATCAATTGGTTTTTGGTATCAAAGAGAATCAAAACAATTGTTTTTTTTGTATGACAGGAAAATGATTAAATGTGAATCTTGCCTGAATGGAACACGAACAATGAAAATAGCCTGAATAAAATCGAAAACAATGTCCTCAGAAGAAATTAATAACAAATTGATCCTGAAGTGTTTATAATTCAAATGGCAATACAGATCAAAAGTGAGAAAGAAACTCTTTGGGGATAAAATTTGGTGGGCTAAGGATTTTTGAGTTAGAATTTTGCATATTTGAGGATGGGGAAAACTGACTTAGTTTAATGACTGGGTTCCACAGCTGGGCTCTAACAAAAATTATACAAGCGCAAAAATATTGAGCACGAAAAGGGTAGCCAAAGGCCACACGAATAAACAAAACCTGACAACAGCCAGGGGACACACAAGTAAACATGAACACAAAAGGAGTGGGGAAAAATGGGTAACTATAAATAAACACCATACCAACAAATCCCAGGGTGGAAACATAGAAGTAACACCAGATAGAATAAAAATATAAGAAGAATGACTAGGCTAGGCCAAGGGAAACTAAATAAGAGGCACCGAGAACGGGCCTTTAACGGGGATGGGGAATGAACTGGGGGCAGAGGTATGCACTCTACAGAGTGCTAAAATTCTAATTTCTTTCCGTAATACCTACAAAGTTAGAGTTATTGACAAGTTTTAAGTTTACTGAATCTGTGGGTCAATCAGTAGTAATTGGTGGGATCTGAATGTCTTCACGAACCTTGAAGGAATGGTAAAATCCTTGTATAGCGGTACAGCCTTGGCAAAATGTGTTTCCTGTAAAGAACTTTATTTCCGTTATTAAAATAACTGAACATTTTATGTTTTTAATGATTTTACAATTTGGTGTAAATAATTGTAACTGAAAATAATTCTTGTTAAATATTTGTGTTAAAAAGGAGATTTTAGTCCAAGAATAAAAACAATGCAAAATAATAATCTGAGAATCACACAGTAAACTTACTTCACTAAACTCTATATAGCAATATACCATTGTACCAGGGTTTTTTTGATGAAATTTATGTAAAAGACTTCTTTAAAGTTTGCTTCACAAAGTATGTGATGTCACAACCTGGCAGGGGAGGCTTATGCCCAAAGGATTAGTTCAGTTTATCTTATATGAAAGAGGACATTAAAAGAAACAAAATGGTGAAGAAAGCGTTCACAAATCTTATTCCATTAAGGAAATATTTAAGTTTAAGACTCTGTCTTATCTGTGTAGAAATGACTGGTGTATTAAGTTTAGAAGGTTGGCACCCTTACCTTCATATTCTTATAAATTATTAATGTATTTTAAAGAAAATTTATTAAACCATTTTACTATTAGAATTATTTTCCCTCAAACTTTCTTCAGGTGGTAATTATAATTACCCTTACTAGATTCTGTTTGACTACTTTGTTGACATATCCAATTGATTTTAAGCCACAAAATCCCAGGACAAAATATGATAGAATTACATAAAGAATTTGAGGAGTCTAAAGCTGTGATGTCACAACTAGTCTAAACTAAAAACTAAAAAGTGCAACGTTGAGAACACGTGACTTCTATTCTATTCTCTCAAACTTTTCATTCAGATTCACTTTACTTTGCACTTTTACACCTAAATTTTGCATCTTCATTTTCCGGGATTCTCTCTCTGTGGATGGGTGTCTGCTTTCGGTGAGACTGTTCTTTTTCTTTTTTTCTCCTGTTGTAACCAGACTTTGGAGATAACCTGTACAGTGGTTCTCCTGAAGTAGTTCCGTGTTGTTGTTTTTTAGTTGCCTTGGGTCTCTCTGCCCTTGGTTTTTTTTTCTTCATCATGGCGAAACACTTTGCCTTGACATTGACCCTCCCTCCCCTCCCAGTGACCCACCTTCTACCTTCATTGACCATTCTTCAGCCCCAGTCCCAAAATTTTAAATCCTTCCAGCAACCAATAAACCAGACAGTTTTAAAAGAGTTTCCCCTTTCCTCATAAACAAGGCACTCCACAGCCTTGTTGGTACCCTCCCCAAGGTTTCTACCCTTCAGATCCTGCGATCTTCTGGTGCACTGCACCAGGCACACTTAAACCACCACCCTCCTCACCACCAAAACCCTAGCTAATACTGGTATCAACATTACAGTCACCCCCACTGTTCCCTGAACTCCAGCAAAGATGTCATCAGAACCAGAGACTTGACCGATGAAGACCTGGTTGAAGAACTTGCCTGCCATCACGTTAGTGAAGCCCGTTGTCTCGTCCTCAAGAGAGACTTTGCTGAAACACACCAATACCATCTTCCTGACTTTTGCCACACCTACTCTCCCCTCCCACATCACTGCTGGCTACCTGAGAATTTCCAGTTGCCCCTTACATTTCCAACCCCCTCCATTGTCACAAGTGTCAGAGTTATGGCCATGCAAAAAACTCCTGCCACAGCCAAGCACGCTCTGGCAACTGTGGAGCCCCAGACCATGACAGCGCCTCCTGCACCAACACCCCACTCTGCACCAAGTGTGACAATACTTACCTAGCCAACAACCATCCCTCCTTCTCAAAAGACTGCATTACCTGGCTTTAGGAAAAGCAGATAACCAAGCTGAAATCCCAACATCACTTGCCCGGAGGCCAGGAAGTGATTCCTCGCTTTCCTTCACACCAAACCTTCTTACTCAGGCAGTCTCCTGTAACACCAATACTTCCCCTTAACACAACTAAAACTGACTCACATGCTCAAACTGACCTCACCTGGCTCTTCTTACCCAGTCCTAAGCCCATCACCATTGCCAACAACCCAACCACATCCATTACCCAAACCACCCCCACCACCACTTCTCTCCCCAACCTTCTTCCTTCCTTTTCTAAGACCCCAGCCGTCCCCTACCCCAACACCTCTAATGCCATCAAACTCAAGCCAACAAACAATCAATAAACAAACAGCCCACCATCCAAACCCACACACTGAAGAGAACATGGATGGCTGGATTACTGAAAAAACTTCCCGTCCAACTTTCAAAAACAACCTCTCCCAAAGAAACAGGGACAGATCCCCTTTTTGAAACACTCTACGACTCTCACCTCTCCCCCATCTCCTTGAGGGTGAGGATCCCATGTCAAACTTCAGTAACATCCTAATCAACATCGCCACCTGCTCCATTTCTAAACCCCCTAACCACCCCTAACCCTTCTAACCACCCCCTAAACCCTGGTTCTGCAAAACTGGCATCAAGAACAGAAAAAGATTCCTCAGAAACTCAAAACTAACCCGACCATCCACAACCTCAACCTCTTTTGCATCAAGCGTGCCAAAGCCAGGCACACTATTAAGGACAGTAAAACCAACACTTGAAACAACTTCATCTCTTCTCTTACCACCAACACCCCTACTAAGAAAATTTGGAGAATGGTAAAAGCTTTTATGGCAGGATGGGCAAATCTCCCATCTCTCCGGAATGGTAACCTTCTCACCACGAAAAAGGACACCGTTAACCACCTCGCTGCCTCTTTCAGCAACATCTCGTCCTCGGCCAACAACCCTAATGCTTTCAAAGCCAAAAAAGCTCGCGATGAAGCCCGGAATATCACCCTCCGATAACACCGAAAGAAACAACACCCCTCTCACCCTTTCTGAATTAAACCAAGCCATCCACGACACAGGCTGCACCTCCAAGGGCCCAGATAACATCCCCTACCAGTTCCTGAAACACCTCCCCAACAAGGCCACCACTACCCTACTCACCATCCTCGACCACATTTGGTCCTCAGACTCCTTTACCCCTATCTGAAGGACAGCTATCATCACCCCCATCCCCAAATCACCATCCTCGAAGGTCCTCACAGTACCCCCTATCTGGAGGACAGCTCCATCCCCAAATCAGCTACTGGCCCAGCTCGCCCATCGCCTCACCTGCTGTCTCTGTAAAATTATGGAAAGGATCATTAACTAGAGACTAAACTGGCATCAAGACTAACGCTCCTCTCCGCTCACCAAAGCGGCTTTGTTCTGGACCAGTTAATTACGAACACCTTTATCCGGCAAACCTCAATAAAGGAACACCTCCCATCTTTTTCGACCTAAGAAACTTTTGACACATATCCAGGCAGTTCCAAGCCCACAACCCTCTCCAACCCGATCAAGAAGACCATCAACAACATCCTCTTGTACTCTCTTCAACCTGAGCATTAACAACATCACCACAACCTAAAACATCAAACGTGTCACATGCTTTCACCATCTTCTACTACTCCCCAGCTTTACTCTTGTAGATATTGGCTCCCTCAGCCTCAACTGGCTGCAAGACTGATGCAACAACATGCCATTTAAATTCCCTCAAGACAAGACCTGCATGCACTTCCATTTCAAGAACCTTGCTTGCCCCCTGTACAAGTGGCAAAACTTCCCTAAAACTGACCACATTAAGTTCCCCATATTTAACCCTGACCTGAGTTCTTCCAAAAAACATCACCAGCCTGAAACAAAAATAAACTTATCTTCCTCAACTTCATCATGCTTCCTCTACAACTCCACTATTTAACCTCCTCTTCCACCCCTCTCTAAATTTGTTTTTGTCACCATTTGTGCCAAGCTTCTCGATCACAGCAATTTGTCTGACCTCTTGTTCTTGAATTTCTTACCTCAACTCCCATCAATATCATCCAAGATGAAGCTCTAGAATGTCTGACCTCCTCAGGATCTCCTCATCACCAGCCTTCCATTGGGCCAATCAAACCCCCAAACATTAAGGTTAGCCTAACTCTCTATGCTTTTTAGAGCCCCACCAACACCCAGGACGCTGTTTACAACCTCATTAGGTACCTCAATTTCTCCACCCTTTTTGATATCAACTTACGCATCAAACCAGACCTCTACCATCTTTGCATTAACCCCGCCACTCTTTGCACCATCTCCCTGGCCCACATTTCCTCCCTGGGCTGTCCCTCCTTCTTCCACCTGGGCCTCTTCACTCATCACAAAACCAAAACCCACCTTAAACCTCTTCATCAACCTCCATAACCAAAATCAAAGACCAACTCTTAAACTACACCTCCATCTATACTGATGGCTCCAAGGAAAGCAACAAGACAGCTGCTGCCTCCGTCATCCAAGACATCACCCTCAGTAGCAGGCTTCCCAACCACTCGTCCATCTTCTCAGCCGAGGCCAAGGCCATCCTCCTTGCCCTCGACTTTATTGGGTATTCCCGCTCAGCCACTTTGCACTTCTTCTCAGACTCCAAGGCTGTCCTTACTCTTTACTCAATCTTAAATGGGATAGCCCCACATCCCACCTCCTCAGTAAATTTCTTTTGCCCCCTCCCCTCCCCATTTCTGCTGGAAAAGTATTCTTTTCTTCTGGATACCCAGCTATGTTGGCATTGCTGGCAATGACAGGGCTGATGCAGCTGCTAAGCTTGCTCTCAACCTCCCCCTACTCCCTTTCCCAAAACCCTTTCCGACATCAAACCGCTTATCGCTTCCCTTTTTCATAATCACTGGCAACCTTTATGGGACTCCCAAATCGATAACAAACTCCATGTCATCCAGCCCACCAATCCAATCAAATCCACCACCCACAATCTCTCCTGTGCCAACAATATCCACATTACCCACCTTAGAATAGGTCACACCCACCTCACTTACTCCCTCCCACCTCCTTATTGGCTCCCTCCTACCCCTTGCACCCTCACAGTCCACCACATCCTCCTTGCTTGCCCCCTGTACAACCTTTCCAGAGCTTCCCTCACTCCTCACAACTCAATAGCCAAGTTCTTCCAGAAAAACACTCTGCACAAAACTATTTCCTTTCTTTATCTTTCCCTCAACAACCATTTAGTTGTCCTCTTCACCCCCTCCTCCTCCCCCTTCCCCCATCTTTGGTCTACTTTGGTCCACACCATGCACTTCCTCTCTCGATCACAGCTTTCTGGCTTTTAGTTCCTTTCTTTTTTCCTTCCTTTGGAATGATCTAACCTCTCAGTCACAAGTTGAACCTCGCTGTTATGGTGCCGTTAAAGCCCTCATCAAACAAACAGCTAGTCTGATTTCAGTTGTTTTTATACAAATGATACCAAACTTTAAACTTAGATATAAAAAAGAAGATTTTTGAATGATTTCTTTGCCATATTGTTTCGTTTGAATTTCTTCCATGTAAGATGGACTTGCTTGACTTCTAAACTAATCTTTTAAGCCTGAATTCATGCATATGTGACAAAAAATAATTTCTTAAGAGTTAAAATTTGTCATAATCAAGTTTTTTTATCTTTAATCTGATGCAGTTTGCATTCATTGGAAAGAAGAAGGAGAAATATTTCTATTATCCAGACAAAATACAACTTAGAAAGTTAGGAACCAAAATAATTATGTTAAAAAACGTTTTAAACTCTTTTATTTTTATTTTTATATTTGTTGCTCTCAGGTTATTTAATCATTTGTTTCCATAGCCAGCGGAGGTGCAGTGGCTCAGTAATTATAGAGTGGTGCTTGTATGGGAAAGGAACCGGTTCCATTCCGCCACTTAACTATAATTGCTCCAGTCCAATCAGCTGTAAAATGAGCACCAGCATTGCTGCGGAGTGAAGCTGAGATGAACAGGCCAAAGGGGGTCATGTGTTCTCATCTGCTTGTGCCATGGAAACAGGATAAGCACCAGTCCTAAGGGCTTAATGGATCTGATGGATTTAAATAACTTGTAACTTACCCTAGTAAATGTATCTCTTGTTAACCAACAGGATGATCCAGGTCTTCTCAAACACAGGAAAGACCTAATAACCATCGCTGCAAGAGCCCTGGACAAAGCAGAGATGATCCGATTTGTGGAGCATACAGGGGACCTGCACGCCACTGACAAAGGTCGCATCGCCAGCAACTATTACATCAGTCATACTACCATCGAGTTATTCAACCAAGGGTTCAAGACTGTAATGAATGAGGCTGAGGTGTTAGCTTTGGTTTCCAAAGCCGATGAATTTCAGCAAATCAAGGTAAGTTCTTCAATTTTAGGGCCAGCATGCATATCAATTTTATCGATGAAAACAACTAATTTTTATAATTTTATTAAAGATTTCATGTGACGGTAAATTAGATGAAGGTAAATGATTTTCCAGCCAAGTAGAGCAAGAGTTACTGTGCCCCCATTCAATATATTCACCCAGTTCATTAAAAACAATTTGGCCAATAACAAGGCAGTTGTGATGGGATCATTTCTTGCCTTAATGATGTCATCATATCAAAGAAAAGATATGGCATGTGTTTAAAGATTGGGCTTCTTAACACCCTGACTTTACTCTTCCCAGCATGCCCACCTAGTCTACGTATGAATTCATGACAAAGATAAGCTACATTTGGTGCAGTCTAAAGAATAGTTTGAGCAAATTGAGGTGTATCCATTCAAGTTCTTTACGTGTAAGCCATTGGTCGATCTCTTTTCTGTGCTGCACACCCCAATTCAAAGCAGAAAATACAGAGCAAGGATAATCATATTCTTACTTCTCTTTATTTGGTTCCTTATTCTTAGGAAATATCCTATAACTTAAATCATATGTGTTTGCACTAGGACATAGATTTATAAGGGAGACATCTTATATTCCTTATCATTTTAAGCTTGACTATTTGAAGAATAGTAGAGCTATTTTACTACTTTCGACGTCGGTGTCGGCATCAATGTTGGAGTCGGCATCAGCATCCGGTAAAGTTTTGGTTAAAGTTTTCATAACTTAAGTTATGAATGGTGTACATTCATGTGTCTTGGCTTAGGGGTAGAAGACATGAGTACTGATCAAATGAGCATAATTGGAGGGTTGTGTGTGCATACTAATTAGCTTATTTGCATAACAATGAAAATATTTGTCGGGTTAAAGTTTTGGTTAAAGTTTTTGATTAAAGTTTTCATAACTTAAGTTATGAATGGTGTACATTCATGTAACATGGCATAGGGGACTGTTCTAGTGAGCATGATTAGGGGTTGTGTGTGCTCTTAACAATGAAACAATTTGTATCTATGATATCTCTTAAATTAAAATGGATGTGGGGATTTTGTTTGCACAAATTATCATATATGTGAAGAGCGTTGTCTACACTTAATGTTGAGGTGAAGTGTACATATTAATTAGGTTATTTGCATAACAATAGACTTTCGTACAAAATGTTTAAAATACATGAGCCCATGACTTAAGTTATGAATAGTGTACATTCATGTAATTTGGCACAGGCGTAGAGGACATGGAGAGGACATATATTGTTCAAATAAGCATGATTGGGGGTTGTGTTTGCACACTAATTAGCTTATTTGCATAACAATGAAAATATTTGTATCTATGATATCCTTAAATCAAAGTGGGCGTGGGGATTTTGTTTACACAAATAATCATATATGTAAAGGCCATTGTCTACACTTAATGGTGAGGTGTAATGTGCATATTAATTGGATTATTTACATAACACCAGACTTTTGCATGAAATATTTAACCTTTAGATAATAACTTGTTACTTGTTACAGGGTAGAGGACATGGGTACTGTTCAAATGAGCATGATTTGTGGTTTTGTGTGCATACTAATTAGCTTATTTGCATAACAATGCAAATATTTGATTATATATCTATAATATCTCTTAAATTAAAGTGGGAGTGGGGATTTTGTTTACACAAATGATCATATATGTGAAGTCCATTGTCTACATTCAATGGTGAGGTGTAATGTGCATATTAATTAGGTTATTTACACTAGACTTGCATACAAAATACCTGAGATAATAATTTGCTATTTGCTTCAGTGATAGAGGGCATTGGTACTGTTCAGTTGAGCATGATTGGGTAATTGTGTGTGCATAATAATTTGAATATTTGCATAACAATGAAAATATTAAAACTAAAAGAGGTGTTGTTGTTATAAAGACTGCTAGGTTTTATATGATTTTTGAATACCTGGGTGAGGTTATCTTGAGCTTTTTTTTGTCTTAAAATATCTTGGAAAACTTCAAAGATATTTGAAGCTTGTAGTGCAAATGAAAATGTAAGTGCATCTTTCAAAATTTAAGTAATTTGAAATCATCTGCCTCTGCTACATGTACCCTATTTCTGTATATACCTCCCTCTATAAGCTCATTCTCTATACAGTAGACCTTTTCAAACCAAGTTAAGCCGAATGTAAATTTTTCAGTACTTCGACCAATCAAATGCTGGGGAACTTTTCCTTTGTTTCCCAACCAATCAGGTGCAGGTTTGAGGGAAAAAATGTAAGCAGCAATACGCGTGCATATTTCCTTCATGTATAATGCACGTATGATACGTGTACTTGAAAAGATTTTTTCATACGCTTGGTCCCATACTGTGCGTGAATTGTGCAGACGGCCAAGATTTCTTCAGTATTTTATTGGTCAATAAGATTCCCCCAGTATACAATTAGTCCATTATGGACATGTGAATCTCTGCCATGTGACATTATTTAAATTAGTTTTCAGGAAATTGCCGATTCAGATTTGAAAAGGTTAATACTAGCTTTAAATAGTGGAGCATACTGTCCTTTCGACAGTTCTAGTGTAGTTATCCTGTCAAATGTTTGCATTGATTAATGGGAGCTGGAGAAAATATACGGTTCCAAAGGTTATAACCGCAGGAAAATCAGGAATTCGCAGGAACAATGAAAATATATATACATACATTTTTTCAAAGAGATTTCTTGAGTAAACAATAGTATACATAGTAAATATGATCTCTAAAAACTTCCCTCATGTAATTGTGCGATGAAAAGTACATTAAAGGAGCGCTAAACCGAAAAGTGAGGGCGCTTGTTTTTGCTAACTTCACAGATATGTTATTCACAAAAGATTGATAAACTTCATGCCTCTATAGCCCACAGACGACGTAAGGGCAAAGGTTACTTGAATATTCATATTAACCAGAAATTTGCTCTACCATTGCGTGCTAGTTAAACATTTGATTTTGAAAATACGTCCTCACTTTTCGGTCTAGTGCTCCTTTAATTACGAAAGAGGGAAGTTTATAAAGACATGTTCACTACATTAATATTGTTTTTGTCCCGATTTTTCGTAGGAAGATTTTCGACACCTTTATTCCAAAACGCGGGAAAATTTATAATTAATTCCAGCTCCATGATTAATCTTCTCTCCTGTTCTATATACTTTTTTGCCTCACATGCGAAACAGGAAAGAGACATAGGCCATCGTCCTGTCATCGTTACTGTCGGCGTCCACAAACGTTAACCTGAGCTCATTAATTGTGATAGGAATAATGTGCATTCATGAAATGTGGCACAGGGGTTAAAGTTTAAAGTATCTTTAAAATGAGCGTGGTTGGTGGGGGTGGGGGTGTGTGTTTGCGTACTAATTAGCTAATTTGCATATTAAAGAAAAATACATTTCTTTTGATTTCTCATAAAAAATATGATGTATGATCATGAAAAAAAAGTTAGTGGTCTGATGTCAAATGCCCTTTTGTTGACGTTTCGTGTCGAGCTGATGAATGCATATTGTATAGGTGATTTGCATAACAATAGATTCATTTAACACATACATAATTAAGATTATTTTAACGCAGGTGACACTTATTGACCTGCCTATTTTTACTTGTTAACATGTGGAATAACATCTTTCATGTGACCTTTTTCATAGGTCAGGGATGAGGAACTGATAGAACTTGACCGGCACTTGCAGGACAACTGCGCAATGCCGGCGTCCGGAGGAGTAGAAAACACAGAGGGCAAGGTCAACATTCTGATGCAGACATACATCTCACGCGGTTGGGTGGAAAGTTTCTCCTTGGTGTCAGACTGTAATTATGTCGCCCAGGTTTGTCAACCCTTTTGCCTCATGTTCCTCTCATTTGTATCGTCTTATGTCAGTCCAAATATAACCAAGAGATGTTCCCAGGAGAGAATCACTTGTTGTGTTTTTGAATCGCTTGTTGTGTTCCCAAAGTAAGTAATCTCTCTTATGAATCTAGGTTGCAAATTCTTGGTTTGACCACGCTTGAGTTAAGAAGAGTATGTGGCGATATGATTCAGGTTTTTAAATTCTTATCTGGTAGTGATGCTTTGACTTTCTGTTATTTCTTGCATGTTTGAGCTAATACTCATATGACACGTGGTAACAGTTTGAAGTTGACCAAACACTTCTCACAGATAGATATTCAGCATTTTAGCTTTTTGCAAAGAGTTGTTAATGAGTGGAATGGTTTGCCTGAGTGGGTAGTTAGCTCCAATTCTGTTTACAATGTCAAAGTCAATATTGATAAGTTCTTTATGAGTATCTTTTGTTTTTTTGTTGTGGTGTTAGTTTGGGCTTTTTATGGGGTGACTAACCCTTCTTAGCCCGTCATCTTGTTATGTTATGTTATGTTAAAAACACACAGTAAGAATTCGTCATCAAATCTGCCATTGACAGTGTTTGAGGGTCAAAAAAGGGTATTTCAAATGTTTGTTTGAAATTGTTATTTGGTAGGTGGAACTGATGGACTAATTATGGTAACTGGTAGGGCCAATGATTGCTAGAATGACAGCTAGAATAATTGCAAAGTCATTAAGTAGATGTACCAGAAGATTAAATATGGTAGCACAAACTGTATTAAACATTGTTCTTCTTCACTAATTAATCATTTCTTCAAAGTTCACAAATAGATTTTATAAGGATGTACATAGCCCCTTGGAGGTGCTGTGGCTTAGTGTTTAAGGAGTTTTGCTCGTATTCGAGAGGTACCGAGTTTGATTCCCTTCGTCAGCACTGCATTGTGTTCTTTGAACAAGACACATTACTCTACTTGCTTCAGTCCACTCAGCTGTAAAATGAGTACCAGCACTGCTGGGAGTTAATCTGCAATGGACCGGGTCCTGTCCAGGGGGAGTAATGTACTCTCATTTGCTTTTGCCATAAAAACCTGGGATAAGCACCGGCTCAATGAGTCTAATGGCTCAGATGGAATTAAGTTTTACATAACCCCTTAGTTGGGAAGAAGTATCATGCTCAGTGTTTATGTAGGATGTGTGGCAGAAGATTTATAACGTTAAGGTGACAGGAACATTGGCAGTTCTTATCCTCGTTTTATGTGGGTGGATGAGGGGGTGGAAGGTGGGGGGGTGGAAGGGGGGGGGGGTGATAGTAAGAGTTGATGCACACTATGACCAGACTGGTCATTGCCTATTCTATAAAACATTTAAGTGTGAGGGAGACTTCCATTTTCAACAGTGTGTGATACTTTGGATCATGTTTTTAACAACGAAATTAGCAGGAAGCAATCTCGATCATTGATCTAGTTTGGGAGCTATGCAGCAGTGGTTTGTGTCACCATTTTGCAAAATCATTGTAAAAATAAGCAGCACAACTTTACAATTGCGATGAAAACTCTTTTTCTTTCTGTAGTCTTTCACAGCCATGACAGCCCCCACAAGTTTTCATTGCTTCATTTTCTGCCTCCAAAACTTTCTTGCGATCAAGGCGATCAAACAGATATAATTGTACTGGTCACAAATTTCTATCTTTGGTAGAATGCTGGTCGTATCATGAGGGCGCTATTTGAGATAGCCTTAAGAACGGATGGCCGCTGGCAACATCCCAATTGCTGACACTCTCTAAAAGTGTGGACAAGCGGCTGTGGAAGTATGAGAATCCACTCCGGCAATTTCCCTACCTGAATGAAGAAACGTTCAGAAAATTAGAGGCGAAGAATCTTCATATAGACGATTTGAAAGAAATGCGAGCAAATGATATTGGTATGTAAGGGTGACAAAAAATTATAAATAATTTTTTACTAAGGTTTTTTTCTTCTTCAAACTGATTGAAAGTCAAACGCATTCAGTATAAAATGGATCATTTTTCCCTTTAATTTTCCAATTTTAATTTTTTGAGAAACATACATATATATATATCTATGAATATATGAATATATATATATATATATATATATATATGTATATTAAAAAGCTACACTAGTGGTCCTTTTCTTCTTATACAGGAATGCAATATTTACCGATGCAGTAAGTACAACCAACTTGTAAGCTCAATTGGTAGAGCACTCGCTTTCTGGGTAGAAGGTTGTGTTTGTGGGTTTGATCCCAGATGGAGTTATATGCCAAAGACTTTAAAAATAGGACCTGCTGCCCTCTTGCTTAGTGCTCAGCATATTGAATTGGGTAGTAGCACAGGCTTGTGCACCAATGCTGTCTGCCGCCTCAGAAAGTTTTGATTGTGAAGCATTTGGAACATACATATACTTGCGTAGAAAAGCTCCATATCGGAACTGAGTATTGTTATTATTATTTTTGAGGCAGAGGATTATTATTTTTTTTTTTTTTTTTATTTGAGCTTAAACGTATTACTTCAGGGGTCAAGCAAGTCCATCTTATATGAAAAAGTACTTCAAAGGAAATAGAATGGTAAAGAAACCATTCAAAAATCTTATTCCGTTTTAGCTTACGCATCAAATCAGACCTCCATCTCGACATCAACCCCGCCACTCTTGGCCCACTTTTCCTCCCTAGCCACCCCCTTCCTTCTATCCACCTGGACCTCTCCACTCATCACAAAACCCAAGCCCACCCTAACCTCTTCATCAATCTCCACAACCAAATTAAAGACCAACTCTCAAACTACACCTCCATCTATACTGATGGCTCCAATGAAGGCGACAAGACAGCTGCTGCTGCCATCATCCAAGACATCACCCTCAGTAGCAGGCTTCCCGACTACTCGTCCATATTTTCAGCCGATGCAAAAGCCATCCTTGCCCTCAACTTTATTGAGTACTCTCCGCTTAGCCACTTTGCCATCTTCTTCGACTCCAAGGCCATCCTTACTTCTTTATTTAATCTTAAATGGGATAACTCCACCTCCCACCTTCTTTGAAAATTCTTTTCGCCACCCTCTACAGGAAAAGTATTCTTTTTATCTGGATAGCCAAGCATGTTGGCATTCATGGCAATGACAGGGCTGATGCAGCTGCTAAGCTTGCCCTCAACCTCCCCCTTACCCATTTCCCAAAACCCTTTCTGACATCAAACCACTAATTGCTTCCCTTGTTCGTGACTGCTGGCAAACTTCATGGAACTCCCAAATTGATAACAAACTCCATGTCATCCAGCCCACCATTCCGATCAAACCCACCATCCACAGCCTCTCTCGTTTCAACAACGTTCATATTCCCCATCTAAGAATAGGTCACACCCACCTCACTCACTCCCACCTTCTATTGGCTCCTTCCAACCTCTCTGCAACAATAGTCCATCATGTTCCCCTTACTTGCCCCCTGTACAACTTCTCAGAGGTTCCCTCGCTCCCCACAACTCAATAACCGAGTTCTTCCAGAAAAATTCTCCGGATAGAATTATCTCCTTTTTCATCAAACTCCATCTACAACCATATTTAGTCCTCCTCTCCCACCCCCTCTCTCTACTCTCTCCCTTTTGAAGATTATTAAATTCAACTTTAGGTTTAGGGTGTTTTGCGATATCTTTCAATGGCGCACCTTGTTTGGGGAGAGGCAACAATACAGATTTCCTGTCATTCTTGCATATCTTTTTCTTAAAGTCTCTATTTAGTGTTTTGCCATGTACAGGTGTGAATGTTTCCCTGTAATCATTTTGTACAGTACCTAGAGGTTATGATTTTTTCAAGAGAAAGAGTTTCATTATTTGTGGCAATCATACCAATCATAGTTTGTCTATGTACAGTTTTGAGAGTATAATTTGTATGCCTGGCTGTACTTGGCAGGTGGACGTGCATCATGTCATGAGTACTACTTTCAAACTTTTATTGACCCATGTCTCACAAACTACATAATATTTGATCTGCTTAGAAGTTTCAGTCCCTGTGCAAAAAGTTTAGTTCAAAGTTAAATCCTCTTCCACAAAGACCTGTGCTTATCCACGTTTTCAGAGATGCACGCAGGCAAGAATTAAAGACTCTCTTACTGGAAAGGACACCGGTCCAACCATACTAGAGCCGTGAAGGCCCATTTCATATATTCCAGGTTACTTTGGCAAAAGTGGATGAGAGCATATGACTCACTTCGTGGACAGGACAATGGTCCAACTACATTAGAGCCACGAAGGCCCATCCCCGTTTATCCCAGGTTACTTTGGCAGAAGTGGATGAGAGCATATGACTCACTTCGTGGACAGGACAACGGTCCAGCTACATTAGAGCCACGAAGGCCCATCCCCGCTTATCTCCGGTTGACTTGGTGCAAGCAGATGAGAGTGCATGACTCCCCCTGGACAGGACACCGGTCCACCCATACTAGAGCCATGAAGGCCCATCCCTGCTTATTCCCTGTTTCCTTGGCGCAAGCAGATGAGAGCACATGACTCCCCCTGGACAGGATGCAAGTCCATCAGAGGTGAACTTTTTGGCAATGGTGGTACTCATTCAACAGCTGAGTGTACTGAAGCAAGTGCAATGAAGTGATAACCTCTTGGGCACAATGCAGAAGTCAAACCTTTATATATATATATTGTTAAAGATCCTCTGAAAAACATCTATCTTTGGTGCTTTTCATAAATTAACCTGTCTGACTTAGATAATTGACAGCTTTTTCAACCAATCACCCATTAATTTACATAGCAACAAAATCTGCATAACTAAGTGGGACAAACATCCTACGTGGTACTGGTACAGTACAGTTAGCTAACGGTGCACACTCATGTAGTCAATGCAATTTACTGCACAAAACAAATTTCTACACACACAGACTGAGTGATGGCAAAATGGTGAAGAAAATTGTTCTTGCGGGCCCGCTGCGGACTTTGTAAATCTGATTGCTGTTATTCAGAAACAGTTAGCAAACTGTATTTTGTTTATCTCATTTGCTAAAAACTTAAAAGATCTGGAGAAGTGCCATAAATGAATCAAAAGCTTGCGGCAGGCCTCGTGAACATCTAAATGTTAATGCATTGGTAATGCACGATGCGGATTTGAGGTTTGTTTGCCCCCACCTAGTTACAGCATTGCTGTGGAGGGTGTGGCTTATTTTAACTCAGAGAAGTAAATTTAGAAAGGCAGTGGTTTAGGAGTCCTGCTTGTATTTGAGAGGTACCAGGTTCGATTCCCAATCCCGAGTGATGCATTGTGTTTGAGCAAGACACTTTGCTCTACTTGCTCCAGTCCACTCAGCTGTAAAAAATGAGTCCCAGCATTACTGGGGAGTTAACCTGAGATGGACTGACGGCCTGTCCAGGGGTTCATGTGCTCTCATCTGCTTACACCAAGGAAACCGGGGATAAGAACAGGTGGCACGGATAAATTAAAAAAAAATGTTTAGCTTTCATAAATTATTAAAAGTACAGGCTCCTGTTCTTTGTGATGTATACTCCTTATAACTTTTCTCATAGGTCACATGATCCATCACGTAAGAAAAGGAGAACAAATAAAGCAGGCCGTCGGACAGCTTCCATGCATCGCTTTGGAAGCAACCATCCAGCCAATTACACGCACAGTGCTGCGGGTGAGACTTACAATCACCCCCGAGTTTAAGTGGAATGACCGTGTCCATGGCAACGTATCTGAGTCTTGGTGGATATGGGTAGAAGACCCAGAAAACAATCACATTTACCATTCAGAGTATTTCTTGCTTCAGAAGAAACAGGTATGCATCTCAGCTAATGTTAGTATTTGGACTAAAACTATTAGCATATAAAACTTATTGAATGTTCAAACATTTGCGTTCTGTTTAGAAGATATGTTTAAAGGATTAATTCAGGGGTCAAGCAAATGCATCCTATTTGAAAGAGGACTTCAAGATATACAAAGTAGTAAAGAAAGCATTTAAAAATCATATTTTATCAAGGAGATATTTAAATGTAAATCTCCCGTCTTATCTCTGTAGAAATGACTGGTGTAGTAAGTCTACTATGGAAGGTTGGCATCATCACATTCTTAACAATTCTCAGTGTATTCTAAAGAAAATTTATTAAACTTTTTTACTATTTAAATTATTTTTTCCTCAAACTTTTAAAATTATAATTACCCTTTTTTTATTCTGTTTTACTTCTTTCTTGACATATCCAATGGTTATTAAGCCACAAAATTGCAGAACAAAATACAATAGAATACATAAAAGACTGAGGAATTTTGAGGCTGTGATGTCAGAACTAGTCTGATTTCAGTCTTTTCTGCACGAATGATACCAAACTTTCAACTTAGATATCTCCTTAACGGTATAAGATTTTGAATGCTTTCTTCAGCATTTTGTTTCTTTTAAAGTGCAACATTAGTTTCAGGATTTCTATTTTTCAGTTTGGGATGTACGTGATATGACTGTTAGAAAAGTGGGAATTGCAGGATTCATTGTTTGGAGTTGGGGAAACAATTTTTGTAGCAATGCTGATTTTGATATATCAGACTTTTAACCCTTACTCTACACACGGCGATAGTATCGCCCTTTTGGGTGCCCCATCTTTTGACCCCGCCTTCCAAGCACATTTTCAAAAAAGTGCTGGTAGAGTAAGGGTTAATCAACCCACGACAAGTGTGCGAACGTCAAAATATATGCAGCATGTTCCCGGTGGGCAGCCCACTGGATCACTGGAGCAGTGGAACAAGCCTGACTCTGCTGCTCGGAAGACAGAGGACCCTTCGATAATCAGCCTGTACTTAACCCTTACTCTACCACGCAGCGATATTATTGCCGTTTTGGGTGCCCCATCTTTGACCCCGCCTCCCCAGCGCGTTTTCAAAAAAGCTCTGGTAGAGTAAAGGTTAAGTGAGGAAATAGACCCCACAAGTACAGTGAGCATTTAAGGAGTTTTTACATTATTCAGGTAAATTATAAATAGTTATAAAGCCTATGCCACCTCTCTTTCCTCTCTGTCCTAACTCTAGCACCTTAGTTTTTAATACCCTCTTGGCACATTTGACTCTGTGACTGTCGCGGTGCCGTTAAACATCAACAAACCAAACCATCTATTTATACCCTGCTCACACTTGCTCTTCATCTCTGGGGTTTGGATTTCTTATGCAGGGACATAATTAGTTTGTTAGTGCACTGGTGGTAGCTTTTGGATTTCTGGTAATGACGTGGTGGATAAAAACCTGTTTATATGTTGGGAATTCAGGTTTATCACTGGGAGAATAACAATAGGAATTTTCATGTGTAAATGCAAAGTTTGTGTTACAAATTGAAGTTCAAATTGTATAAAGTAGAAATAATATTTTCTAGATTTGTAGATACTGTATTCGACATAATAAGCGCCTAAGCGCCCACCCAACATTTTTTTACTGATAACATGTCGGAACATGAATAAGTAATTAATGCTGTTTATATGTAAGACTTAAAATACTCAATTATTTTTTTTTTTTTGCATTTTGGCTTATTTGATTTTATGATGTTTTTGTGGTGCTTATTGTTGGGCTAGTATAGAACCAGTTCACGTATATAAAATGCAATTTGAATAGCACACTGTATGTCACTCCCTAGCATTGGCGCTTATTAGGAAGAAACTGTGAACCTAAAGAGTGGTACAATTTCTATTTCCATAAGTGCCCTTATTACATCTGTATGTGATGCTTTGATTAATATGAAATTTTGGGCCTAAAAAGTGTGTTGCAATTCTGTTTCCATAAGTGCCCTTGCTACGTCGAATACAGTATGTGATACATCGATTAAGATATGACTGCTGTTGATCTGAATTGTTTCCTCTGATAATCCGCATTCTCCCAGGTGCAATTTGAAAACCCCCAGACACTGGTGTTCACCATACCAATATTTGAGCCCCTCCCATCGCAGTATTATGTGAAGGCCGTCTCAGACCGGTGGATGGGGGTGGAGACGGTGCTCCCTTTGTCTTTCAAGCATCTCATTCTGCCAGAGAAGCATCCTCCTCACACAGGTATGACATAAGTTTGATTATCTAATTCAGACCTGGATAAAATGCATGGTTCCGGCAATTATAACCGCAGGAAGAAAACAAATTTACAGAAAATTTTAGTTTAAAAAAAAAGTTTAAAAAGCTAAATCCATTCCAGCCATTACGTTCATTGGGCCGGTGCTTATCCCTGGTTTCCACGGTGCAAGCAGATGAGAATACATGACTCCCCCTGGACCGGATGCCAGTCCATCGCAGATTAAGTCCCCAGCAGTGCTGGTACTTATTTTCACAGCTGAATGGACCTAAGCAAGTAAATTGTCTTGCTCAAGGAGACAATGCAGCGCTCACGACGGGATCGAACTCGGTACCTCTCGAATACGAGCATGACTCCTTAACCACTAAACACCTCTCAAATTTCTTGAGTAAGCAACAGTATACGTGGTCAAAAAAAAAAGCTTTGGCCACAATATTTTAGATTCATTGCTCTAAGAACGTCTCACCAGGTAATTGCGCAATGGATAGTACACTGAATTGTGGAAGAGGAGGACTAAATATGGTTGTAGAGGGAAGCACCTCTCTCGATCCCAGCCTTCTGGCTTATAGTTTTTGTTTTTCTCTCAGTCTCCCCCTGTTTTCTTTCCTTTCTACCTCTAGAATAATCTAACCTCTCAGGCACAATTTGACCCTTGTTGTCCTGGTGCCGTTAAGCCCTCATCAAACAAACAAACACTAAATTGTGAACATGTGTGGTAAAGTGTGAGCAAATAAGGATGTATTTACTACATTAATATTATTTCTGTTGTGATTTTTTGTGGGAAGATTTTTGACACCTTTATTGAGAACCGTAGGAAATTTTGTAAAATATTCCGATCTAATTTAACCCTTAAATGACAACGCGTTTCTGACACAACCGATTTGGAATGCACTTTTCAAAAAATTATGTTGCTTCATCAGATAGGCCGACAGCAGTGATCCTGGAATCATTTGAAAGAGTGTGAATAGTTCTTTCAGAAAATGTAACTTTTTGATGGGGGTTATGTTCTAGAATTTTGAGAAAAGATGGGTTGGAAATAAAAAGAAAATTAACAAAAATGCACAAAATTTACTGAAAAACAATTTTTTTCTTTTTCGTTATAAACTTACTTGCCATACCTCCAGACCTTTGCTTTTGCCTGAAAACCTGTGAGTATTTGTTGAAGACATCAATGCATCCAATTTCGGTCGAATTTTGACTGCCCCCATTATCAATATCTTTCTTTTTTGGGGGCAAAAGTTGTGCAAAATTTCATGACTTTTACCCCTCCAAAATTTGGCAAAAATCATAGTTTCTGATCGCTATACAACTACCGTATGCAAAAAATAATGTCATAAAGATTATTTCACCTATTTTCAATTGAAAACACAGAGCAACTACCCTCTGTTTGTCCATACTGAAATTGAACTGTTAAAAAAGATCCACACAATAATACATTCGTAGTCTAGTGCAGCTGTTAGCGTTCGGGAAGTTAACGTGAACGGCCCTGGTTTAAAAACTGAGTAATTACAGCTTTGATTATTAATTGTTTATTTTCATTGTCTTTGCATGTTTTCCTTTTAGAGAAAAAAAAAATTAAGACTGGTTTAATTGGAAAGGAAATTTCACGAACAATCTAAATATATACAAAAAAATCCTCCATTTTCATTATTTACAAGAAAAAATACAAGCTCAAAACCATTAAGCAATTTCGACCTAATTTTGCCGAAAATTGGCAAACTTTCTTCATTTTGAATCTTAAATTGAAAAGTTTATTGTCTTAGCATTCATATTAAACAAACTTGTAGTGATAAAAAAGCAAAGGAAAGCTGCGAAAATTAATTTGGAAAAATAAGTCCTGAAAAATTGCAGACACATTTTAAACAAGATGAGCATTTAAGGGTTAAGAATCTTGTTATTTCTGTAAGTACAGCTCATGTTGTTACAAGCACCTTTGTTAGTGTGTATGTGTCCTCTTCCGCAGAGCTGCAATTCTCATTAAAAAAGTGGGGGAGACATGGCAAATTGTCACAATGTTTTTGAAAAACATTTTTTTAAATTCTGCCTGAAAGTGGGGAGGGGGCAGTTGTTATGTCTCTCCAGGAATTAAAGCCCTGCTCTGTCAACACATTATCTCCTTCCTTTATCATGCCTTCCTCTACAACCATATTTAATTCTCTTCTTCCACCCCCTCTCTACTTTGTTTGTGTTTCAACCATGCACCTCCCCTCTCAATCACAGCTTTCTGGCCTTTTGTTCTTGAATTTCTCTCATTCTCCCCCTGTTTCCTTTCCTTCCTACCTCTAGAATGATCTGACCTCTCAGGCACAATTTGACCTTCGTTGTCACGGTGCCATTAAGCCCTCATCAAACAAACAAACACACATGTAGCATTATCAGTGCTTGCAACATTAGATAGACCTGCACATAGCTGTGACAATATGGGTTAATCAGGTATTAATTATCGTGGACACAAATATCTTGGTATATCACCATATCGTGATATGTATGTCATGATATCAATTTTGAAAAACTGCTCGGGTTTCAGCATGCATATTTCAATTTTTCCATAAAATATAAAATCTAAGAAAAGGGAGCGTACAGATTGCTGCAAATACTCTTGATAAAATCCTCATTCAGTTTAAATTATGTTTCTGCCAATGCACCCTTTACATGACATATCAGGTTATGCAGATCAGGGTATTTATATGTTGATCAGGGTATTTATATGTTGATTAGGGTATTTATATGTTGATCAGGGTATTTATATGTTGATCAGGGTATTTATATGTTGATCAGAGTATTTATATGTTGATCAGGGTATTTATATGTTGATCAGGGTATTTATATGTTGATCAGGGTATTTATATGTTGACCAGGGTATTTATATGTTGATCAGGGTATTTATATGTTGATCAGGATATTTATATCTTGATCAGGGTATTTATATCTTGATCAGGGTGTTATATCTTGATCAGGGTGTCATATCTTGATCAGGGTATTTATATCTTGATCAGGGTATTGAGAGGTTTGTAACAGTTATAGAATAAATAGCAGCTTTGTGTCTTTTTTGCAGAGTTACTGGATCTGGTTCCACTCCCTGTGATGGCCCTCAACAACTCAGCGTACGAGTCTCTCTACAAGTTTACCCACTTCAATCCAATTCAGGTAAGGATTAATCATGGTACAGATGTATTTTGTAGCAAAGATAATATAACCATGAAAATTATTTTCGAGATAGTATATAGGCAGTGGGTAATCACATCGGTGATGGTGGCAGTATGGGATACTGATTTCATGATTGTAAAATACCCCCGCGTTGCTTAAGGCTACCTCTGTAGCAAGGCTCCACCAGATGTAAAATACCAGTGTAGCCCTGTAGCCCTTTTCTCAAACAGACTTCAAGACCTATTTTCACAGTGTAGCCCCCCAACCCTGGAGTTGTCAAAATTCACACTGTAGTTTCTGTAACCCTTGTAGCCTTCTATAGTACTTATCTTGAGTATGTATTGTTGAAAAATGGGGACTTCCTAATTAAGCTGATTCTAACGTAGCCTCCAATTCTCCAGTATAGCCCCTTTGTTTCTCGAGGTCCTTCATGTGGCAGAAACTCTGCATGGGACCTCTGATCTTGATGATCTTGATTTCCAACTTAACAACAGAATTTGACGTCAACTTGGCCTACATTGACTCCCTACAGCCCCTTTGCTCCGGATTCTTGAACACTGGGAACATGGGGTATTCTGCAATTGCTCAGATTTCAGTATAAACAACTTGAGATAGTTGTAATAAATTTCCATCAACAATTCGTTTGATTTTATTGTCCCCTGTCCTTGTTCTTTACCAGGCTAATTTTAATGTTTAATTACGGTGACAGGGTTTTTCCAACTCTTTTATCTTTTCATTTTGTAGGTATTGTTTTGGTTCAATGTTGTTTTGAGGTCATGCCCATTGCTGAATTTATTAGATAAAACAATTTCATGAAGAGGGGTAACTGATGGCACACCACTTAGTATGATAACATAGAGATTTGCATATATTTTTAAAGAAAAATATTCATGACAACAATATTTCATAATATGTTATGAATTGTGTGATTTTATATCCCTTTAGCCATAATTCATAGAGTATACTTGCATACTTTGAAATTTCTATACCTCTACAGACACAGATATTTCATGTACTATACCACACAAACCACAATGTACTGTTGGGTGCACCCACCGGGTCAGGAAAGACGGTTGCAGCTGAACTTGCCATGTTTAGAGTCTTCAACCATGAGCCAAAGAGTAAGGTAAGCAGGTTTTGTCTTTGATCTGAGCTGAAATTGCCTTGTCTTTAACCACCAGCCAAAGAGTAAGGTAAGCAGGCTCTTGTCTTTGATCTGAGCTGAAATTGCCTTGTCTTAAACCACTAGCCAAAGAGTAAGGTAAATAAACTCTTGTCCCTGGTGTGAGCTGAAATTGCCTTGTTTAGATTCTTCAACCACCAGTCAAAGAATAAGGTCAGCAGACTTAAGCTGAAATTGCCTTGTTTAGAGTCTTCAACCACCAGCCAAAGAGTAAGGTAAGCAGACTCTTGTCCTTGGTCTGAGCTCTGCTCTGTTTAGCTGAAAGCCAAAGAGTAAGCCTTGTCTTCTGAGCTGAAATTGCCACCTGCAACCAAAAAGAGTAAGGTAAGCAGACTCTTGTCCTTGGTCTCTGTTGTTTAGGTCTGCAACCGCTGCCAAAGAGTAAGGTTGAGCTGAAATTGCCATGTTTAGAGTCTTCAACCACCGGCCAAAGAGTAAGGTAAGCAGACTCTTGTCTTTGTGATCTGAGCTGAAATTGCCTTGTCTTCAACCACCAACCAAAGAATAAGGTAAACAAACTCTTGTCCTTAGTCTGAGCTGAAATTGCCATGTTTAGAGTCTGCAACCGCCAGCCAAAGAGTAAGGTAAGCAGACTCTTGTCCTTGGTCTGAGCTGAAATTGCTCTGTTTAGAGTCTGCAACCGCCAGCCAAAGAGTAAGGTAAGCAGACTCTTGTCCTTGGTCTGAGCTGAAATTGCTCTGTTTAGAGTCATCAACCACCAGCTGAAGAGTAAGGTAAGCTAACTCTTGAGCTGAAATTGCCATGTTTAGAGTCTGCAACCACCAGCCAAAGAGTAAGGTAAGCAGACTCTTGTCCTTGGTCTGAGCTGAAATTGCTCTGTTTAAAGTCTTCAAGCACCAGTCAAAGGGTAAGATAAGAAGACTTTTGTCCTTGGTCTGGTTCCATTGTGTCAAATTATTCTATTTTGGACATTTTTTGCTCAGTGAGATTGGTATTGAGCAGCAAATATAACATGAGCATTTGATTGGCTTTGTTGATGTGGTGTAGACTTTTCTCTGTCTTGTACATACTGTAAGGTCGTAAAGTATCAATCAAAAACCACCTTATGAAGGCATGAACATTGAAACATAACAACAAAATGATTGTTATAAATATGTGACCCTCACCTAACTTGCAATAAGCTAAAAATATAATTCTCCCATGAGTGTATACATCCACTCACCCTAATATAAGTTCTCTTCTTTTCATAGCATAATAGAGATTGCATAGTTGGATTACCTGAAAGTTTCTCTTGTCTGAAAAATAATATTTTCAGTAATTGTTTATCGACAGTACCAATCCGCTACATCTAAGTATAATAATAATTGTTCAATACGATGCAACTGTTATCACAGCATACTCCATGCTTAATCCTGCATGTTGTGTTTATTGATAGGGAGGCTGGAGATCGTGGACTTCACCATGATAACAAGTATCAGCGTTCCACAGATTTTCGACACAAAGCTGAGGTTGTTAGTAATTTTTCATTGCAAATTGAAGACTGCTATCTTGATCAAATTAGGAACAATGGCATGTTTATAATATCAGCAAAAGTCTAGTGAAAAACCAGAATTAACCAGTTCTGAGGTGACTGACACAAGGTCAATATGATCCCAAATAAAAGAGGAAGGATTAAAGATGACATATTGTCATTTTTACCAAAGTTGGTCAAAATAAACATACATACAAAAATCCATCAAAGGAATACTAGAATAAAACTCGCTACGCATGCACAGTTGTTTTTAGTAAAGTTTTGGTAAAATTAATAAGAAAATACTGTAAAATGATAAAACATTTGGCATTTTCTGGGAATAAAAGAACAATTACCGAAAGTGAAAGAAATCATCAGAAATTGAAGGAAATTCGTTACCGAAAATGTTGGTACTTAGAATTCTTTTTAAGAAAAAGAAAAATTGGTGAAATAAAAAATATTTTTTCAGGAATTAATGAAAATGAAGGAAATGTTTCTTTAAACTAAAGAAAATTTCCCTCTAAGATTAAGGAAATTTCCAAAAAATAAAAAAAATTCCCCTTAAATGAAGAAAATTTCCCGAAAATTGAAGAAAATTCCCCTAAAATGAAAAATATTTCTCAAAAAGTTACAAAAATATTTCTTTTTGGGTGTTAAATTTTCCATGTGGGTGTCAGAAAATTCTATGTGAGTTGCCAAATATATTATTTGTCAACAAATTAATTACTTATTGCCAAATCACTCTCTTGAGTGCCAAATTTGGTTAAATTTGGCAAAGTAATTTCTCAAATGGCAAC
Organism: Chiridota heheva; assembly: GCA_020152595.1. Taxonomy (NCBI): domain Eukaryota; kingdom Metazoa; phylum Echinodermata; class Holothuroidea; order Apodida; family Chiridotidae; genus Chiridota; species Chiridota heheva. The sequence continues at coordinate 128,811 of JAIGNY010001295.1, read as the reverse complement.
TGACATTGTGACTTTCTTTGCAGGTTGTCTACATTGCTCCTTTGAAGGCTTTGGTCAGAGAAAGAATTAATGACTGGAAAATACGACTGGAGCAGAAGCTTGGAAAAAAGTAAGAGTATAACCCCCTCATCATCATCATCTGTGTTCTTTGAATCATAGTGGGCTATAGTAGGCTGCAGCAGTTTATCCTGTTCATAAGGCTGCTTATAAGATGGGGGAGGGGGAAAACTGCCCTCCCCTCCTGCCATATTTTTGGGCAACCAAAGATTCTGGCTACTACATTAACCATTAAAAGTATTTATTTAGACAGGCTGAGACAACAAATTGAATTTTGCTAAAAGTTTTCATAATGGATTTCCTTTACTCCAGGATACTTGGAGTGAAGTTAAATCACCTCAATTTTTTAGAATGAATGTGAAATAGGCAAAATTCAGGCAATATATTAATCTTGCCCAAATATTCAGGCAAAGTATGCTCTACCCCCTTCCTTCTCACCAAAAAAGAAGGAAATTGCCACATATGCCTATGCATGAAGCATCCTAACCCAGTGCATTTGTCTTCATGCTCTTCATATTATATTATTATATTTATAAGTGGGTTTCATTCTTTATATCTTAACTCATAACCCTGAATAGAGTGATTTCATCACATGACTCTAACTCAACTGGACTCCATTTTGCAGGGCAGCGGCGTCATTGCGTTTTACGTGTCTTCACACAGCTCAGTCACAGCACACGTACAACAAACATTCTACAGGCTAACCTACCAGTACCAGTTCCGTGAATTTTACTAAGTGCAATTTTTTTGTTCGCTTCCAATTTTACTTCATATTTTCCATAAGTTGTATATTTTCTCCGGGTATACGAAGAGTAACTTTAACGTTAACGCAAGCTGATTGTTCGCTATACTCAGACAAGTCTACATACTGACATACCCTGATATAAAGTGTTAGCTGCAAATCCTAGTGTGAACTGTAGGTTTAAGCCGTCACGTCATACTTCGAACATCGATCAAGTTTGGATGGAAATCGAGAAAGTGTTTTTTTTTTCTCCCGCACACACATCTATTAGTGCAACCAACGGCACAGCAAGATTCCAGCATAATTATCTTACAAAAATAATCTGATAGAACAACATGCAAACATATGTAAGTCTAATTAAGTGTACAGCAGACGACAGTGGTTTCGACTGACAAAATGGCAATGTAAACAAAGTCATGTGACCTCGTGACGTCAGCTGAAACACCCTTATATATTTTAAACCCAAGTTTTTAATGGTTATTGTTAAGTAGTATTTCAGCCGTATTTTCAAAACTAACACTATTCATACCTGGATTTAAAGCTCTGTCTTATATATGTAGAAATAACTGGTGTGGTAAGTCTACTATGGAAGGTTTGCACCTCATATCCTCACATTCTTAACAATTCTTAATGTATTTTAAAGAAAATTGATTCTTCACGTGGTAAATTATAATTAACCTAACAAGAATCTGTTACTACTTTCTTGACATATCCCATCAATTTTAATCGCAGGACAAAATATAATAGAATACCTAAAGACTGCGGAATCTGAGGCTGTGATGTCACAACTAGTCTGATTTCAGTATTCCTCCAGTATTTTATTAGTCAATAAGATTCCTGCAGTATACGATTGATCCATTATGGTCACATGAATCTCGGCCATGTGACATTATTTAAATTAGTTATCCAGAAATTGCCGATTAAGATTTGAAAAGGTCTATATATCATAGCTACTGCACCTTCATACTCCAGTACGTTCATTACGCTCCTCCGGTCAGTTTCTTCTTGCACACTCAGTTTCAACTTCTTCAAAAATTTATGGTCACAGGACTTTTTCACTACTGGATCTTTACCTACCCCACGTAACATTCGCCAAGCAAACCCTTTAGACATTTTCAAAACTCTATTAAAGACTCACTTGTTTCATCTATAATAAAAAAAATTATGTTCCTTTTCTCTAAGCGCATGCCTAAAGGCTTTTGCAATTTGTGCTTTACAAATTCCTTATTGGCTCCTCCCGGCCCCTCTGCAACAATTGCTATTGCACCCTTACAATCCATCACGTTCTCCTTGTTTGCCCCTGTACAACCTTCCTAGAGCTTTCCTTGCTCCCACAACTCAATTGCTGAGTTCTTCCAGAAAAATCCAGATAATGTTATCTCCTTCCTTCATCATGCTTCCCTCAACAACCATATTTAATTCTCCTCTTCCGCCCCCTCTCTACTTTGTTTTTGTTTCAACCATGCACCTCCTCTCTTGATCACAGCTTTCTGACTTTTTGTTCTTGAATTTCTCTCATTCTCCCCGTTTCCTTTCCTTCCTACCTCTAGAATGATCTGAACTCTCAGGCACAATTTGACCCTCGTTGTCGTGGTGCCGTTAAGCCCTCATCAAGCAAACAAACAAACAAATTCCTGTTATTATTAACTTTAATATTGTGTCTTTCACAGGGTAGTTGAGCTGACAGGTGATGTAGCACCTGACATAAGGGCTATTGCAAAGGCAGATGTGATTGTGACCACTCCTGAGAAGTGGGATGGTGTCAGCAGAAGTTGGCAGAACAGAAATTATGTGCAAGCTGTTACTCTTTTGATCATCGATGAAATCCATTTGCTTGGTATGTGTTTGTTAATTTTGTTTCTAAATTTAGGCAAAAGAATTAGTGCCCTAGCTTTGCTATTTCAGAGGGATGGCCTGCCCTCTTATCTTTTGCCATCACCCCACCCCTCCCCTTCCCCCCTCTCCATTTCTCTTTGGCCCACCCCACACCTCAGAAAAATATATATATATGTATATATGTATAAGAAAAAATAATGACACATGTATTACAGGTCAACTTCTTTTAAAACTTAATAGTCTTAACCTCATAAGTGAAACACCTTACATGGATACAGAACACAAAATGATAGCATAGTAAGAAATTGTCCTGTTTGGCTCATAAACAGGGACGTGCATTTTTATTTAATTCCATAAAGAATGAAAAAGATCTATTTTTTTAATTGTTTATTGTGTACAAAATAAGTAAAGGAATGTCACAAAACTTGATCAGGGCCTAATTACCTGTAAGGCTGAAGAAGAAAACAAATTGTCAAAAATAATGATCCATGGTTTGAATGCGCTTTAAACATGCAGAAATCAAATAGCAGCATGTAAATTGCTGTGTTGCAAGCATTCTGATATGTTTTCAACACTTATGACCGTGCCGTACAAGTTTCAAAAGTGTGTCACCATGCACTGGCAGCTAGCATAGAAAAAATATTCCAACACATAATTATTCCCAACTGCACTGTATCTAATACAACCCTCTTGGGAAATGGCTGTGATGTTTGCGAACCACGCTGAAAACTCAGCAACTTTGAAACATTTTTGTTTGATTATTTCACAATCTTTTTTGCTTTTTGTGTAATTTATTTGACTCATCAGGTAAACTTTGCATTTATTTGTAGGGAAAATAACAGTCAATGTTTTTTTGTCCCATGTATTTCTGGGTCTGTTTTACAGCTTATAAAACGGGTGTTAAGCTAATTCAGATCTGTGCCTAACAATACTGTAATGTAGCATTGTTAATCAGGCCCAAAGCCTCTATATCAAGTAGCTCTTAATTCGGCGAATCAAAGTGAAATATTAGTGTGAATTTAACTCCTGCATTAAAAAAGAATTAAATCCTTGGTTGATTGTTCGTTAAGTTTGAATTATAAGATCATTGATTAAAAGTTTTGTCAGGTGCAAATGTTATTGATTTTGAATGCAAAGTATTGTTGGGAAACTGACAAGGGAACTTTCAGGATGATTTTTCCTGTAAACGATGCATTAATTTTGTAAACGGTAACGATTTCTTCAATAGTGTACACAATAATCAGTAAACGATCACATCCCTACTCATGAATGGTCCTTAATAATTAGCAATAGTTTAATTCTGAGGTATGATTACAATTAAAATCCCAGATCTTTCACCAGGGGAATTTATTTTGGACCCCATGCCGAAATGGTGCAGCGTTTCATGTGCATTAATGTGCGCCTCAACAAATCTAGCACTCTGCCCCATTTCAAATTAAACTAGGGGTCTGAGTAGCTGACTCTTTGCATGGTTTTATTGTTTGGAGTATGGATGCAAAAATTGAATTCAATACTTATTTTGTAAAACACTTTCATCCTGATGGCTAAGGCTTTATTTCATCTTAAAATGCATCTATTACATCATGTATTTAGTTAACAGTACAAAAATGCTTTTAAATGTTGCGTTAAATTAGAACGAGTAAAGTCTAACATTTCTGATACAAACAAATTGAATTCAGTATTTATTTTGTATAACACTTTCATCCTGACGGGTAAGGCTTTATTTCATCTTAAAATGCATCTATTACATCATGTATTTAGTTAACAGTACAAAAATGCTTTTAAATGTTGCGTTAAATTAGAACGAGTAAAGTCTAACATTTCTGATACAAACAAATTGAATTCAGTATTTATTTTCTAAAACACTTTCATCCTGACGGGTAAGGCTTTATTTCATCATAAAATGCATCTATTACATCATGTATTTAGTTATTCAGTTCAGTTACAAAAAAGCTTTTAAATGTTGCATTAAATTTCAACGAGTAAAGTCTAACATTTCTGATAAAAACAAATTGAAGTCAGTATTCGTTTTGTGAAACACTTTCATGCTGAAGACATTAGGTTCATTTCATCTTTTTACATCCTATAATTAGTTACTTCACTTACAAGACTGGTTTTAAAGGTTGCATTTGAATAATTCTTGTCTTAAATGTCAAAGAGTAAGCACATTTGACTCTGACTCTCGCAGTGCTGTTAAAGATCAACAAACCAAAGCATCAAAAAGTAAGCTCTAAAAAAATGTTTAAATATTGGCAAATATTCATACTAGGTTTTTGATTTTTCTTTCATTTTCTTTTCAGATTTTATTATTGTCACATTAGTCAGTTTGTAGAGATAAAGAGAGAAGGGTAGAATTATGAAGTTGTACAATAATGTGTATTTAACAAGGTATGAAAATGTAAGTCAGCGAAACAAATGTTACCTGCATATTTGGAAAATCCTTTTACGAGTATTATATTCTGTTTCTTTTTTCAGGCAATGACAGAGGTCCTGTGCTGGAGGTCATCGTCTCGAGAACTAATTTCATTTCCTCTCACACTGAGAAGCATATCAGAGTCATAGGTCTTTCAACAGCCCTGGCCAATGCCAGGGACCTTGCTGATTGGTTGGGAATCAAACAGGTGATCCGCATTTTCCAGAATAACTTAGAGGAGACATAAAGTCTGACATAATCTTTATTTCATATGATAGAAATAAAAATAACACAATTTTCTGATTAACTTTCATACCTCATGAAGCAATGTGACACAATTTTTGTAATTATAAAAAAATTGAATGCAACTGCTGTGGGAGCTGCCATATTGATTTAAAAACATGCAGAGAATGATGTCATCAGCCCAACAGGAAGTTTGAATGCTTTTGTATTTCTTTATGATTTATCTCAAGTTTTCAAGGTGATGAAAAAGTGTTTTCCTTTTGTAAGTGTCAAGGATATTTTTGTGTACACATGAAATTATCAAAACATGGTGGTAAAACTTTGTGTCACATTACTTTGCGATAAAAACTTTAATCAAATTTATTAAAGACATACATTATTATCATTATGTTCTCGTTTGGGAATTGTGTCATCATGCGCAAAATTTTGTTACAGAATTGAACAAAATTTGGAGCCTCCATATGTCGACTTTAAACATGAATAACTTGAAATAGGAATAAGAATTTGACTTGCTGATTTGGTAGTTGGTCTGGAATTTGTATCCTCTATCATATGAAATAAGGATCGTATCAGAATTTATGCCCCCCTTTAAGGTTTTGATTTTACCAAGAGAGTGAGAGAAAATACTCATTTGGGAAATAAGATCAAGTTTGAAGGAGATGTGTGAAAAGGTAACCTAAAGAATAACTGAAAGGATTAGTTCAATGGTCAAGTTGATCTTTATTATGAAAGAGAACTTCAAAAGAAACAAAATGGTGGAAAAAGCATTCACAAATCTTCTTCCACTAAAGGATACATTCAAGATTAAGGCTCTGTCTTGTCTGCTTAAAAATGACTGATGTAGTAAATCTACTATGGAAGGTTGGCACTCTCATCCCCACATTCTTAACAACTGTTAATGTATTTTAAAGAGAATTTATTCTTTTTTTGACTTTTACTTAATTTTCCTGGAACTTCCTTTAGATGGTAAAGTATAATTACCTGTACTTTAGTCCTGTTTCACTACTTTCCTGGCATTTAAAATGGCTTTTAAGCAAACAGGAAGCATTTGTAAATGTGCATAGACTGTTAACACTCTGTTTCACTGCTACAGGTTGGGTTGTTCAACTTCAGACCTCAAGTCCGCCCGGTTCCTTTGGATGTTCACATTTCAGGCTTCCCAGGAAGCATTACTGCCCTAGAATGGCAACCATGAACAAGCCTACATTTCAAGGTATAGTACAACCAGTTCAAAGTGGTTGTTTTTGTCTTTTACCCTGTTTGGAGATATTGAATAGTCATCATTTTACTCTGTGAATTTATGAACAAGTGCAACCAATGGCAGCACCAGACACCACAATCTTTGGGGGGTATGGGGGCCTGCAGGCTACCTCTCAACATTTCACCTCAGATTTGGAGGAATTGTAAAATCGATCTTTAAAAGAAGTTGGGGAATTGTCTCTCATTCCCCCCCCCTCCACCTCCCGCTACTGAGTAAAAAAGTACAAATGTTGTCAGAGAAATACATCAATGTTTGTAAGGCTTGGTAGAAGATTACCAGTGAAGATTATTCAATGTCCTAGATCCTTCAATTTTATCATCTGTACACTTCCACCTATGCTTGTCTTCATTCTCATCCATTCATCGTTTTTTCATTCGCTTTTGTGCATGCCCTTGTGCCCCTATTCCTGTGAAATTTAATTCATTTGCCCTTTTAAAGAAACACTCAACCTTTCATGTAAAATTATTAGTAATACACTTTTTCTCATAAAGGAATATTCCTGTGAAATTTCATTCATTTACATTCATTTGATAGATGACTTGAAGAAACAAAGGTGTATGAAAACCATGTTGATATCTTATCTTGCAGTTTTTGCATTTCAAAGATTTCATAATCAGTGGGTATGAAAAGTAACAGATGCAGTGTGCTGTGTGATGCCATAATTGTAATTCCAGACAATTTTTTTTGTATTCCTTAGAAAGTAATTTCAATTTCAAAATGGCTTGGACGTACACTTATTACATCGCACTGTATACTGCACCAGTCACTTAAGTTTGCCCAATAAAATTCTTGTGTTTAACCACCATAGTGTTTTAATAACTTACCGATAAAATTTGTTCCTCATGGATTCTCTTATGATCATGGATTACTTGCAAGGACTGCACGACAACAACAACATCCCATTTTTCATCATAGACATTAAGTTGTCGCCACAACTGTTCTTTACAAGATTCTCACAAGCTTGTGCCCTCCAGACCTGAAGGTGATGCTTCCTCAGCCATTTCAAATTAGACAAAGAACGCACTTTAGTCTGTCTATGCCAACTCATGTATTCACTGAACCTCTCAAGAACCTAATCGACCGGCAGGAGTTTCATCCACACTGCAGTCCAAGCATTGAACAGTCTCCCAGACTTTGTTTTCAGAGAGATTCAAGACAAAAGGGGTCCAGTCATTCAAGACCCAGGACCCATCGTCTTCTCTCAGCACCATAGCAGAAGATTATTTTCATTCCATCCCTTTAGCCACTGTGAACCATTGATTGGCTTATGAGGACATCTCTTATAGTGTCATGTTGCCTATACTCGTGTTTGACCTGGTCATACCTCGTGTGCTATCATCCTGGTCATACTTCATGTGCTATCATCCTGGTCATACCTCATGTGCTATCATCCTGGTCATACTTCATGTGCTATCATCCTGGTCATACTTCATGTGCTATCATCCTGGTCATACCTCATGTGCTATCATCCTGGTCATACCTCATGTGCTATCATCCTGGTCATACCTCATGTGCTATCATCCTGGTCATACCGCATGTGCTATCATCCTGGTCATACCTCATGTGCTATCATCCTGGTCATACTTCATGTGCTATCATCCTGGTCATACCTCATGTGCTATCATCCTGGTCATACCTCATGTGCTATCATCCTGGTCATACCTCATGTGCTATCATCCTGGTCATACTTCATGTGCTATCATCCTGGTCATACCTCATGTGCTATCATCCTGGTCATACCTCATGTGCTATCATCCTGGTCATACCTCATGTGCTATCATCCTGGTCATACCTCATGTGCTATCATCCTGGTCATACCTCCTGTGCTATCATCCTGGTCATACCCCATGTGCTATCATCATGGTTATACCTCATGTGCTATCATCATGGTCATACCTCATATGCTATCATCCTGGTCATACCTCATGTGCTATCATCCTGGTCATACCTCATGTGCTATCATCCTGGTCATACCTCATGTGCTATCATCCTGGTCATATATCATGTGCTATCATCCTGGTCATACCTCATGTGCTATCATCCTGGTCATACTTCATGTGCTATCATCCTGGTCATACCTCATGTGCTATCATCCTGGTCATACCTCATGTGCTATCATCCTGGTCATACCTCATGTGCTATCATCCTGGTCATACCTCATGTGCTATCATCCTGGTCATACCCCATGTGCTATCATCATGGTCATACCTCATGTGCTATTATCATGGTCATACCTCATATGCTATCATCCTGGTCATACCTCATGTGCTATCATCCTGGTCATACCTCATGCGCTATCGTCTACCTTGCATTTTATCAAACAAAAAAATAACAGAAATATTCAGGTCAAGTTTGGGAGTCAAATAGCTGAACCCTCGGCATGATTATTTTGTTTTTCAGCAATCAAAGTGCACTCCCCAACCAAACCAGTGTTGATCTTTGTATCGTCCAGAAGGCAGACGAGACTGACTGCGTTAGATCTCATCGCATTCCTTGCAGCAGAGGACAACCCCAAACAATGGTTACATACATCGGAAGTCGAGGTAAATTAAGCCACTATCTAGAAAGAAATATTTTGCTAATTTCACAATGAGTTCATTGCTCTGTTGTTATCACTGATGTTATATGTTTGGATAATCGAAGAAGTAAAGACTGTTTGTTGGGAGACAATAAACCCCATGGCACAAGTTTGCTTACAACAAAGACCTATATCTTCAAATGTTTCCACAAGAATTACACCATCTTATCTTGGCTCCCCCCAACCCCTCTGCAACAATTGCCATTGCACCATCACAGTCCATCATCTTCTCCTTGCTTGCCCCCTGTACAACCTTCCCAGAGCTTGCCTCGCTCCCCACAACTCAATAGCTGAGTTCTTCCAGTAAATCCTCCTGGATAAAATTATCTTCTTCTCTTATCATGCTTCCCTATACAACCATATTTAGTCTCTTCCATTCCCTCCCCCTCTTCCCCCTTCCTTCTCTTCCATACACCTCCTCTCTTAATCCCAGCCTTCTGGTTTTTAGTTCTTGTATTTCTCTCATTCTCCCCCTGTTTTCTATCCTTCCTACCTCTAGAATGATCTAACCTCTCAGGCACAATTTGACCCTCGTTGTCATGGTGCCGTTAAGCCCTCATCAAACAAACAAACAAACCATCTTATCTTCAGAACATATTAACCATCCCAACCATCTTTGAGATCCTCAACTGACAAACTCAACTCTAGTTTATACTTTTCCTTCAAAAGAGAAGTAGGGAACCATTCTTTGTATCACGCCGGCCCACCACTGTGGAATGATCTACCATTTAAAATCAGAAACAGTACCTCCATTGATGTGTTCAAAAAATACCTGAAGACTTTTCTCTTCAAAAAACAAAACACTTTTAGCATGTACAGTACCAGTTTGGTGTTCATCTCTTTTATTTTCATGCTTTTACCTTGTTGTTGGATTATTTGTGTGTGGAGTTGTAAGTGCAAAGAACCTTGGGATTCTGCATTATGTTAGCACCGGTGAAGTAAGTAAGCCAAGATGCATTTCGTGCACTAAGATCCAAAGATCTTTGGGGTTGAGTTGACTTTGTTTCGGCATAATGGCATAGCACAAGCTTTTCTTACAAAATAACTTTGAAACAATCACACTCCTGCTAGATAACATTAGACTAAGGATGCAATGGCAGCCATAATGAAAGAGGTAGAATGCATGTTGGAAGGGCGCAATGCTGAAATAATTTTTGTTTGGTTCTTTTTTGCTATATATAGTTTTGTGTATTACTGTATCAGTGACTTTATATAAATTGTAAATAGAATAGTCAATAACTGATGCATATTCATTAGTTGTACTGTTAGCCAATCACCTTCTTTTAAAATTAAAAGCAAGTTTTTTTCACTGCGGAAAGTATCGTAGAAGCAAAATACTAAACAAGACTTAAGAAGCCTTGTCATAGTAGTAACTTGCTGCGTGGAGGCTTGACTGCCTTGGCGTATGAAAACCTCGTTGTACCATCAGCATAGGTTTTACATGAAAAGTAAGTAACTTGCATCTAAATGGAAAGGCAATTCTGTCTGAAGTCTGTTCATCACAGGTTTAGTATCAAAATGGAAAGGCAATTCTCTCTGCAGTCAGTTCATCACAAGTTTAGTATCAAAATGGAAAGGCAATTCTCTCTGCAGTCTGTTCATTACAGGTTTAGTATCAAAATGGAAAGACAATTCTCTCTGCAGTCTGTTCATCACAGGTTTAATATCAAAATGGAAAGGCAATTCTCTCTGCAGTCAGTTAATCACAGGTGTAGTCAAACGTTTTGCATTTTGTCTGTATGTAGATGGAGAATATGATAGAATCTTTGAAAGACAACAATCTGAAGCTTACCCTGGCATTCGGGATCGGGATCCACCATGCAGGTCTTCATGAGAGGGACAGACGGACTGTGGAGGAGCTGTTTGTCAACCAGAAGATCCAGGTCAGTGGTTCGGGCCGGAGTTGTGTCATGTTTGTGTGGCTTGTCATTGTTATGATATGCTACAGTACATGCATTTCATTTATGTACGATATACAGTACTTATGTTCTGGTTGAGAGCTCTCTACATTGTCCGGGCTGACTGGTTGTTAATCTCCATCTTCCTGTTAAAGAATTAAATCGGTGGTCAAAGCAACTTTATATTATATGAGAGAGGACTTTTAAAGAAACTAAAATGGTGAAGAAAGCATTCAGAAATCATATTCTGTTAAGGAGAATTTAAAAGGATTAGTTCAGTGGTCAAGGAAGTCCATCTAATATGAAAGAGGACTTCAAAAGAAACAAAATGGTGAAGAAAGCATTCAGAAATCTTATTTCGTTGACGATATATTTAAAGGATTAGTTCAGTGGTCACGCATGTCCATTTTATATAAAAGAGGACTTCAAAAGAAACAAAATGGTGAAGAAAGCGTTCAAGAATCATATTCCATTAATGAGATATTAAAGTTTAAAGCTCTGTCTTATCTGTGTAGAAATGACTGGTGTAGTATAAGTCTACTAAGGTTGGCACCCTCATCCTCACATTTTTAGCATTTGTTAATGCATTTCAGTGAAAATTGATTTAAATTTTTTACTATTTGAATTATTTTCCCTCAAACTTTCTTCGGGTAATAAATTATAATTACCCTTACTAGATTGTATGTTACTACATGCTTGACATATGCAATGGTTTTTAAGCCACAAAATCGTAGAAAAAATATGATAGAATACATAAAGATTTTGAGGAATCCGAGGCTGTGATATCACAACTAGTCTGGTTTTAGTCGTTTCTACTCAAATGATGCCAAACGTTAAACTTTGATATCTCCTTTAACGGAACAAGATTTTTGAATGCTCTTTTCACTATTTTGTTTCTTTTAAAGTCCTCTTTCATATAGCATGGACTTGCTTAACCCCTGAACTTATCCTTTAATACCTGTTAAGTTCATCTGAATATATCCTGCTGTTTAATCTACTTGTTGGTCTTCTTGTTTCATGTATATTATACTAAATGTCATAGTTCTAACAAGCGCAGGCTAAATTTAGGAAGACATCTGTTTTTCCTGATGACTGAAGATAAAACTAGAATACAATGATCTGACCTCTTAGGCACAATTTGACCCTCGTTGTCGTGGTGCCGTTAAGACCTCATCAAACAAACAAACAAACAAAATGTGCACAACATATCTGGAACAGAACAAAATTGAAGCGACAATTTTGAAATAAAATGTGTTTTTATAATTTGTTACCAATGGGAAAAACCTCAATTTTGGTGACTTTCGTCAATGCGTGTTGGCTTCATTCACCGATTGAGCTCAGCATTCCCTTCAATATAGTTCTATGGCAGCAGGTTGTAGCTAATTGCTCTAATTTTAAGGCAGAGTATACCTGTTTGTGTATTAGATTGTTGAAGCTTAAGGCTATATATCGTGTCAACGCGGAGATCAGAAATTCAATACATTTGCTACGGTTCTAATTGGTCAAAATGTTTACACAATCACCGACCATGCACGGACCAGCGAATGAAGTACCGACAGGGAAGGGACATGACAAGTATGATCAGATTCCCTCATTAAATGTCTGAGATTTTGCAACATTTTGAAGAATAACAATTTAGTATGGTGGCAAATCACTGTCACTATTTGCTGCTCATATTTTTTCATCTCGTTCATAGGTTTTGATAGCAACGAGCACCCTTGCCTGGGGAGTGAACTTTCCCGCCCACCTGGTGGTCGTCAAGGGTACAGAGTTCTTTGATGGGAAAACAAAGAGATATGTGGACTTTCCTATTACAGGTATGTCCTTGGGTGATCAGGGGAAATATCCATGCTAGATTCAGCTCCTAAACAAACTCAACCCAAAACACATGCTGACATCAAACCACTCATTTTTGTTGCATGTCTGTTACTGCTGGCAATCAAATTGGAACATCCACACGGATAGCAAACTCCACAACATTCAGCATTCCATTCCCGACATCCCCACCACCCACAACCTCTCCTGTAAAGACCATGTCTACATCACCCACCTAAGAATAAGCCACACCTACCTCACTCACTCCTACCTCCTTAACGGCTCCCTCACCCCTCCCTCCTTAACGGCTCCTTCACCCCTCTGCAATAACTGTCATGGGCCTTTAACTGTCAAAGACATTCTCATTGACTCCCCCTTCCCGCCTGTCTGCTATAACTGTCACGAGTCCCTTACAGCCAAACACATCCTCATGACAGTCCTCTCTTTACCAATCCCATGGCTTCCCTCAATCCATTCAACTCCATTGCCAGCTCTTCCGCAAAAACTCCCCATAAAAAATCTCCATCCTATCCCATACCTGCTACTATATCTAATTTATGTTACCTTATCTCTCTCCATCCTATATCTACCTACTGCACTCTGTTTGACTTCTCCAACCTCTTTTTCACCTCTGACACCACCTCACTCACTCCCATCTCCTTATTGACTCCCCCCTCCCCTCTTCAACAATTGCCATTGCACCCTCACAGTCCACCACGTCCTCCTTGCTTGCCCCCAATACAACCTTCCCAGAGCTTCCCTCGCTCCCCACAACTTAATAGCCGAGTTCTTCCAGAAAAAGAAAAACCCTCCAGATAAAATACTCTCCTTCCTTTATCATGCTTCCCTCTACAACCATAATTAGTCCTCCTCTTTCATCCCCTTCTCTCTACTTTTGTACCTTTTTTCACCCATACGCTTTCTCTCTTGATCCCATCTTCTTGGCTTTTACTTCCTGTGTTTCTCTCAGTCTCCCCCTATTTTCTTTTCTTCCTACCTCTGGAATGATCTAACCTCTCAGGCACAATTTGACCCTCGCTGTTGTGTTGCTGTTAAGCCCTCATCAAACAAACTAACTAACAAACTAATCTCTTGGGCACAATTTGACCATCACTGTCATGGTGCCATTAAACCTCCCCAAATAAAACCAGAGGATTACACCTTCTGCTTGTTTGTAAAGTGATCCCTACGGATTGGAGCCACTCTAAAGATTAGTTACTATTTACTTTGTTTTGGAATATTCATGTAGACACATAAGTCACCAAACAATTCAGAGAGTGAAGTGTCCGTGGCATGGTTACATTTTCTGACAAAATTTCATTGTCCAAAAATCTGTGACATTCTGTGACATTTTGACAATTTTGTGACAAAATATGATCAAATGAACATAAAAAGATGTTAAAATTTGTCTGACATTTTGTGACATGTTTTACCCCTTCACTCACACTCATTGGTGAGTTGATGTTGCATTTTAGTGGTGGATTCCAATAGTAGTGGATTCCATTTTTCATGAAAAAGACATAACTAAATGATCCTCACCGGTCAACTGGTCATGATGTGACCAAGGCAAAACTGATGTGACATTCTGTGCAAAAGGTGCCAAAATTATGTGACATTTGAGACATTTATGTGACAAATTTGAAAGTTTGTGACGTGACATTTTGTGACAAGCCATCAATCATCACTTGATTCTCTGCAAACTATTGCCTCCATTTATGACCTGATATCACCAAAACCTAATAGCTAATTCTTCAAGTATTAGCAACACTCTGGAGAGTCTGCTATTAAAAAACAGTTCAGACAAAAAATCTTTGTTTGTCTGTTCCAGTTGATTAGTTTAAGCAGCATGACATCACAACCAGTCTGATTTCAGTCGTTTCTACAGAAATGATACCAAACTTCAAACTTAAGTTAAATATCTCCTTAAAAGAGGGAGCACTGTACCGAAAAGTATGGGCGCTTGTTTTTGCAAGTTTTACAGATTTTGTATCCACAACAGATCGATTAATTTCATGTCTTCACAGAAGACGTGAGAGCCAAGGTCACTTGAATATTTATATTAACCAAACATTTGCTATACCGTTGCGTGTTAGATAAGCATTCGTTTTTTATGAAAATACGCCCTCACTTTTCGGTCTAGTGCTTCTTTAAATTTTTTGTAGCTCTTCCCTGGGATGGTTCACCAGTAGTGATGGTATGAGATGAAACACTGGGTGGATATTTGGACATGATGCTGACATGTCACTTCCAATTAGCTAGTATTAGTTCAGTGATCCAGCAAGTTCCTCTTATATGAAAGAGAACTCAAAATGAAACAAAATGCTAAAGAAACTACCTCAATATCTTATTTTATTAAAAAGATATTTAAAAAAAGAAGAATGAATGGTGAAGAAACATTTCGATATCTTATTCCATTAAAGAGATATTAAAAAAAAAAATAGAAATAAAATGCTGAAGGAAGTACATCAATATAAGGATATATTTAGGTTCAAAGTTCTGTCTCACATGTGCAGAATTACCCTCGCTACTTTCCTGATATATCCAAAGGTTTTGAAGCCACAAAATTGTAGATCAAACTATGATAGAATGCGTAAAGAATTTTAGGAATATTAGGTTGTGTTGTCACAACTAGTCTGATTTCAGTCGTTTCTACACAAATGATACCAAACCTTTCGACTTGAATATTTCTTTAACGGAATAAGATTTTTTGAATGCTTTCTTCACCATTTTGTTTCTTTTAAGTTCCTCTTTCATATAAGATCAACTTGCTAGACCACTGAACTAATTGTTTAATATCAATTTAATCTTCTTTCTTTATTGAAATGTTTTTTTTTTTAATTAATATTTTGATTAATTCTTAAGAGTATATAAAGGCCAAAATATTCAGGTTCTCATTTTTATTTTTGAATGCAGATGTGTTGCAGATGATGGGCAGAGCCGGCAGGCCACAGTTTGACGATCAAGGCAAAGCTGTCATCCTAGTCCATGACATCAAGAAACATTTCTACAAGAAGTTTTTGTATGAGCCGTTTCCCGTCGAATCAAAGTAGGGTTACAGCTGCAATTTCTTACAAAACTATTTTCGAACATTATAGTTCCTTTGCCAATTACACGGTCTTGTCAATCAAGTGTTGAAATTAAAAAAAATTGTATATGCATTTCGACTTCAAGAAAACACTTTTATTATGATAATTTTCTCTTAAAATTCATTGGAGATTGTTATACATTTTTAATAGCTTTGACAAATGAATCCTTAATTGTTTTTGTACGATTTTAGGGTGCATAGATAAGAGGTACAGTGGCTCAGTGGTTAAGGAGTCATGCACGTAATCAAAAGGTTCCGGGTTCGATTCCCACTGCAAGTGCTGCATTATCCTTAAGCAAGACACTTTACTCTACTTGCCACTCAGCTGTATAAAAAAAAAAAATGAGTACCAGCACTGCTGGGGAGTTAATCTGAGATGGACTGGCATCCCATCCAGGGGGAGTCATGTACATGTGCTCTCATCTGCTTGTGCCATGGAAACTGGAGATAAGCACCGGCTCTATGAGCCTAATGGCTCAGCTGGATCTAGCTTTAGCTAGATCATAACATGGTTTAATAAATAGAGCAGAGCAGCATTGAATCAGGGCAAAGTTCTATAAACTTGGGATTTTTATCACAATTTTTTTGTGTAATTCAAATAAACTGCAGTTGATAAAAAAAACAAAAAAACAAGGGTATTGGCGGGACCACATACGCTAAATCAAGTTGTAATGAAATTTCAGTGATTTTTCAATGATACCTCAAAATTAAAAGAAAATTATATTCTGTCTCATAGGACCATCTTTTGGAAACTTGAACTTGATTGAAACTGTAGTACTTTTCAAATCTGAATCGGCAATTTCCAGAAACTGATTTAAATAATGTCACATGGCTGAGATTCATGTGTCCATAATGGACCAATCGTATACTGGAGGAATCTTATTGACCAATCAAATACTGGAGGAATCTTGGCCGTCTGCACAATTCACGCACAGTATAGGACCAAGCGTATGAAAAAATGTTTTTGTGTTATTCATGAAAGTAATGCATATTGCTGCTTACAAATTTTTCCTCAAAACTGCACCTGATTGGTTGAGAAAAAGGAAGTATTCCACCAACAGTTGATTGGTCGAAGTGCCGGAGAAATCATGTTTAGCTAAACTCAGTTTGAATAGGTTAATAGATGATTGATGAATAGCATAGCATAGCAAGGTCTAACGTCCAGAAAGCATCCAGTGCTGGACATTATATCAAGACGGCCACGGTGTTTGATAACCAGTTGTCAACTCACTGGTTGCAAACCTACCCCAGACGTGTGGGTGAGAAGACAAAGCACTAACCACTACACCACGGAGGTCTGTATAAATAAAATAGAATCAATTTTTTGACAAGATTTCGAGAATAATTTGGGTTAAAGCTTAACAAGCTGTAAGGGTGTTTTGCACATTTCAATCTATATTTTTTTGTTTGTAAATCTAGCAGAAAATTTCAAGATGATTAGTAAACAGAATCACTCCTTTGAGTTAACCCATTCAACAAGATTTTGTAAGGAATTTTGAGTAAAAGTTGTACTTTAGGTGTTTTTGCATATTCAATCGGTATTGTTTCCATAATGCAAATCTTATATACATTTTGTGACATCACAACCATAAAGCTATCAGTCTCCTTGTATTAAGTTGTTAACGTATTGTTTTTAAAATCTCCACCAACATTATTTGAATGTTTTCAACTTTATCTCCATCGTATATGATTAATTTTTGTTTTCATCTTAAACCATCACAATCGAAATATAGCAGGAGAAACTGGTCGTTTTGATGATTTTCTTTGACTGAAATATTTAAATAATTGCATTAAAAAGCTCAACTATGTCTACCTACTGTGGTGTAGCGGTTATCATACATGTCTACAGACTACGAGGCCCTGGGTTTAAGCCTGGGTGGGGTAGACACGCCGGTGCACCACAACTAGTTATCAAAGGCCGTGGACATTGACTTGGTTGTCGATGTTATGTCTGTCCGTACGTCGTACCTGTGTTCTCGTCCGGGTCGTATTAAGCGTTTCGTGATAGCATTGTTACTATCATAACCGAATACGCAGGCGACGACCCCGTCATAGTAATTGTGTGTACTCGTCGTCGTCGGAAGCTCTCAACTACAAACATGAATAAAACATGTCACATAATTTCAAAGGAATGGGGACTTGACATCAAGAACCTTCATCTTCCTCTTATAGTGACAATTGAACAATCAAAAACTACTCAAAATTTCACAGGTTGAGCTTCTGTACAAGTGATGCTCTGGTTGAATATTTCAATCAGTATTGTTTCCTCTTGCAAATGTTCCTCAAGACCTCGAAGAATTCATGGGATATTTTGTTTATTTCTTTCTAGCCTATTAGAGGTATTACCTGAACATCTGAATGCAGAGATTGTAGCAGGGACGATAGCGTCCAAGCAAGACGCAATGGACTACATCACATGGACTTACTTCTTTCGGAGGCTCGTAATGAACCCGTCGTAAGTGATGGTTAAATGTTTATCTCTGCTCTTACCGTGTAGGTCAAACATTCTGGAAATCAGGAGTGTAACAATTTTTGATATACTGACCATTATTGAGAAGACATGGATCAACAGAGAAAAAAGGGAACATTCTTTCTTGCCCTTTACATAAGAAAAATCTGCAAAAAGTGGTCCATGTTTCAGTTGATCTTCAGATTTTATCATATTCATTTACTAATAAAAAGAAGTTGTGAAATTCAACAAGGAGTCTCAAATTGTATCATTAAGTGTCAAACGACAGGAATCCTTACTGACCCCCTCCCCCCTCTTCCTCCTTCCCAACCGCTCTGCAATAACTGTCATGGGCCCATTACAGTTAAACACTTCCTCATTGACTGTCCACTCTTCACCCACCCTAGAGCTTCCCTGCATCTAAATCAGAACACTAAACAAAATGGTCGCAAGAAACAAACAATTGAATAATCTGTTTTATAATCAAGAAAACTGCCGTTTGATATTTTTCACTAGTTTCTACAAATTGGAGAACACGGATCACGACAGCATCAACAAATACCTGTCACATCTAGTGGAGCGTTCCCTTGTTGATCTGGCGTACTCCTATTGTATTCAAGTTGGTGAGGTATGTTGCACGTCTTTTGGGAAACATCAACTTTTTGTTTATGTATCCAATGATATCATGCATTCAAATCAGTATACAGAATGTACCTGGTGGGTTGTAGTGTAGTAGTCCAGTTGTTATGCATCGATCTTAATCTAAAAAGGTACCTGGGTCGAACGTCAATCAGGGTTCTAACGTCAGCCAGGGATCTAACGTCAGCCAGGGTTCTAACTCAGCCAGGCTTTTAACGTCAGCCAGGGTTCTAACGTCAGCCAGGGTTCTAACGTCAGCCAGGGTTTTAACATCAGCCAGGGTTCTAACGTCAGCCAGGGTTCTAACGTCAGCCAGGGTTCTAATGTCAGTTAGGGTTCTAACGTCATCCATGGTTCTAACATCAGCCGGGGTTGTAACGTCAGCCGGGGTTCTAATGTCAGCCGGGGTTCTAATGTCAGCCGGGGTTCCAATGTCAGCCGGGGTTCTAACGTCAGGCGGCGTTCTAACGTCAGCCAGGGTTCTACCATCAGCCAGGGTTCTAACGTCAGCCAGGATTCTAATGTTAGCCAGGGTTCTGTTCTGTGTCCTCGAGCAAGACATTTGATCTCATTTGCTCCAGTGCACTCAGCTGTGAAATGAATACCAGTTTTGGCTGGGGACTTAACCTGTGATGGGCTGGTGTCCCATCCAGGGGAAGTCATTTACTCTCATCTGCTCAGCACCATGGATACTGGGAATAAACACCACCTCCATAAGCCATTAAGGCTTGATGGGATTGAACTTTAGCTTTAACCCTATGGTTTATGCTTTTTTGTAAAGTGAGACCTGTCAAGGTCACTGGGTCAGCTCTCATGCTGTGTATGCACCATAAGTCTTGCTTTAGTAGTAGCCAATTTTTGTCGTAAGATTATGAACATTGTGAGTGTCTTTTACCACCTGTAGCAACAAACATGGAATAGTTTATCCTTCATATCTTTCTGTATTTCAGAGATGATTGCACTGTTAGACAGAAATTAATGGTGTCTGTTTTATTTCTTGTCCTGTAAGACTGCTCTCTGCTTCAAAATTGATTACCATGAAGATTGGGATGGGTGTGGGTTTTTATTAGCCTTCTAGTATTTCATTTAATTTTTGGGTAGTTTAGATGCCAATTATTTTTGTATTAAGTCTCACCCGCCATCATTGACTCACAAAGACAATTGCTGGGCTGTTGTTGAATTATGAAGAAATAAGTAAAAAGACTATGTGGTAGTTTTTGTCATACTTGATTGTGCAATGTCCCAAGTTTTGTGTTCATTTAAATTTAATGAGCCATGTCTCAAAAATTACTTATTTTTTCTCCAAGATTTTGGAAGAATTAAGAAGTGCTCGGGATGCAAATAACCTTCATTAAAATGATATTGTTTTCACATATTAGGTAAAGCGAATTGAGTTTTCCAACTGATGCAAAGAAGGCTATAATTTGAAACAGAATTTCAAGGCATTTTATTTTTCTAAAAGGTTGCATTTTTACAGTGTATTGGACGAAAAGAAATATATTTCCCACCATACAGGGAGATTTTGAAGCTTAAAGGCCATAACACACCGAACGCGAAGTGGCTAGCGATATTTTAGATAATCATGCATGAAACAAATTTTATAAGATGCTTTGACTTTTTGCTTACACACATTAAGTTTATAATTTAGACTTTCTGATAATACTGGAAAATTAGCTAGAAATGCTTTTTTGTTCAAACTGTGGAGAAATTTGCTTTAGTGGGGCGCGACTTTCTGTCGCGATGCAATTTTGCTGTAATGGGCGTAGAAAGGCCCTTTCAATTAATTTTCAGTTATCATCTGAATAGTCATGCGATAACGATCCATCTATGAAACAAGAGTTTAAAATGTTTATTTTCCTTTATTTTATTCAATTTTGTTTAAAAAATCGCTCGCCGCATCACGTTCGGTGTGTCACGGCCTTAACTTCCCCCTAACAGTTTTGGTTAAAAGTTTGGCTTCAAAACCTCCTTTTATGTTGGGCAATATATCACTTTCAGCATAAGACAATGGATCACTAATATTGTGAAAATAAGAGCATTTTGGTTTTCTACAAATATTTCTTTTTGCAATGCATAGGACAACAGATCACTGGAGGCAATGACCCTTGGCAGGATTGCCTCTTTTTACTACTTGAACCACAAGACAGTGAAGATGTTCAGAGAAAACATGAGCCAAGAATGCAGTATTCCTGACCTCCTCAGTGTGCTTTCAGTAAGTTTCAGCGCCCTCTTCTTTACCTCCTTATGTTTTTGCCTGCGTGTGTCTGTTTGTCATTGACATATCTCAAGAACGGATGATTGGATTTTAATTAAAGTTGGTCTGTGGTTTTTTCACTGCTTAATGAAGAAGTGATTCAAATAGGGTCATATTGGAGGCATGGAGGGGCATGAATTGAGGGGTGGGGCATGAATTGAGGGGTGGGGCAGGAATTGAGGGTGGGGGGGTGGGGCAGGAATTGAGGGGTGGGGCAGGAATTGAGGGGGGTGGGGCAGGAAGGAATTGAGGAGTGGGGCAGGAATTAAGGGGTGGGGCAGGAATTGAGGGGTGGGGCAGGAATTGAGGGGTGGGGCAGGAATGAGGGGGGTGGGGGCAGGAATTGAGGGGTGGGGATGTTTTGAGGGGAATTGTTTGTCATCAATTTATCTCAAGAACTGATAGTTGGATGTTGTTTAAACTTTTGTAGTTTTGTTATCATTTAAGCAAGGAGTTGATTAAAATTTAGGACATATTGGAACAGGGGAAGGGCAGAGAGGGTAGTTTGTTTTAGGGTGAGATCTGTCAAGACTTATATAGTTGAAACTTTCCAATGGAATGTACTTAACAATGAATTTATGCCCTGAAAATATATGAAAACAATGAATTTTCTGGACTAATAAAATAATCACATCAAGTGGTTTGTGGTATCAAAGAGAATCAAACAATGGCTTCTTGCATGAAAGGAAAAAGATGGAATGTGAATATTGGCTGAATAGAACTTAAACAATGAATGCCTATCCTAAATAAAACTGAAAGCAATATGTCCGGTACCCTACTGGGTACCGGACGAGGTCCCTTTCCTGCCACCCCCCTTTCCCCCTCCCCCCTCCTGGCAGACCCCCTGTTGCAGGGGCAGCAGGTCGCCCAGCTTCTAGATTTCCTAGCACGGGAAATTAAGCTGGAGTTAGTGGAGGCTCCTCTCTTAGAGACGGGGCACAGTCTCAATGCAGACTACTCACTACTGTTCAAAGGGAAACTTGATAGATGCCATAGATGCTTCCCTGGTGACCAGGGTACAGCATTGGGCCAGAACCCCCACCAAGGAGGGACAACCCACAACAGAGAGGTTGATCAGGCCACTCACCACCAGTCAGCTGCCTACCAGGCGCTCATAAACACCCCCTTGATCCTGGAAGAAGTATGGCCACTCCTCCGTCAGCCCACTAAAGGCACCCCGGCGGTGTTCAGCTCTGCAACCAGGACTAAGAAGTTTCTTGATCCTGCAATCTAGCAGAGGGAGAAATCCCTCGTAGCTGTTGACCGGGCCATACGGCGGGGCTTTAAGCTTCAAGTTTTCGCCGTCGGGTGACTGAGGGGTTAGACTCGGTCCTGCGCAGACATCTGCCAGTTGACGTCATCCCAACAACCACATCTTTACTAGCCGTACTCTCTGACTTGCTTGACACGACAGTTGGCCAACTCGCTTGAGTCTCTGCAAAGGTGGCCACGGAGAGGCGTGAAAATGTTCTCCCCCTCCGTGGACTCTTTAAAGCCATTTAGACGGACCTTCGGCGGCTGCCAACAGAAGGCCTGGACCTCTTCACAGGTCATTTCCGAGATGTCCTGTTGCGCCAGTCTGGCCAAAAGGACGATCTTAGGAAGACTAAGAAGCTGTTGGCGAGGGAAAAGCCTTTGTCTTCTCCTCCCGCACGTTGCCAGGTTCCAGCCTCTGTAAGAGGCCAGGGTGCGACTACCCAGCGACAGGCTCCGGCTCGTTGCCGTAGAATGACGATGAAGCCCGACACAGCTCCTTCCTCTCACCAGGAGTCCACTCTGTCGACCGGCAGAGTGAACGTGACAGAGAGTGGTTGACGCTGCTTCCCCTCTGCACGCAGAACAAGGGCCTCTTCTTCACGAGGGTGGGAAAAGGGTATGGAGCAGCCCTTTTGACCCACCCACAACGCCCCCATGGACGGGCGGTCCGGTCTAGGGGCGTCTGGGGAAATTCTTCAAGGCGTGGGAGAAAGTCACCACAGACAAGTAGGTGCTGGCAACCATTCGGCAGGGTTACCATCTGGAGTTCACAATCCCCCCCACCTCAAGGGGGAGTCTTTCGCCTCACCCCCACACCTTGTTTGGGCACCACGCCGAATTGTTGAGGACAGAGATCGGGGAACTGTTGGCAAAGAATACCATCGCCCTCACCTCGAACCCACCCAGGAACCGTGTTATGTCTACATTGGTCCTGGCTTCCAAGAAGGGGAATAAGTGGCTCTCAATTGAACTTCATTCATCCATTGAAGTTTAAGATGGAGACTCTTCACTCCATCCTCCCTCAGTTGACGAGGGCCACCTCACAGACGCGTATCTGCATGTGCCCATGCACGAGGAAGTCTGTCATTCCAGTTCGAGGGAGCAATGTACACGTTCAGGGCGCTATCCTTCGGACTATTGACTGCCCCCAGGGTCTTCACTTGGATTCCCAGGGTTCTAGCAGCCTTTTTACGAAAGCAAGGCATCAAAATCTGTATGTATCTAGACGACTGGCTTATCGTCGTGGTAGACACAGCCACTGTCGCAGAACACACAAGCGTAGTCATAAGAGTGGCTCAGGACTTAGGGTGGGTTTTCAATCTTGCAAAGTCCAGTCTAATTCCTTCCAAGACTCCCATTTTTCTGGGAGCAGTCCTGGATTTCAGGATTTTCTGGATTTCACACAGGGTCATTTGACCGACAGAGGAACGTATCAAGCTGTGAAGGCAGGTGCCGATGTCCTCCTTTGCCGGCGAGAGCATGGCTGGTAAGGTATAACTTAACGTAAATTTACCCCACTAAACGTAGCGGGGATATTTATGAGAGTTATACTTACCTTTCATGCATCCCGGCCCACCTCCCCTCTCATTCAGGCCTCGGTGGAATGTTAAGTGAGGGATATTAGAGGTATTATGGATGGCAGGGCTGGGCTGGTTACTACGTTTTTAAGGTTGATTAAAAGTTTCTTAGAATCAGGTCATGGACCAGATTGCATATTTATAGCATGGAAGGTAAATATTATTCTCGTAAATATCCCCGCTATGTTTAGCGGGGTAAATTTAGGTCAAAAATATATATATATTTTTGAAACAAAAGAGATGGTTTGTGAAGGTTTGTCTGGATCAAGGTTATAATAATAAACATTCCCTGCCCACTATAGCCAACTTCTTTCATTGAAAATATTATGAGGAAGGGTTGAAAAACAATAAGTTAACAGTAGCAATTTTTTAGTTGTCCCATTCTGAGGTCACAAAATATTGCACAATTTATGCTAATGAGGTATCTAAGATTTAAAATGCTGTAAAATGGTCAATTTTTAACTGATTTAGATGTGACTGTGCTGTAAGTTTGCATGGTTTTTTAGTATATTCTAAACCCTGTAAAGCTCAACTTGTTGTTACATGTTCACATAGCTTAAAGTTTGTAGAAGTTGTTGCACATTCTAGCATATAGAAAAATGAACAATTTTTTTTTAGCACCTCCAGAATATTTTATGAACTTTCTTTAACAGGAATCACATGAATATGAGGACTTACCAGTCAGGCACAATGAAGATGCAATTAACAGGTAATGTGAAGGGTGTTGTGTTATAAAAATGTACTTGAGGGGCATATTGCAATTAACGTCTCTGAGTTACGAAATAAGCCACACCCTCCATTGCAACGGGGTAACTAGGTGGGGGCAAACAAACCTCAAATCCGCAATCGTGCATTACCAATGCGTTGGCATTTAGATGTTCGCGAGGCCTGCCGCAATCTTTGGTCAATTTATGGCACTTCTCCAGATCTTTAGAGTTTTTAGCAAAAGGGACAAACAAAATTCAGTTTGCTAAGTGTTCTTGGGTAATAGCAATTAGATGTACAAAGCCCGCAGCAGGCCCGTAAGTGCAATTTTTTTCACACTTTTGCCGTCACTCAGTCTGTGTGTGCAGAAATTTGTTTTGCACAGTAAATTGCATTGACTAGATGAGCGCGCACCGGTAGTTAGTTAAAATATGTACCAGTACCGCATATGATGTTTGCACTCACTTACTTATGCAGATTTTGTTGCTAGGCAAATTCATGCGGTGATTGGTTGAAAAAGCTGTCAATCATCTAAGTCAGACGGGTTATTTCAATCTGAAAGGACCAGTTTTCATTTTAGTTTATTGGAGAAAAAAAAATGCTGCACCAGACTGACGTTTACTTTTACCGTTGACTGCGTTTCATGAATGTACACAAATATCTTGCATCATCTTAGCTGTTTTGATGTTGTTCTATTTTGATGTCAACTTGTTACACAGCTTCAGATTTATTACTGTCTGTTTTAAAGTATTAATTCAGGGGTCATGCAAGTCTATCATATATGAAAGAGGACTTCAAAAGAAACAAAATAGTGAAGAAAGCATTCAAAAATCTTATTCCGTTAGGGAGATATTTAAGTTTAAAGTTTGGTATCATTTGTATCAAAACGACTGAAATCATACTAGTTGTGATGGCATAGCCTCAGACTCCTCAAAGTCTTTATGTATTCTAATATATTTTGTCTTGCGATTTTGTGGCTTATAAACCATGGGATATGTCAAAAATTAGTAAAAGTGAATCTAGGAAGGTGTTTTATAATATATCACCTGAAGAAGTTTGATGGAAAAAAATGTAAATTGTGAAAATATTAAATAAACTTTCTTTAAAATACATAAAGACTTTAAAGAATCTGAGGCTGTGACATCACAGCTAATCTGATTTCAGTCGTTTCTACAGAAATGATACAAAAATTTAAACTTAAATATCTGCTTAACGGAATAAGATTTTTGAATGCTTTTTCGCCATTTTGTTTCTTTTGAAGTTCTCTTTCATTTAAGATGTACTTGACCACTGAACTAATCCATCAATATTGTTTTATCGTGTTGCTAAAGCATTTTGGTCTATTCATGGCACAGCTCCAGTTTATCTAAGCCGTCTCATATTAACATACATACACCTCAAATTGCACTCTACCATCTGGTGTTTCTCTTCAGCTTCTACAACCACCAACAAGATTCCACTCTGGTGATATTTTCTTCTCAACATCAGCGCAACTCTGGAATTCTCTACCTTCTTACCTGAAATTTTCACCAACATGGGATTCATTCAAAAGACAACTTGAAACTTATCTTTCTAGCTTTTACTCTTTTGTAAATTAATTTAACTTGTATTTTGTACAGCGCCTCGAACAATTATTTTCTGGATGTCGGTGCTATATAAGCTTTATTATTATTATTGTTGTTGTTGTTGCTGCTGCTGCTTGTTGTTATTCCTTCTTCTTATCATTATTATCAGTTATTATTATTATTATTGTTATTGTTGTTGTTGCTGCTGCTGCTGCTGCTGTTGTTGCTGTTGTTGTTATTTATTATTAGATGTTTGACAAAGTGACAAATTTACATGTGTGTTTTCTCTTATCAGTGATCTAGCGGACAAACTCCCTCTGAAAGTGAATCCGCATTCCTACGACAGTCCACATACAAAGACGCACCTGCTACTTCAGGCTCACTTCTGCAGGGAATCACTACCCATGAGTGATTACCTAACAGACACCAAATCAGTGCTGGACCAAGCCATCAGAATCTTACAAGTGAGTCAATTAGGTGGCAACACCAGAGGTTTTGTGCTCTACATCACATGTGTCAAAGTGCTTCTATTGCAGCAGGGCCGTATTTTTCATCCAAAAAGTGTAGGCGGGGGTGGGGGAGGGGGGGGGGAATTGCTTCTTATCCAAAGAGTGGGGGACAAGGGGCAATTTTTCTACAAAATGTACTGAATTTTCAAACACAACTGAAAAAGGATGGGGGGAGACTTGTCCCCTGGGAATTACGGGAGTAAAATAATTTGTTATACTCTCTGATAAGATGCATAATGATATGTGATAAGTAATTTAAAAAAAAAAAAAAAAATATTGTTCTCTTTCATATTTACAAATGTATTTACATTCTTTCACAATAATCTGCAAATTTGTGTAGGATAATGCATAACATAACAAATATAATACATCAGTTCTTTAAATCCATATATTCTCAACATTAACCCATTATTCATAAAAGAAAATTAATTGAAAAGATATTTCTATACCCTCCAGTCAATTTTCACTTGCTTTTCAAAGAATTAATAGTACCAATGTAATTTTGAATACTGTAGTACCTTTGAATACATCCCACCTCCTCCTCCAGAAACTCCTTTTGCCCACCCTCTGCAGGAAAAGTATTATTTTCTGGATACCCAGCCATGTAGGCATCCCTGGCAATGACAGGGCTGATACAGCTGCTAAGCTTGCCCTCAACCTCCCCCTTACCACTTTTCCCAAAATCCTTTCTGACATCAAACCGCTTATCGCTTCCCTTGTTCGTGACCGCTGGCAAACCTCATGGAACTCCCAAATTGATAACAAACTCCACGTCATCCAGCCCACCATTCCGATCAAACCCACCATCAACAACCTCCCTCGTATCAACAACGTTCTTATTACCCGTCTTAGAATAGGTCACACCCACCTCACTCACTCCCACCTCCTTATTGGCCCCCAACCACTCTGCAACAATTGCCATTGCACCCTCACAGTCCATCACGTTCTCCTTGCTTGCCCCCTGTACAACCTTCCCAGAGCCTCCCTCGCTCCTCACAACTCAATTGCTGAGTTCTTCCAGAAAAACCCTTTGGATAAAATTATCTCCTTCCTTCATCATGCTTCCCTCTACAACCATATTTAGCCCCCTCTTCCACCCCCTCTCTCTATTTTTTTTTCTTTCACCCATGTACCTCCTCTCGATCCCAGCTTTCTGACTTTTAGTTCTTGTATTTCTTTCATTCTCCCCCTGTTTCCTTTCCTTCCTACTTCTAGAATGATCTGACCTCTCAGGCACAATTTGACCGTCATTGTTGTGGTGCTGTTAAGCCCTCATCAAACAAACAAACATTAGCTTAAGTAATTTAATATCCACTAAAAAACATGAAGAAAGCGAAATGTCAAAAACATTTCTTCCATATCTGTCATACAAATGGACCATTTTACAGCTTTTTAAAGACGTTTGTGTAAATGTGTAAATGTGGGCAAATATGCAAATTTTTGTGCTACTCTTATGATGTATGAATAAGACATTGCCTTATTCTCTTATGTAAATCCATTGTTTTTTTAACCCTCTACCATTTCTCTTTGAAAAGGGGAAGATAATTCTAATGAAGAGTATTTGATTTTTAACATACCCCCAAACAACCTCGAGCTGAAGAAGGCATTTTGAACATTTTCAAGGTCTGAAATTATGAGAAGAAATATAAAGAAAATCAAAAGCATTTTGAGGGTTTTTTCTTGTTCATACATCACATTTGTTTTTCAATATATAAACAAATTTCAAACTTTGATTACTCATAACTTGAAAACTATACTTGCTATTTTTAAAATTGAAAGACTTTAAACCAGAATTTAATGTTCTTTTCAGGACGTTGTTGAACAGGAAATGTTTGACCAGTCCATACACCTTTAAGTATTTCTATGTTCAAAGGAATATTGAATGTTTTTGTTGTTCTCTTTAATAAAGGCCATGATTGATGTAGCAGCTGATGAGGGCTGGCTGGTCACATGCTTGCGTATAATGCACCTGATCCAGATGGTACTCCAGGGGAGATGGCTCCAGGAATCTCCGCTTCTCATCCTGCCTCACATGTAGAGTCACATCTACTGCACTGCTTCAGGTATTTTATCTTAAAGAATTAGTTCAGGGGTCAAGCAAGTCCCATCTTATATGATTTTAAGAGACACGAAATGGTGAAGAAACTACTTCAGCATCTTATTCCATTAAGGAGATATTCAAGTTTAAAATTTGGTATCATTTGTGTTAAAACGACTGAAATCAGACTAGTTGTGACATCACACCCTCAGAGATGAGACTAGGGACAGCTTGGACACTCAGACACAGCATTTAACTTTGGCTGATCAAATCTTTCAGCGTGTGTTATGTTTATTTAATCTTGGTGGTGTTTGTGGATGTTTTTATGATTGGCAGTCATGTTAAAGGCTTTCATCAGCTATCCCAAGAATGTAAAGTAACATGTATGTTGCTGCAGGCAGCTGAAATACTACTAGCAGGTTTATCTTATATGTTTATCTTATATGTTTATTTTATATGCTTATTTTATATGTTTATCTTATATGTTTATCTTATATGTTTATCTTATATGTTTATCTTATATGTTTATCTTATATGTTAATCTTATATGTTAATCTTATATGTTTATCTTATATGTTTATCTTATATGTTTATCTTTTATGAAAGAGGATTTCAAAGTAAACAACATGGTGAAGATTGCATTCAAAACTCTTATTCCGTTAAGGAGATATTTAAGTTTAAAATTTGGTATCATTTGTGTAGAAACGACTGAAATCAGACTAGTTGTGACATTACAGCCTCAGATTCCCCAAAGTCTTTAGGTTTTCTATTATATTTTGTCCTGTGATTTTGCACTTTAAAATGATTGGATTTACTTCAAGTTATATCTTACCTTCCATGTTATAAATATGCAATCTGGTCCAATGACCTGATTCTAATGCACTTCTAATCCGACCTTAAAAACGTAGTTACCAACCCAGCCCTAACCTCCATAATACCTCTAACATCCGCATTGCTGTCAAAACATCACTGAAGCTGGCCGGAATATTTTTTCAAATTTTGCAGCTTCTACCTTGCAGGTTTTTATGTTGTTTGGCATTTCCTTCTAGCCCTTTTCAAGTCACGTGAGGTAAGACGAAGTGGTCATGGGACCGGGAATTATTCTGTCAGACTCACAGGACTCTGACAGCTTATAGCTGCCCTTGTTCGTGACCGCTGGCAAACCTCATGGAACTCCCAACTTGATAACAAACTCCACGTCATCCAGCCCACAATTCCGATCAAATTCACCATCTAGAACTTCTCTTGTATTGACACGTTCATATTACCTGTCTTAGAATTGGTCACACCCACCTCACTTACTCCCACCTCCTTATTAACTCCCCCACCCCTCTGCAAAAATTGCCATTGCACTCTTACAGTCCATCACGTTCTCCTTGTTTGCCCCCTCTACAACCTTCCCAGAACTCTCCTCGCTCCCCACAACTCAATAGCTGAGCTCTTCCAAAAAAAAACCCTCCAGATACTATTTTCTCCATCCTTCATCATGCTTCCCTCTACAACCATATTTAGTCCTCCTCTCCCACCCCTTCTCTCTACTTTGTTTATTCACCCATACACCTCTCTAAATCCCAGCTTCCTGGCTTTTAGTTCTCGTGTTTCTCTCAACCTCCCCTGTTTTCTCTCCTTCCTACCTCTGGAATGATCTAACCTCTCAGGCACAATTTGACCCTTGCTGTTGTGGTGCCGTTAAGCACTCATCAAACAAACAAACTTAATGACGTAACTCAGAATAAGCCATGTAATACTAGCGTCTAGCCCCTGTCACGACGATACTTGAGTTGGTGAGGCGCAGGTAGTAGTGGTGACTCCTTATAATACCGCTGTAGAGCCATTAGATTACTTCCACGGGTCCGCACGCTCCAGTCAATGGGTCCATGTGGCTTCATGGCACCGGTTCATGGCTCCATACTGGTCCGTGTCTCAGCTTTACGACTCCATACAAGTCCATTGCAAGGCCCGTACGGGTCCATACAGCTTCTTATCCAAGCTTTACGGGTCCATACTGCTCTGATGAATGGGTCTATACAGCTCCACGACACGGGTCATGGCCCCATATGGGGCCATAACACAGCTTTATTGGTCCATTGTATGGCTCCATTAAATGGGTTCATGGGCCTGTACCAAAGCTTTACGGGCCCATTGAACGGCCCCACAGGACCTTCACGGGGTAATGTACAGCGTACAGTAAACCTGGAAGTGTACCCACCAGCAGCACAGCTGCATGGTAGAGCGGATCAAACTCAATAGAAAGTATAGCTTTGGAAGCTATTCTCTTCTTGTTCCTGTGGCCATTAGCTACAGAGTTGCACGGCCATTATCCATACCGGAATGTGTACTGAGTACGGCAATTGTACCCTACACGTAGCCACCAGCTTCATAGCTCCATGGTCAATAGAAGCAAATGGAGTTAAAGGCTCGTTTAGCATACGTAGTAGGTTAACACTATCATATATCCATACAACCCCATTTATTCAGGGACATGTACTGTGTATGGATGTGGTCCCCTACATGTAGCCAATAGCTTCGTGGCTCCGTGGTAAATAGAAGTATACTTAGTTCACGGGTCATATAACATACGTGGTACGTTAACGCTATGGTAGGTCAGGCGGTTCCATTGTACTGATAGCTATTTGTTAGGATTGCGTAACGAATATGGCAGTAGCCACTAGCTCCGTAATGAACAGAAACAAACTGGGTGGACAGCTCATAGAATATACGTAGCATGTTGACACTATCGTAGATCCATGCAGCTCTATGATACTTAAGAGGGACAAGTGTTGAGTATGGCCGTAGTCCCCTCATGTAGCCACTAGCTTCATGGCTCCATGGTGAATTGAATTTAACTGAGTTTACGGCTTTATAGCATATGCAATATGTTAACACTTACGGGAATTCAAGCCCAGCGATTGGGTTAAAGGCACGTACGGTTTGAGTAGTACGTTAACACCCTTATAGAATTAACTCCACATGAATTATTTTTTTAACATGGGTGGCCGCTTGTATAGTATATGACGTACGTTAACAAGATTTTAAAATACCTTAGCTAAGTTTATAGCCGAACAGGCCGTAGTCACCGGCCCCACGGTTGCAAGAACCTGTCCATCTTAACGGCCCGTATTTCTTACAGTGCATGTTATAACACCATTTAGATTAAACTTTTCAGGTAAATGGACTTTCATTTGTTAACGACCGGTACTGCTTACCAAAAGCTTACGGCCCTGCGGTCTTGCGACTCAAAACCATCTTATGGATCTAAACTTTACACAGTTAGCTACCCATATAGTATACGGTATAGGTTAATGGCCTGCCACTTAACTCATTAACCAGAATTAATAGTACCAGTCAGACCCACAAAGTTGGTGTTGTCTGTACTCTTTTCAACCACGCAGGTCTCTATGACCAACCTGGTTTACTCATAGAGTCAAGTCAGTAAGGTTTAAACAAACTTTATTCGTAGCCAACCTAGACTATAACAAGGTCTTGTGTCTACGGTGGGCACCTGAGCAACATAATGAGGAGACAGTTTTCCTCCCTACCATTCATGTTGATCGGCTAATGACCCATTTTTCATACACTGTAACTCTTACGTTAGACTTTGACAGCGCAAGGTTACATGGGCGTTCACACCTGCCACGCTACTCCTTGGTCCTCGCGTAGCGTCTCGGCAATTGTTTTGTATGCTGACACTTCGAAGACAACAGTCTTCTGATACTCTCCACAGCTGTAGCTATGGGCTCCACAGTTCCACTGTTGTAAGAGCTTTCCAGGGTTAACGGCCCATAGAGCATACAGCGTATGTTAACCCTAAGTTTATTATAGCTTGTCAGAGTTATTGGCCTAATAATTTTTTGCTCAATTATCACGTCACTTTACTGCCGACATGGACAACCTAAGTAGGGCGTCCAGCATAGCCAGGCGCACCTCAGACGCACCTAGGTGTAGCATTGGCAAGAGGTTGGTTAACTTCCGCCCAGGGTATACCAGTGAGTCGTGTTACGACAGCTGACCGTGTGATCCCCTGCAGACTTGCACTCTATGTAGTGACTGAGACGTAGTGATGTGGCAAGACCACGCGTGACTCAGGAGCGGCACTAAGAAAAAGTCACCGCGAGAGCAGAGAAGGACAGTACCGATTGTCAGTCCTCTTTCCCCGCCTCCTCCACTATGCTTAACAGCACTCCATACAAGGCCTCCCCTGTTGGTTTCACCGACGTCCGGCATTTCGCTCACTTCTCTCCCCTGATCCTCTCTACAGCGGAGCAGGTCCCAGAGTAGGGATCAAGAAAGAAGCAGGAAGCACAAATGGAGAGGACGGTTTCACTCCTTCTCTTCTTACTTTCTTCTTACCCACCCGAGCTGTGGACATAGGAGAGAGGACGGTTTCACTCCTTCTCTTCTTACTTTCTTTTTACCCACCCAAACCGTGGACATAGGAAGAAAAATAAACTTAATCCATAGGAGGATGCTTCTTACCTTTATGGACTCCTCAATATCCAGGCTTCCATCTTGGGTCACGCACCACCGACCAGCTGCTACCGATGCATATTTTCAATCTTCCCTTGGGCTGAAGATGGTCTCACGGCTTAAGAGTGGCAGATCGCTCCCTCGAGAACAGGGACCTTTCCTCCACGCCATTCCATATCTCGGCCGACCTGGACATTACACAAGGCCACTTATCGCTGACAGAGAGAGTGCTAGCTGTGAAGGCAATAGCGGATCTCCCCCTCTCCCAGCGAGCACCTCTGGCAAGAGACTGGCTGATGCTCCTATGCCTCTTAGTCAGTCTGGTGAACGTAGTCCCAATGTGCAATTTTCACATGAGGGACCCACGTCTCCTTCTGCTAGACCTCCTGTGGTCCCATTGAGGACACCTCAGTACCCCCACTCCACACCTTCAAATGGTGGCCCCCTATTGTGATTGTGCGACCACTCCCATTTGTCATGAGGAGCGGAGTTCCCACCTGTCAGTGGTGAAGGATGCATCTTGGACGGGGTGGGGAGCACATTTTAAGTGGTCCTGAATCACAGGAACTTGGGAAGGTACTTGGCTTAATCAGCTTATTTTGCTGAAATAACACAGGCAGTACAGTACGCTGGGCACTTTTACATTTTTTACCACTAGTACTGAGCAAAACAGTTTAGATATGCACTGACATTGCACCACTGTTGTGGTCTCTCTCTCTGTCTTTCAGACAGGGAGTCCAGTAGTTTCTGGAATCCTTCCTCTCTTCTCGGTGCAAGGCAAACTATGTCAGCCTTCAGGCTGTTCGCCTTTGGGAATAAGAGAACATGATCTGTCTTTTCGCCCACGTGAGCATCCACAGGATGGGCCCGCTTACCACAGGTGATTAGAGCGATCTGAACAATGTTCGGCCTCCTGGACGTAGGTATGTCTGCGTCCGTCGACGATCACAAGCTACCGATTCTCTGAGTTATGGCTCCTGCTGGTTTTCGGAGGGACTTTCAAAGGGACTCACTATGTGGGTTACGCCTTTTTGCCATTCGCGTTGGTACCAAGGCTACTATGCAGGGCAAGGTACAACCAATAGCACCCATTTGCCAGGTCAACTGCAGTTCCCTCAGCTGTTCAAACTTTTTGCAGGCTTTCTGTATGAGCTTCTGGTCAGAGAAGCCTTATGTCTTATTCTCGGGCTCTGGCAAACTGCACCACAGTCTCAGAGCACTTCATTTGATTGTGTGGCCTCTGTCCGCCGATCTTTGGTGTAGCAAGGTTTTTCTGAGGAGTTATGACCCCCTCGTCTTGGGGTGACCTTCTCGGAGAATCAGATCAGTCAAGGGCTCTAGGATAGCTGTAGCAGCCATCCACGAGGCTTTCCATTTGGATTGATGGTCACAGACTCGCGACCACTGGAGTAATTAGCCAAAAGAATCTTCTTTTATCTTAAAGACCTCCCAAGATTCTTGCACCCTTGCGGGCCATGCAAGTTGTTTTAGGCACACTGGTGGAAGCTCTGCTCGAGACACCCTCACGTGCCCACTTAGGAAGTTGACGCTTAAAAGAATTTCAGCTTTCTGCAGACTACTAAGCGCAGAGGTGGTATTTGTGCGCTTTCTTCCAAAGAAGGTCATTTTGTCTTTCGCACGGAGCCGGTACTCGCACCACCGCTTTCCACACCCTCAGATTCACCAGAATACGGGGTATGGTGCCCCATCTGACATCTTTAGAATTGCTTTAAAAAGTATGCAGCCAATGCTCGGCATTCGTTCTTTATTTCATTATGGAGCTTTCATCATACTGTGTCGTGGGACACTTTCTTACGATGGATTATCAAAGTAATCTCTTAAAGTGGTCGGCATTTTTCATGGAACAGCCAGGGTTTGCACTCAGGTTAGAGGCATAGCTCCTTTCACAGGATATTTTGTGCAGCTGTTTGGAAAACGCAGGTTGCATTGATTCCCTTGCATTTGCTTAAACTACTCTACGAAGTTCGTGTTACCCCGCTAACTTTTGCTTTAGCAAAGTTGTAATTCCTCAATTCGCATAAGCTGACACACACTTCATTACCAATCATGTAATTACTAACCAGTTCCTTCACGTGGACAAATTTGGTGAGTTTCGTTGCGTTATCTTAGACACTGCTATACACCATGTCCGAAAGCTCTTTTTATTAACATGTTTCCTGAGTTACTAACTCAGGTTCATGCGGTGATTGCCTCGGTTACCGATAAGAGGTAATGACCTGTTTGCTTTGACTGTAATTAGGTGTTATTTGCTAGTGTGGTGTAATTCCTATTTTAGAGGTTTTTCATCCTTAAGAAGATAAGGAATCTAATCCTTTAAGTAGGATAAAACTTATGCGAGTATTAGGACCAGCCTTATGTATGGGCTTCCATCTGAACTCTTTCCTTCCGATCCTTGGTTGCAATCTGATTGC
Source organism: Chiridota heheva (assembly GCA_020152595.1). Classification (NCBI taxonomy): domain Eukaryota; kingdom Metazoa; phylum Echinodermata; class Holothuroidea; order Apodida; family Chiridotidae; genus Chiridota; species Chiridota heheva. Next base: position 92,991 of record JAIGNY010001295.1, on the reverse strand, counting down.
ATATTTATAGCATGGAAGGTAAGATATAACTTGAAGTAAATTTACCCTGCTAAGCGTAGCGAATATTTACAAGAGTTATACTTACCTTCCATGCATTCCGGCCCACCTCCCCTCTCATTCAGGCCTCAGTGGAATGTGAAGTGACGGATGTTAGAGGTATTATGGAGGATAGGGCTGGGTTGGTAACTATGTTTTTGAGGTTAGAATCAGGTCATTGGACCAGATTGCATATTTATAGCATGGAAGGTAAGTATAACTCGCGTAAATATCCCCGCTACGCTTAGCGGGGGGTAAATATGTCAAGAAAGTAAAACAGTCTTGTAAGGTTAATCATAATTTACCAATACAGAATCAATTTTCTTTAAAACACATTAACAATTGTTTAAAATGTAAAGTGGAGAGCGCAAACTTTCCATAGTAGACTTACTACACCAGTCATTTCTACATATATAAGACAGAGCTATAAATCCAGGTATAAATAGTGTTAGTTTTGAAAATACAGGATGCCAGGCGACAGGAACAAACCACCAATCGACAATCTGCCTGAGCTGATGGCACTATGCGAAGGAAACAGACACGTTTTGCAGAAGATGTTGACCCCTGAACTCACAGACTATCAGCTTGAAGAGGTTAGGTCATGAACAATTCTACAGAAATATTATCAATACCATGTTTTTAAATATAGTTTACACCCTTAGGCAGGGAAGTCCTCTTTTGACTTGTTTTCAGTGTGAACTCAAGGAATTTGCCAGGACAGGATGAAGTTTTGGTTAACTCTTTTCGAGAAGTGTTCAGAGAACCAGGCAGGGGTGAATCTTCTTCCATCAGAACTGAAGACTACATCCCCTCCGCAGGATGGTGAGCGCCACCCAACCATAGGCTCCTTTTGCCACAGGTCAGGTGGGGGAGAAGGTGTGATACAGAAGGCAAACCTCTGTGCTTCTGTCAGTGTATTCTTCTGTATACCTTTGAAAAATCGCTGATTAGATCGCCATTGGGACTCGAACCTGTGACTTCCAGCATCTCAGTCATACGGTCCATTAACTGAGCCACAAACTCAGTCATACGGTCTACCAACTGAGCCACAAACTCAGTCATATGGTCTACCAACTGAGCCACAAACCCAGTCATATGGTCCACCAACTGAGCCACATGTCTCCTCTGTGGTTCATTTGGTTCATTTACAACAAAAAAACACCTGACCAGCAAGAACACTCTATCTGGCCATCATTTATACCATGAAGAAGATACTCAAGTTTTCACAAATTAACCTGAACATGTCTGGGCCACCTGCTACTGTATTAATGATTCGTTTCTCAGTGGGTCATGACACGACCGATTTGACATGCGCTTTTCAAAAAATCAGTTTGCTTCATCAGATAGGCCCACAGCAGCGATCCTGGTATCATTTGAAAGAGCATGAATAGTTCTTTCAGAAAATGTAACTTTTTGATGGGGGTTATGTTACAGATTTTTTTAAAGATGGGTAGAAATAAAGAAAATTAAAAAAATGCACAAAATCTAACAAAAAGACCTACAAAGACTTACTTGCCATACTTCCAGGCCTTGCTTTTGGCTGAAAACCCATGAGGAACTTACAAAGACATCAATGCATCCAATTCCGGTCAAATTTTGACTGCCCCTATCATCAATATCTTTTTTTGGCAAAAGTTGTGAAAAATATCATGATTTTTAGCTTTTTTGAGACCAAAATTTGGGAAAATTAAAGTTTTTGATCACGATACAACTCCCCTATGTGAAATATACTGTTAGAAATGCCAATCCACATACTTGCGATTGAAATCAAAAAGAGCAACTACCCCCTCTTTATTCATTGCAATATTTAAGTATGAAAACAAACCCACACACTACATCATCACAGTGTAATACAGCGGTTTGTGTTCGGGGAGGTTTACGTGGATACCCCACTGGATGCATAGCATTGTTTTTCGTGATTAATTACAGCGGTGATTAATCTTTTGTTTATTTTCATTGTTTTTGCAGGTTTTGCTTCAAGAAAATAAATTTAGACTGGTATCATTGGAAAGAAATTTTTATAACAATCTAAATATGTAAAACATCCTCCATTTTCATTATTCACAAGAAAAAAATACAAGCTTAAAAACATTGGCCTAAGTTTTACCTAAAATTTAAAATTTGCATATTTCTATTGATATTTTCTTCATTTTGACTTTTGTATTGAAAATTGTATTGTCTTAGCATTCATATAAACCAAACTTGTAGTGATACGAAAGAAAACTTATGAAAATGTATTGTAAAAAAAAAGGTTCAGACAAATTTCAGTCACATTTTGGACCCCCTGGAACTTTTAAGGGTTAATTTCTTAATCAATCAATAGATCAGTTTATCATTCAACCAATCACAGTGTTACCGAGTCGATATGCTTTCCTAAGATTGTATTTTTAGCTGACATTTGCAGCATAGTTTTGATGTATTTCTGGTAGGTGTTACAAATCCTGCTACATTGTAGTATTTTCAGCATACTAAACTGACGTTAGTATGTTCAGCATACTAAACTGACATTTCCGTGACATGTGCAGCATAGTTTGATGTTTTGGCTGTGGCAAGTTCGGGTACATTCGTATCATAGTAAGATTGTATTTTTAACATAGGCCTACTGCAATTATGGCCAAAAGCAGTTCTTTTCTTCAAATCTTCACTCCCCTTTATCAATATTAAAAGTCACATTTTGTTGCACAATATTAAATAAGGGGAGGTGAGGCAAAGTGCTGTTTAGAATTGTTGAGTGAATTTGTCCCAACACTTTTGGCCACGATTGTTGACTGACATTTCATTGATGTGTGTTTTGCCTGTACAGTTGTGGCAAGTCCTGAAGAGGCTTCCAGTGATGAGCGTGTCTCTCAAAGTGAAAGGCTGGTGGGCAGATGCTCAGAAGGAGGAGGAGAAGTCAATTCCTGCTACCGTCGCTGGTAGGTTTAGATCAGCCGTTAGTTGTTGTGCTTCTCACAAGTTTTGAACAGTCACTTCAGACTTGACGTATAAGCAGGTCAGGTCAGACTTTTCCTCTTTATTTTCTGTCTTCTGAATAAAAAACACCAGCAAGGCTTATCAATGGCTCCATTGTACTACTTCTGCTGTTGGTCCTGGGTAGTTATGGAAGTTGGTGTCGAGTATCAAAATGACATAGGGGTAGGAACCAGAGGGCACAGGAGGCACGTTACCCCCCACTTTTCCAACAAAAGTGACAACAAGTGCCCCTTTTTGAAAATGAAAAGTGCCCCTCAATTACTCTCAGGGCCGAGGCAATAACTGGTAGAATGTGTGCACACTTTTCATTAGAAATGGCTTTGCTTAAAACCAGGAACATCTCAACCTGCCCTCAAATGGAGTAGGGCTGGTCGGAGTAAAAGTGATATATTTCTTTTGTTTCCCAAATCACAAAACTGTATACATTTTCACCTCTCCAAGGCTCCTTCAGGATAACAACTACTCGCACCTGTGTTACATGGTATTTTTAGTTACACACATCTAAATATAATAGCAATCCTTTGTAGTATAAGTAGTAACCGTAATCAATGCTGGCATTGTTTGTCTTTGCTGCTGGGGAAAGGTGAAATGAACTATGAGCATAGAACTATTTATACCTCAATGTTATGATGCAAAGTTAATCTTGTTGAACGATGTGGTTAATTTGTGGCTTGAAAATTGCAGGCCGAATTTTTAAGCAGTGCCTTTACTAATGTTACAAAGATATTACAAAAGTGCCCCTTTCAAAATGAGGTGCCCCTTAATCACTGACTCAATAGTAGAAAATTGACGACTTTTGTCAGTCCCATGTATGGGGGAATGTACCCCCATTGGAAAAGTGCCCCTTTTAAAAATGAAGTGCCCCTTTTAAAAATGATGAAGTAAGCATCCTTACAAGAAATGGTCCATCAATCATTCATGGGTTTTGCACAAAGTCCTTCCAAGTATATAATGTATACTTATACTTAGGCTCAGCCAAGGACTAATCTGATTCGCATCACTGAAGAACAGTTATGTGACTTGAGCCCATAATAAATCACCTATTGTGTACAGTGTAACAGTAGCTGGTTGCTAAGAAGTGAACTGTGAATAGACTATGAAGATGCTGTCAGTTAAGAAGGTATAAATTACCCCTGTGTTGTGTATGGTGTAACAATAGCTGGATGCTAGTCAATGAATTGTGAAGACTCTCGGGTTGAATGGTGTGGATTACCCCTGTGTTGTGTATGGTGTAACAATAATTGTTTGCTAATCAATGAATTGTGAAGAGTCTCTCGGGTTGAATGGTGTGGATTACCCCTGATTTTGAGAAAATTAAGGGTGTCTGGTTGGATTGGTCTAAGGACCAAAAATGCTTAATGTTACTTGTTATTTTGAGCTCACTTATTCTATCTACAGATTGGGATGTGAGACATACACATGACTTGGGAAGTGCTCCCAGCTTCCTACCCCCCTACAGTATAAAAATTCAAAAGAATGTGACTCTGTGAAGCAAGAGTCATGCGCACCTGGGTATGTGAAATCAATGTAATTTTATTTCTTTATCTGCACAGCTGGTATTCCAAAGGATGAGGATTTCATCGCAGTGAATGCGGATCAGGAGTACGTGCTTCAGATCAGCCTCAACAGACTTGGTGCACGACATCATAGGGTAAGTACAGAGAACCCTAAAGCCACAGCCTTTTGCTTTATCTCAACTTTTTTTTTAAGGATTACAACTTTTCATCCCAACAATTGTGGGTCACCTATTGACTCTGCTTCATTCTTGCGGGTGTAGCTCACCCCTTAAGCCTGTTACACACCGAGCGCGACGTGGCGAGTGATTTTTTTTAACAAAATTGAATAAAACAAAGGAAAAGAAACATTTTGTCCTCTTGATTTCAGAGAAGCATCGTCATTGCATGGTTATTCAGATGATAACTGATATTTAATTGAAAGGGCATTTTTACGCCCATTAAAGCAAAATTCGCGTCGCCACAGAAAATCGCGCCCCACAAGCAAATTTTTCCAGTTTGAAAAAAAAAAAAGCATTTCCAACATATTTTCCAGTACCATCAGAAAGCCTCAATTGTACACTTTATCGTGTGTAAGCAAAAAGTCAAAGCATCTTAAAATATTTGTTTTACTGTATGATTATCTAAAAAATTGCTCGCCACGTCGTGTTCGGTGTGTTACAGCTTTTAGACTTACTTTTCGGAGGTCAATTGGTCAATTTATGATATCCTTGGTCATACTCATCATGTTATGAGTGTCCACCTGTGAAACATCTGAGGCCAAATACACTTTGATCCATTTACTTAATGGATTAGTTCAGGGGTGAAGCAAGTTTTTCTTTAATGAAAGAGGACTTTATCTGTGTAGAAATGACTGGTGTAGTGAGTCTACTATGGGAGGTTGGCGCCCTCATATTTGCAATCTTAACAATTAATAATGTATTTTAAAGACACTTATTATAGAAAATTACTATTTCAATTATTTTTCCTCTAAATTTCTTCAGGTGGTGAACTATGTTCACTTTACAAGATTCACTTTTACTACTTTTTTGACATATTCAATGATTTTTTAACCATAAAATTGCAGGACAAAGTATGATAGAATACACCAAGAATCTGTGTGAGGCTGTGACATCACAACTAGTTTTTTTCCAGTAGTTTCTACATAAATGATACCAAACTCTAAACTTGAATATCTCCTTAACGGAATAAGATTTTGAACGCTTTCTTAACCATTTTTTTTTTTTTTTTTGAACTCCTCTTTCATATTAGATGGATATTTGCTTGACCCCTGACGTGATTCTTTAACCTTACTCTACCACGCGGCGATAGTATCGCCATTTTCAAACCACCTATTTTTCAAAATAGAATCAGGACTTTACCAAAGTCCTATAGGAGTAATCTTGGTATCATTTTAAAGTACTCTGATATTTCTTTCACAAAATGTAACTTTTTGTAGGGTCATATTACAGAATTTTGAGAAAAAGTACCGTGAAAAGGGTAAAACTCAAAAATTGCTAAAAAATTACAAAAAATGTTTTTTTTTTCTTTCTTTCTTTCAAAGCGTACAATAACTTCAAGATCACATTTTGCTTCAAAATCAAACACGCAAGTCTTAGGACATGATAGTATTGGTTTCTGGTCTAATTTTTATAATCCCTACCTGCAATCTTTTGTTCTGGAGAAATTTCTGCCATTTTTGACCTGTTTTTTTCTTTAAAAAATTGTGTACCCAAACCGTACATTGCACATGCTTCGTTGAACCGCCATTCGAAAGTGCTTGCAATTTTTTTCATTTGATTTATAAATAATGGCATACCCCCTCTATTTATAACCTTTCCTATAAGAATTTTATTTCACCTCTTTAATTTGAACAACTATGTGGTGTAGAGGAAATGTTCGCGGCTAGCACACAAGCGCTCTAGTTTGAGTCTCACCATGACCATTGCGTAATTATTTTTCTGCTGCAGCTTTCAGGGGTCTTTTGACTAGAATCTTTTGAGAGTTTTTTCATCTTTCCTTGCTTTCTAAAAATTAAAGATGAGCATCATTGGAAAGGAAATTTCAAAACGAATCTAAATAGGTTACACAAATCTCTGTTTTCAATATTGACAAGAAGTTATACTTCTGCAAAGATGGACCATTTGTTGACCAATTTTAGCCGAAAATTGCTTAAATTGCATATTTTTGTCCAATATTTCCTAATTTGGCTTTCATTACTCTAAAGATAAATATCTTAGTCTCCATTCCAACCAAACTTGTAACGAAAGAAAATAAAAGGAAGGTTGTCAAAAATGCATATGAAAAAAAAGTTACAGAAATTGGGCTTGCCTTTTTCAAAGCCCTGGTAGGGTAAGGGTTAATAGATCATTCTAACGCTGGCCAGTAATATCCCCCCAAAATAACTCCTAAATATCTTTTGTTGTTGTATTTCTTCCAAAAGATGCACGAGCAAAAGGCATTTGCACCAAAGTTTCCCAAAACAAAGACAGAAGGCTGGTGGATTGTCTTGGGAGATGTTGAGAACACGGAGCTTCTAGCATTGAAGAGAGTGGGATACGTCCAATCCAGATCAATCATTCAACTTGCATTTTACACCCCTGAAACAAAGGGTAAGAACAACATCAATTGCCAGTATAGTACGTGTGTATTTAAAGAAGCTGGCGGCCAAAAAGTAAGGACGTATTTAAGTTGAGTCTCATAATAAATTAAATACCTTTCTTGCACCCAGCGGTACAGAATATCATAAACGTTACTAAATCCCGACCCAAGTTTTTTTTTTTTTCTCCTGACTCGGAATTCGTACGTGTTTTCCCATTGACTTTTTATGATTTATTGGCTTGCGTGCAATGGATGAAAAATTCTGTAAAAACAGACCGTTTGATGTGACTTCTATTGGTTAAAATCTACATAAGTTGGCAAAAACCTACACCTCACTTTTTGGCTGCCAGCTCCATTAGCACAACCTATCTCTTGCAGGGCTCAACAGTAAGGCAACAGATACCGGTCTAGACTACCATGCACAAATGCATTTTTAATTATGAAATGAAGTATTCCTTGGAACTACATGTGTGGCGGATAAACTACCATCCCTTCTATATGTGTAAGAATAAGATTTAAAGATTTACTTCCAAGTTATATCTTACCTTCCATGCTATAAATATGCAATCTGGTCACACAACCTGATTCTAACGCACTTCTAACCGAACTAAAAACGTAGTTACCAGCCCAGCCCTGACCTCCGTAATACCTCTAACATCCCTCTCTTCTTTTCAGCACGGTTGTTATCCACAACATCAGCACTGACACTGGTCGAAAATGGTCTTTTAAATTTTCACCCCTTTTTCTAAGTCCTCTTTCTTGCAGCTCCAACCATGAAGGTTTTCAAGCTGGTTTGCACTATTCTTTAAGTTTTCCAGTCACCTGAGGTAAGACGAGGTGGCCATGGAACCAAGAGATATTCGGTCTGATGCACAGGACTTTCACCATTAAGCTTACACTTCAGTTAGTGTTTTGTTGCTGCCCGTACAAAATGGGTGGCTAGAACTAGAGAACTAAAGTTTTTCATTTATGAGCTCGTTGTAGTGGGGTGCCGGAGATACCCTGGGGGATTTTTCAAAAGCATTCACCTGTTCTTTTAATCTCCACAGACACCAAGATCACAGTGGTTTGTGTTTTCTATGCTACCCCTGCGTATTTAGAGATTTCACATTTTGTACATTTCTCGAGTTTCAAAGTTTTTCAGATATAAGTCTTATCTGATTCATTTTCTGATGTACTGGATTGCTGTGGCTTCCCTCATACCATGTTTGACGTCTTCCGCAGTTCCGTCTCGCCCGCGTAAGGGTTGTGAGTACACCCTCCATGGGGTAACTTTGGTGTAAATATATATTTTAAATGCCGTAAGAGGCATTCTCAGAGTTTTCTACTCATGCCACAACCCACGGCTCGACACCACTGAGCGGGGAAGGTCTGAGGCAGTAGTCTAATTTGTTTACTTATACTGACTTACACCCCGGGGGCCCCCGACTCAACGCTACTGAGTTGGCAGGTCTGCAGGCAGAGTCTTTTGGACGTAAATTATTTCTGAAATATATTGAGTAGCTAAGTGGCGTCTTAACGACATAACTCAGTATAAACCACATTATACTAGCGCCCATGTCTCGACGATACTGAATCAGTGTGGCGCAGGTAGTGGTGGGTGACTTCTTATTACACCGTGGTGGACCACGGTTCCGTGTAGAGACTGGTAGGGCCACAAGAAGCAGCGTCTTAAGTTACAAGTAATGTGCATCTTAGCGATGTAATTTAGAATAAACCACACTATACTAGCGCCCACATCTCGATGATACTGAGTCAGTAGGGCGCAAGTAGTGGTGGGTGACTTCTTATGAAACCGCTGTGGACCACGGCTATAGCTAAACGTTACCGGTCCATACTGCTCCATTGTACGGCCCGGACGAGTCCATATGGTATCTTAGCTAAACTTTACGGGTCCATACGAATCCGGTGAATGGGTCATACGTGCGTTATGCGACAACATAGAAACCAGTGTACCCACCAGCAGTTCCAGATCAAACTCTATATATAGCTTCACGGAAGCTATTTTCTTCTCGTACCTGTAGCCATTAGCTACAGAGTTCCACAGCCGTTATCCTTACCGGGACGTGTACTGAGTACGGCATTAGTCCCCTACTCGTAGCCACCAGCTTTGTAGCTCGATGGTGAATAGAAGCAAACGGAGGTAACAGCTCATATAACATACGTGGTACGTTTACATTACCGTGGACCCAGGTGGTGCCATCATACTGATAGCTATTCTGTTAGGGCGTACCGAATACGGCAGTAGTCCCAGTCACGTAGCCACTAGCTTTGTAGCTCTGTAATGTATGATGTGACCGTCTAACCTTTATATTTTTAACTACTCCTCAATCCCTGTAGTACCCCACACATAGCCATTAGCTCAGTAGTGAATAGAGCCCACAACTCGTATAAGATACGGCTGCTGCCTAAAACCAGGCGGTTTTATCATACTGATAGCTATTCTGTTAGCGACACGTAAAATCAAGTCCCCACGTAGCCACTAGCTTTGTTGGTTTTTGAATTTTACTGAGTTAACGGCTCGTATAGTGGCTGCAATGGTTGGTTAACGGCTCGTACGGCTTGCCTAGTACGTTAACACCCTTATAAAATTAACTCCACATGAGTTAGTTTGTTGGCATAGGTGGCTGCTCGTTGGACAGTCCCATGATTGTGATAGCTGTTTAGGACAACGTCAAGCAGCTTCACGGCATGTTAGTTAACGACCCGTATTGTGTACGGTATCAGTTTTCTCCATATCCGTAGCCATCGGCTCTGCAGTCCCAAGGTTGTGACAACCTTCCCAAGTTAATGGCCCGTATAGTATGTGCCGTACGTTAACGCCATATCTAATTAACTTAACACTAGTTAAGTTGCTGATATGAGTAGCCAGTGGCAACGCGGTTCCACAGCTGCAACAGCCTGTTCTTTGTTGACGGCGCGTATAGTATACGCAGGACGTCAACATCTCTTTACAATAACTTTGTAAAGGTCTTTAGCCAATGGCTACGTTAATGACCCATATAGCATACGAGGTACGTTAACGAGACAACAAAACAACTTAACAAAGTATTTATCTGGACGAACCATAGCCACTGGTTTGCAGTTCCACGGTTGCAACAACCAGTCTAACATTAACGGCCCGTATAGTTTACGCCGCACGTTAACACTTTTCGGAATGGTTGTAACAACTTCACGTTAACGACGCGCATAGTATACGACGTAACTTAACAAGATTTCAAATACCTAACTAAGTTAATTGCCGGACAGGCTGTAGCCACCGGCCCCACAGGTGCAAGAACCTGTTCATTGTAATGGCCCGTATTGTTTACAGTGCACGTTATAACACCATTTAACCTTTTCAGGTAAATGGACTTTCTTTGATTAATGGCCCATACTGCGTACAGTGCTAGTTATCTGCAGGGCGCAGCCAATGACTTACGGCCCCATGGTCTGGTGACTCAAAACCGTCTTATGGCTCAATGCCTCAAACAGTAGCAACCCATTTAGTAAACGGCATACGTTAATGGCTTGCCACTTAACTCGTTGACCAGAGTTAATAGTATCAGTCAGACCCACAAGGTGGTCTTGATTGTACTCTTTCAACCACACAGATCTCGTTGACCAGCCTGGTTTACTCATAAAGTCAAGTCAGTAAGGTCTAAACAAACTTTATTCATAGCCAGCCTAGACTCACACCAGTAAGGTCTTGCATCTACGGTGGACACCTGAGCAAAATAACAAGGAGACAGTTTTCCTCCCTACCATTCACGTTGATCACTAATGACCCATGTTCATACACTATAAATATTATGTTAGACTTTAACAGTGCGATGTTATGCTGGCATTCACATCATACTCTCTACAGCTGTAGCCATGAGGTTCCACTTTGTCAGAGCTTTCCAGGGTTAAAGGCCCGTAGAGCATACGTAGAGCATGCTTTGTTAAGATGTTAACCCTAAGTCCATTATAGCTAATCGGAGTTAAAGGCCTAATAATTTTTACCCAGTTATCTTGGCACTTTACTGCTACATGGACAACCTAAGTAGGACGTCCAGCATAGCCAGGCGCACCACAGACACATCAAAGTGTATCATTGGCAAAAGTTGGTTAACTCTAACCAGGGTATTCCCACGAATCATGCTATGACAGCTGGCTGACCATGTGATTTCCCTGCAGATTTGCACACTATGCAATGACTGAGACGTAGTGACGTGGCAAGACCACATGTGACTCAGGAGCGGCACTTAAAAATGTCACTGTGAAAGCGGAGAAGGTAAGCATTGAAGTCATCTTTCTCCACCACTCTCAACGGCACTCCGCATGGGGCCTCCCCCGTGGGTTTTGCTAACATACGGCATTTTGCTTACTTCTCTCCCCGGTCACTCTTCTTAGCGGAGCAGGTCCCTGAGTGGGGATTGAGAAAAAATGGGAAGTGTAAACGGAGAGGACAGTTTTAGTTTCTCTTACCTCCCCCTTCCCACCCAAGCCGCTGTTCCAGACATTAGAGTTTTTCTATGGTAAGATGTTTCCTACCCTCATGGACTCCTCAATTTCCAGGCTTCCATCTTGGGTCACACAGGCCGTGTAGGAGAGGCTGCTGCAGGGGGGACGTTTTTTTATTCTACCCCTTGGGCTAAAGATGGTGTCACGGCTTCAGAGTGGCGGATCATTTCCTCGAGAAGAGCGACCTTCCCCCTCATGTTCCAGACCTCGCGCACTTTACACAAAGCCATTATGGCTGATGCCCGTGGGCCAGATCTCCCCCTCTCCCAGTCAGTTTGGTGGATGAGTCCCCATGTGCATGTTTCATATGAGGGACCTACACCTCCTTCTGCTAGATCTCTGTGGTCCCATTCAGGACACCTCAGTACTCCTGCTCCACACCTTGAGATGTTGATCACCCACGTATTGTGATGGTGCGGCCACTCCCACCTGTCGTGAGGAAAGAGTTTCCACCTGTCAGACCTTCACTGTCAGTGGTAATGGATGTGTCTTAGACGGGTGGGGAGCACATTTAACATGGTCCCAATCGCAGGATCTTGGGAAGGTTTGGCTTATTCAGCACTTTATGCTGAAATCCAGGTAGTACACCAGGCACTTTTACATTTTGTACTGCTAGTACTGACCAAAACAGTTCAGATATGCACCGACATTGCACCACTGTTGTAGTCTGTTTCTCTCTTTCAGACAGGGAGAAACAAGAGTCCAGGAGTTTCTGGAATCCTTCCTCTCGTCTTGGTGCAAGGCAAACTATGTCAGTCTTCAGGCCTTTCACCTTCCAGGCCTAGAGAACATGATCACAGATCTGTCTTTTACCCCCATGGAGCACCACACAGGATGGGCGAACTTACCTCAGGTGACCAGAACGATCTAGGCAATGTTCGGCCTCCCAGACGCAAGTCTCTCCACCTCTGCAGACGATCACAAGCTACCGATTCTCTGCATCCTGACTCCTGACGGGTTTTTCGGAGTCAACATGTTCCACAAACAAAGGGACTCACTATGTGGGTTACACCTTTCGCCATTCGCATTGGTACCGAGGGTACTATGCAAGGCAAGGTACAACCAGTAGCACCCATTTGGCCTGGCCAACTGCGGTTCCCTCAGCTGCTCAAACTTATTGCAGGCTTCCCGTATGAGCTTCTGGTCAGAGACAACTTTTGTCTCATTCCCGGGCTCTGGCAAACTGCACCACAGTACCAGAGCACTTCATTTGACTGTTTGGCCTCTGTCCTCTGATCTTCAGTGTAGCAAAGCTTTTCTGAGGAGTTGGTGACTCCCTTCATCATGGGGAGGCCTTCTCCCAGTCTCGGATCAATTTAGGACTCTAGCTGTAGCAACCATCCACTGAGGCTTTCCAGTTGGCTCAACGGTTACAGACTTGCAATCACTGGAGAAATTAGCCAAAAGGAATCATCTTATAAGGTCCTTCTCCCTAGTTTCTTGCACCCATGTGGGTCATGCAAGTTGCCTTAGACACACTGGTGGAAGCTCTGCTCAGCCACCCCACATGCCCAATTAGGGAGCTGACATTTAAAAGAGTTTTTGGCTTTCCGCGGACTCTACTAAGCACAAAGGTGCTATTTGTGCACTTTCTTTCCCAATGATTTATTTTTCATCTTATGCACGGAATCGATACTTGTACCTCCGCTTTCCATGCCTTCAGACTCAGAATACAAGGTATGGTGCCCCGTCTGGTCTTTAGAATTGCTTTAAAAAGTACACAGCCAATGCTCAGCATTACTAAAGCGTTCTTCATTTCATTACAGAGTTCTCATTGCACTGTGCCGCGAGACATTTTTGCGATGGATTGTCCAAAGCAAATTCTTCAAATGGTGAGCATTGTTCAAGGAAAAGCCAGGGTTTGCATTCAGGGTAGAGGCATAATTCCTTTTACTTGATATTTCGTGCAGCCATTTGGAAAACACAGGTCACATTTATTCCTTTGCATCTAATTGACCTACTTTATGAAGTTTGTGTTACCTCACTAACTTTCGCTTTCGCAAAGTTGCGCGCTAACGAATTTTTTCCTCTGTTCAGGAATTTCTCAATTCGCATTAGCTGATACACACTTCGTTTCCAATTGTGTAATTACTAACCAGTTCCGTCTCATGGACGAACTCGGTGAGTTTTTTTGCGTTATCTTAGACACTGCTATGAGGCTTGTATCGTTTCCTAATGCTCTTTCGATTGGCATGCTTTTGAGATACTAGCTCAAGTTTGTGCAGCCATTGCCTCGATTACCGTTAACGGGTAGTAATGACCTCTTTGGTTTGACTTTAACTATGTGTTATTTCCTATTGTTTAGTAATTCCTATTCAGAGGTTTTCATCCTTAAGAGGATAAGAAATGTAATCCTTTAAGTAGGATAAAAAACTGGTGCAAGTATTAGGACCAGCCCATTCATTATTGGGGACCAAGACCTTAAGTCTCTTCCTTCCGATCCTCGGTTGCAATCTGATTGCATATTTATAGCATGGAAGGTAAGGTATAACTTGAAGTAAATTTACCCCGCTAAGCATACCGGGTTATTATGAGAGTTATTCTTACCTTCCATGTGTCTTGGCCCACCTCCCCTCTCGTTCAGGCCTCGGTGGAATGTGAAGTGAGGGATGTTACAGGTACTGTATTATGGAGGACAGGGCTGGGTTGGTAACTGAGTTTTTAAGGTCGGTTAGAATCAGGTCATGTGACCAAATTGCATATTTATAGCATGGAAGGTAAGTACTGTATAACTCTTGTAAATATCCCTGCTACGCTTAGCAGGGTAAGTTTATGGACAGGTGGAGGCAACATTAGCTAAATTTATTTATAATCCACTATAAAACATGAAGAAAGCAAAACATTTTATAAAATTGAATAAAAATTGGCCATTTTACAGCTTTTTGAAAAAATTTTTGAACAAATACAATCAAATATACCAATATTTGTGTTACTCTTGTGTTGTATGAACAGGACAGTTTCTATTTTCTTATGTAAATCCATTTTTTGAACCCTGGCTATTTCTCTTTAAAAAATGGAAGAATTTTATGGAGGATGTGATCTTTACCATGACCCCCAACCTCAAGCTGGAGAAGGCATTTTGAACTTTTTCAAGGTCTGAAATTAATCAATATAAAGAAAAACAAAAACCTATTTCGAGGTGTTTTCCTGTTCATACACTACATTTTTTTCAATAGATTACAAAAATTCCAAATTTTGATTACTCATAACTTGAAAACTATACATGCTATTTTCGAAACTGAAAAACTATTAACTCAGAATGTAATGTTCTTTGCGGTACGTGGTTGAACATAATTTTTTTTTTTTTTTTCATGTCTTAGGTCGAGTTATTTATGACTTGTACATCATGAGTGACAGCTACCTGGGATTAGATCAACAGTACAATTTATGTCTAGATGTTGGGGAAGCTGATTTAGCCGCTCAACTCAACACAGAACTTATCTTAGATGATGGGGACAACAGAGCCGTAGACCACTGACCATCAAGACATATAAAAGAGTAATGGCGGCAATATTAATCAATCAATCAGCATTCTTGTAAAGTGCCAGTATCTACCATAAATGACGCTCAGTGAAGAGTTCAGGTACAAAAATGTCTTCAATCCATTGTTGGCGGATCGTACTTGTAATGGAAAGCTGTTCCAGACTTGAGCCCCCAACGAGTATTTGAAAAACTCTTTTTAAGCAGTAGTTGTTTAGATGATCGAAGACCATTCCATCTGAATGCAAGATAGCTGGACACTAATAGAAGTATCTTCGTACCAACCAACGATTGTTAACTAGAGTAAGCATCAGCTGCATGAAGCAAGTGTCACAGATCTGTTAAAATTGTCCATTTTCCATGATGTTTTATATTTATTGAAGAAAATTTGTGATATTATTTTCTGACATAAATCTGTTGTTTTTGATGATAATTTGATGGTAAGTCATTTAAATATGGCCAGTAGTCACACAACAATAAACTGTAGGCTGAGAAGGGCATTCGTGAAGCGGTTTTAAATGGAAAATGATTTATTACCCACTATACAGGGAGGTTTTGAAGCATAGCAGAGGTATTACCCACCATACAGGGAGGTTTTAAAGCATAGCAGATATATTACCCACCATACAGGGGTTTTAGGTTTTGCATACAGGTAGGTTCTGGAGCTTAGCAGATATATTACCCACCATACAGGGAGGTTTTGAAGCTTAGCAGATATATTACCCACCATACGGGGAGGTTTTACGCTAAGCACGTTTATTACCCAACATACAGGGAGGTTTTGAAGCATAGCAGATTTATTACCCACCATACGGGGAGGTTTTAACGCTTAGCAGATTTATTACCCAGTATACAAGGAGGTTTTGAAGCATAGCAGATTTATTACCCACCATACAGGGAGGTTTTGAAGCTTAGCAGATTTATTACCCACCATACAGGGAGGTGTTGAAGCATAGCACTCACCCTAACAGATTAGGGTTAACTTTAGGGTTAGGCTTTAAAACCTCCCTGTATGTTTGGCAATATATCACTTTCCGTTTCAAACTTCTGCTCTGCATTGTAAAACTGCTGAACCAAGTCTACACATTTTGTTAAGACTCTTTCTTTGTTTGCTTTAGTTTAGAGGGGGTGGGGATATTACCTACATATCTGTATATTTGCTAGGGCCCAAACTTGTACATTAGATTATGCTATTTTTAGCTGACATGAAAGCAGAATTCCACATTGTCTGTTTGAATGGATTGTCTAAAATAACTTTTTGCAGACTCATAGATAGAAAGGGGTGTGGTGGATGTGTCTGCTGTCACTGACTGCCAAGGTACGCAAATCTTATATATATACCTCCCTATGATTAATGTGAAAGTGGGAATTTTACTAAGGAAATGCATCCCCCACCCCTAATTCCTCCATGGAAAATCCAGGATATGTGCCTGGTTTGAATCATAATCTGAAAGGTATGGATTTTTATAATGAAATTCACATTTTGGCAGGAAGGTGAGTTACATCTTAATCTTTAATGTATGAAGCTTGCTAGTTCCGAGATGATCTAATAGAGCAAAAGAGTAAGAGCGAAGAATTTGGTGATTGCAGTAGATGTAGCTGCTGCAGTAAGTTTCCTTGGGCCCTAGGCAACATTGGAAAAAAAAAAATTATGGGAACATTTCCCACTAATATTCCTTTCTGATTAAAGTTAAAAAGCTCAATCCATCAGAGCCATTAGGCCCATAGGGTCGGTGCTTATCCCTGGTTACCATGGCGCAAGCAAATGAGAGCACATGACTCCCCCAGTCCATCGTAGGTTAACTTCCCAGCATGCAGTGCTGTTACTCATATCTTGCTTAAGGACACAATGCAGTTCTCAAGACTGGAGTCAAACCTGGTCTCTAAGCCACTGCACTTCAAACTCCTAACATGTGGCTATATTCGTACTACAAATTGCATATTATTATTAATGTGGTTATGTTCCAAATAGCTGTGTGAAACAGATCTTGTTTTATTCATCAACAAGAAGAGAATATATATCTAAACATCAAGAAAATATTGTATACTTATCATTTTTTCCACTGAATTTTTAACTAAATTAGCCCCCCCCACCCCATACCAATTGCTATTTTCCAATATATCCCTAGGATGTCGTCAAATTGAGTCACCCATATAGATACCAAACTCCACAACATCCAGCCTTCCATTCCAAGCAACCCCTCAACCTCTCCCGTAAAGACCATGTCCACATCACCCACCTCAAAATAGGTCACACCCGCCTAACCCATTTCCTACTGACCATCCCCCCACTTCTTTGCAATAGCTGCCACAGAACCATTACAGTCAAACATATCCTCATTGACTGCCCACATTTTACCAACCCAGAGCTTCCCTCAATCCCTTCAACTCCATTGTCGAACTCTTAATGCAAAAACTCCCCAGAAAAATTAATCTCCATTCTCACACCAAACCTGCCACTAAAGCTATATCTGTTTTATCTTATCCTGACCTTATGTCTACCTACTGCATTCTGTCCGACTTCTCCAACCTCTTCTCACCACTGACATAATCTAATATCTCGGCCACAATTTGACCATCGTTGTCGTGGTGCCATTAAACTACGCCAAATAAACCAGAATGTGTTGCATAATCTTACAGCAACCTGGAAGGGAAATGGTTGCTTTACCCTTATACACTTGTCAATTGTGTGACTCACCCCTACACCCACGGACAAGGTGAGTCATTGCACTAAAGTGGGTGGACAAAACATGTACATTGACGCACCCCTCAGTCACTTAGGTGACTGACATTTTTTGTGAAATGACTTCCCCCGAATCAATTACCTCTGTAGGTGAGTCATTCAGCTGGCAAGTGCATTATAAGCTTTAAGCAAAAATGTTGTTTCCACCACAAATAGATATTCCCCCATGTCAATCATTCTCATCGGAGAGTTGCTTTTTCTTTTCATTTCAAAATGTTGATTGTAGCAATTTATGGTCATCGCTATAAACCTCTTGGTACTTCTCAGATCATGCACTAAGAAAGGTGGTGCTCTGCACCCTTTGTACAACATGTGCTACTAGTCAGGACCAGAGACGTAGGAAGCAGGAAGGAACTGCACCCCTTCCCCTCCTTGAGAGGATTTTACCTTCCCGTATGCATGCTTGGGAGGTAAAATTGGGAAAATATGAATTAAAGTTTGGTCAGATTATTGGGACTTTTGGTCAAAACATATCCAAAAATAAGTACAACAAATTCCTGAAATAGAAGGAAATTTCTCAAAATTAAAGAAAAATTGCCCGAAAATGAAAAATATTTCCTGAAAAATGCACAAAAGTAAGAACATTTTTCGATAATTGAAGAGAATTTTTAGAAATAAAGGAAATGTTCCAAAAATTGAAGGATATTTTCCTCAAATTGGAGATTTCTCAATTAGCAGTGACTTGAACATTTGATGAAATTTAATTCACCAGACAGGTGCAATTTTTCCACTTGTAAAAGTGATATGCTTGGGGTCTCCCCCTCCCCCACATCTCATGAGAGGTGACCCTTCCTACGCCCCTGATCAAGACTTTGATAAGCCTACTAATTTTGATAAATTCATACAGAGCTCCCCCGACCTCGACTAGAAGTAAAAGCGATCAATAATGTTTCATGCTTGACTACCTTTTCAGATATCAGTTACACAAATGGTCATGTTTCTTTTCTTTAAAAATTCCTGGTGGAAGGAAATTTATATCTTTAGTAGCTATGTGTTTGTTCCAATTAATTAGGGGAAGGACAAAAACAATCAGTTGAGATAATGCATTTTCTAGTTGTCCCATTCTGAGGCCACAAAATATTACGCAATTTATGCTAATGAGGTATCTAAGATTTAAAATGCTGTAAAATGGTCAATTTTTAGCCAATTTTGATGGGTGTTTTTGCTGTTTTCATGGTTTCTACTATATCCTAAACCATGTAATAAGCTCATGTCACTAGTAAGAGGACAGTATACAGGTAGTGACCTTGGTCACTACCTGTATAGTGGCCCCTGAGATTTGTATCCATTTGCATATACTTAATGCTAACTTCGGATTGGTCCGGGTCTGTATAGTGACCCCTGAGATTTTTTCCTCTGGGTCATCGGATTGCGTCACAAGATGTTCTCGACGATGGTGCTTCGGATTGGTCACTACCTTTATAGCGGCCCCTGAGATTTGTATTCATTTGCATATACTTAATGCTAACTTCGGATTGGTCGGGGTCTGTATAGCGGCCCCTGAGATTTTCCAGCCAATCACTACCTGTATAGCGGCTCCTGAGATTTTCCCTTTGGGTCATCAGATTGCGTCACAAAATATTCTTGACGACGAGGCTTCTGATTGGCCACTACCTCAATAGCGGCTCCTGAGATTTTCCCTCTGGGTCATCGGATTGCGTCACAAGATATTCTCGACGACGGAGCTTCTGATTGGCCACTACCTATATAGTGGCCCCTGAGATTTTCCCTCTGGGTCATCGAATTTCCGTCACAGGATAGTCTCGATTGTTCCGCAGAGTCCTTTTAACGAGGTGTATAGTTCATTTGCAATGCTAACTTCTGATAGGTCAAAAAAATGACATAATTCTATTATGCATGTAATGGGCCAATACCTTGTTCCTTAGAGTCCTTTTAACGAAGTGTATAGGTTTTCCTGACTGGGTGTGTTAGGTGGGAGTATCATGGTACTCATTGTCGCCCATTTCAAAACAATACACCCTGATAATCTGTTGATTAGAAGCTTAGATTTGTCAAAGAGTTTAAACTAAAAATGATATAGATAAATTGCCATGTCACTATTATTGATAATATCGGGATAATATTGTCACAATTTACCGAGTCACGTCATTCGAGAAGACATTGTACTTGACAATCGAGAAACAGGAAACTTGTCATGTTTGAGACCATGTTTTTGAAAATAGGTAAGATTTGAGCGGCGATATTTTTTAAACGTGATTTGAGAAGACGTTTTTTGAAAACGTGTACGATTTGAGAACGAAGTTTTATTTTCAAATCTCATTCACTTTGCATAGGGAGCAAAATTTGAGCAACGATTTTTTGAAAACGTGAATGATTTGAGAAGACGTTTTTTTCTGACACTCCTCATTTGAGAAACAATTTTTCTGAAACACTCATCTGAGAAACAATTTTTCTGAAACACTGTCATTTGAGGCTGTTTTTTGCTCAACTGTTTTTCATTTGAGAGGACAAAGCTGGCATTTAACGGGGGAATGACAGGACAGAACTGCACTTTAATGCGAAATACGGGGTCTACGGGGCTTAATCGTGGGAATAATCGGACAAAACTATGCTTTTAACAGGAAAAATGGCATCAACGGGGAATGACAGGACAGAACTGCGCTTTAATGCGAAATACGGGGCTGCGGGGGCTTAATCGTGGGAATAATAGGACAAAACTACGTTTTTAACGGGCAAAAATGGGGTCAACGGGGAAATGACAGGACAGAATTGCGCTCGCTTTAAAAAGGGGGGGGGACTTGATTTTAAACCACGCCCCCTGAACTTTTTTCCTCAAACATTACATTTGAGCATGCACTTTTTGAAATTCTGGTGAAGGAGAAGAAGGAGCAAGAGGAGGAGCAAGAGAAGAAAGAGCAAGAGGAGAAGAAGAAGAAGAGGAGGAGGAGCAAGAGGAGGAGGAGGAGGAGCAAGAGGAGGAGAAGAAGAAGCAGGGCGTCAAATTTGAGAAGGAATTTTTCGTTTTGATGTGTACTTCAGTTTTTGAAATTCCTTGAGCGCTTTTTTTTCTCAACCATCAACTTTTGAGAGGATAATTTGAAGAAAAAAAAAGTGGTAAAAAACGAGGGAAGTGGATTAAAAAGTAAGGGACTTCATTGCGTACACGCGATAATGACGTCATTGCCTTGAGAATGGGACAAAAGTATCTATGACGTTATGAAATGTAGATGTGTATTATGTAATATGTAAACATCGACTAGTCTAGGACTGTGCGGAGAGAACCGCCATGACGACGGAACGTCGACGAACCTTGCGCCGTGCCAAAGCACTACTTAAACTCGATTTCGCCCGAGTTATATTGCCCTATGCGAGCTTGACGAAAATACAGTCGCTACCCCCGACTAACATCAGGCAACTCTAGCGTATCAAGGGTAAGCAAGGTGTGTTTTCTTCCTTGTGAATGTTGGCGTGAACATTCTATACCATCATCCTGAGATAATTTCAAGCAATTCCTAAGCCAATCTATCTATTCACATGTTATTGCCAGCCGTCAACTTTAAAAAAAAAAAACTTGATACACACTTACCATATTCAAATCCTAAAGTAACTACAGTGGCAGATTTATTTAAGTAAGACACTAATGAATGACGCAATCTCGTACTTTAGGATCAGACTCATATTTCACCACCCCTGCTGTTCTCCTAAACGACGACGATTGGCCTCTCCTGTTTCTCTCCTTATAGTGAGTTATGGTAATCAAAACACGCAGTATGCACACGATGTAGTAATACACCACAGTAAGTATAACACGAAATGTCAACACGTTATAATTCAATATATAATAATACGTTGTGGTTGTTAGTGTAGCTGACGAATGCTATGAATGTTAAAACAAAATCTTTAGCCCGCTCATAAATGTTCAGTGTTGAATGACATTTAATACTGTTGCCATATATGGTCATCACACCACTATTAAGTGACCAATCGGATGGATTCAAAATGACATAATTCTGTAACGTATCTAATGGACCAATACCATTATTAAATATTCGTCTTTTATCCCTTATCCCATGGTAACAGACATCAAGGACATCTTAATAAAGGATCTATATTGATCCAATGTTGAATAAAGAAACATGGATTATGAATGTTTTTTTCTCATACTATTGATATCGATTTGCCACGCAAACATCTTAACATATAATTTTACCCAATTATCATATCATTAAACTTTTACCACCTTATTATTAAACATGCATTATGTACAGAAATGATGTATCGATCGGTTTTCTTTGTCCAACACAAGGACATTTAAACAAAAGATCTATATTGATCCAATATTTAATAAACAAACATGGATTATGATTTTTTTCTCATACTAATGATATCGATTTGCCATGCAAACATCTTAATTTTAATATAATTTTACCCCATTATTATATCATCAAACTTTGACCACCCTATTATTTTACACGCATTATGTACAGAAATGATGTATCGATCGGCTCTACAACATTCTAACCCCCATTATTAAACATCAATAACAAAAAATACGCATGATGTGCACAAATTGGATCAACTGTATATCCTACATTAAAAGGCCCGTAACGAAAGATATAACTCAGTAAAATTGCGCTTGGTTTCTTCTACCCCAGAAGCAGCACCGATTAATGGCAATTGGTACATACATATAGATCTAAAGTGAAAGTTAACAAAAGAAACGGACCAATACCACAGACAGCAAAATCGACACCTAATATAACGGTAAATTGGGAAAAAAGGATCCTGAATAAATCTAATTTTTTTCTTCAGTCCATTGCCTCGCAGGAGAAATAAAAAATCGACACTTTTTTTTTCTTCCAACAGGATAAATGTGCAGGGTGACCCTAGCAATCATGTTTGTTCTGACGTCATACTCCAACATCTGTTGGTTGGAGTTAGCCCTATGTTAAACCGTATGTAACAGTCCATAATCAAATCAATCAATCAGTCAATACAGGACATAGGATTTTCTTTTTGTGAGATGCTCTTGTGTATTATCGATGTGTGTGTGTGTAAGCATACCTTGATGACATATTCACCTCAGATGACTTTCAATAATTTGAAAAAAACACGGTCCCTCAATATATCAGTCAAAATGGACGTCTTTTCATATGTGATGTTTGAACGGGCAGTGGTAAATCCTTTACTCGATTAGGCAGCCCAGTGGATCTCAGTTATTTTCCTAATCGAAAGTTCTTAACAACTCCCTGCATCAACATATGCATACATTGATATCTTATGAAACTGACAAAAAAGCTCAGACACGAATTTTGTACAAGGAACGTCCGCCTCGGAAAAGGTCAGGGAAAGGTTACGGAGGTGACGTTATAAACATGTTAGAACATGCCGTAGGCAAAAAACAGTCCAAACAAGCAGGGACATGACGAAAATGTCTAATGGGACAATGCTATGACAAGGTCGAACAGGGATGGGTGTAATGAAAATGTCTACTGGGCCAACTTGAACACTGTGGTGAAAATGTCTAATGGGCCAACTTGAACTTGGCTAACTGGGACAAGGCCGAACAGACGGCCATGTGAAGGAAATTTTCCCTTAACCCATACCCCTTTCTCGTTTAGAAAAACATGCATCCTCCCTGCCCTTTTCTCCTTTAGAAATAAATTCATACCCCACTCCTTTTCTCGTTTAGAAATACATGCATCCCTTCCTGCTCTTTTCCCCTTAAGAATTACATTTCAAAAGTGAGATTAACGCATGGTATGTTTTCAGTGGCCCAAAAAAATACGCCCTTTGGTTATCTACCAAATGGAATGTCAATCGATGGAGCTGACTGGATTATTGGTTGTTTACGTACATTGGGTACTTACGTATGGTGTAATTGAGCTTATCATAGCGCTCATTCAATTTGAAGTTAGGTAGCTATCATATATTACGTAATTTCCCCGTAGACGCCATTTTGCTCGTAAAAACGCAGTTCTGTCCGCTCAAATCATAATGTTTGAGCAAAAATTGGCCCTACCGCTATGACATTTTAGGCTGGAACGGTTCTTTTTTGGGGGGTTAGAGTCAATATAAGCACTGTAGCGAAATAAATGTAAGTGTCATTATTATATTAACTGACTAAGGCCCACAGGAGAAAAAAAAAACGCCTAATCCCAATGGGCATCTAAAAGTAGACCCCTCAATTGCCCCTGAGTTTCTTAAGGCAATCTGTCCCCTCCGTTCCCTAGCTGCATAAAAGATGATCAATCATGCTAAGAAAAGTCATGCATATTGGTTACAAAATGTTACAAAAGGTATAGTAAACGTAGATTTTACCCTTATCTATGATTTCTATCTTAACACAAATATTGAGTATAAATTAAGAGTACAAAACAGTCTGAGATTCCCGCGCTTTTTTTTCTTTCTGGCCAATCACCTTACATGAATTATAGGTAAAAAAATTAAAGTTGCCGCCAAATTAAAAAATTCTGAAGCTGGCGCTAAAATTAAAGCATTTGATAAAAGTCTTTTTTTCTTTCTTATTTTAGTAAAATTGCGCAAAGAATTTTAGATCTTATTCGCACAGGGTGGATTGTAAAAAATAGTTTCCCTACTTTTACAAGTATACGAATGCGACGGTCGGTGCCGTTTCGATCTGTTCAGAGTCCGTAGTCCTTACCACACCTATTTGTTTCTTGGCCTCTTTCAACAAATGTTCGAGTACTTCTCCCTCTTCGTCCATGCTACATTCTATAGGAGCCATAAGCGCGGCGAGACTACCCGAAGCGTTATAGAACGGTGATGAGAAGTTTCCTTCGTCGGTATGTTCTCCGTATATGTCAGGGTCCCAAGAGTTGTCGCGCACCCTACGCCCGATCTCTGCCATGGTGATTTCCTAAGTGGTTTCATTGCGTGGTTTCTTTGATGCCACTGCATACTCCGACTCTGCTTTACGTTTTTGCCTGGAACACGCACTGTTAGGTGTGTAGTGTCCATGTTGTTGTCTAATGAAAGAGTGAATATCGAACTTCGACGACGACGACGATAAGTAAACACACAATTACAATGACGGGGTCGTCGCCTGCGTATTCGATTATGATCGTAACAATGCTATCACGAAACGCTTAATACGACCCGGACGAGAACACAAGTACGACGTACGGACAGACATAACATCGACAACCAAGTCAATGTCCACGGCCTTTGGTAAGCACTTGTGGTGCACTGGCGTCTCTACCCAACCAAGGCTTGAACCCAGGGGCTCGTGGTCTGTAGACATGTATGATAACCGCTACACCACAGTTAGTAGACAATCGAATTTCGACGATGCTTACCTTTTTATGTTCTTTTTAACCAATCAGAGTAAAGCAAAATTGACGTCATAATATTAATGGTGGCGCTCTGTCTAGATGGAAGGTTCTGAACGGCTTAAAGATCGGTTTTCAATGACCGTATATTTAATACGGATTGCTACATCGTTTCTTTTCAACCAGGCCAGAAAAGGTTTTGGCATAAAGTCGTGTACTTCTTCATCTCTGTATAATCTATAATTGAACTTTCGAAAAAAACTTTCGCAATCCCTCTGACCTTTTCTTAAGATAAAACGCAGGCGCAATACACGTATCCATGTGCTTTTCTCCATACCCAGTTTCAGCATTCAGATAGTAATATTTCCGTACCCTGGATATTTTCACGTAGACTTTTTGCAAGCATAAGCCACCATAAGCGTTCCCACACAAATGTTTCTTCCTCGTTTAGAATACCCATGATTGGATGAATCAACTCGACTCTCGTCTGCCTCTTTTATCTTCTTTGTCGATGGTGGTGCTCTTTCAATAACCGTACGTGAGGGTGGAAAGAGTCTATCTACTGGGAGGGAGAAGGGGGGGGCAGTCTTCGTTTATTAAAAAAAATGAAATTAAAACGATAATGTTTTGTCAATTAAATTGTAACAAAATATTTCGTTCAAACAAAATTTATACATTTTGGTTCAGTAATTGCCATTCTCCTAGCCCCGGACCACGCTAAGATGCAGAAAATAATCATACAAAAGGTACAAATTCGGGAATAGTATTGTTGTCAGATCTCGTTTATACTTTCAACGTCCAAGCTTTGTTATTATTGGTACGCACGCTGGCTGTTCGATTTAGTGGTGTACGCCAGCGGATTATTTTGCCGCTTGGACGTTCGCAGTGTTTTCAATTAATTAGGTACAGACACTTCAACGCAATCGACATAATCTTCAACCGGGTGTCTTTTTATGACGTCATAGCAGAGTAGACGCTTTTAGAACAAAGACGTATTTTTTATTATTCTCGTAATATTGAACAATGACAGAATGAACACTCGCGCGGCTTGGAAACACACGTGGGTCTGTGGTCAATTGCGAGACAACTACGTGAGGTGAAGGCTGAACTTAGTGAATTAGCGTAAAACGGAACTGATTATTCTCAATATTGAAAGCGATGATGAAAGAGTTAAGTTCGGGGTCCTTTTTGTACCAGAATGTTATAGATTTGGAATATTGTGTGATGTTTTCCAAAAATTACCATCTAATATTTCTCGGATGATGGTACTTTCGATAGAAGGTCACCAGCGGTTTTGGTCTTTTTTTTAGGCCAATATGAAGAGGTGTAAGGACATTTTAATAATTTCATTGACGCCGTCAGTGTCCCCCTCCCCTAACTCACTATAATAATTGTCCTCCCCCCTTCCCATTCAATATTGGCTATTGTTACTGTTTTTCCTGGAAATTTACGTTAAGAAAGGAATACATTTAACATTGAAAGGGAGAAAAGGGGGTTACAATTTTTGGAAAATTATTAAAGAAACATGGCACTATAACATATGAAGTTCTCAAAAAGCTGAGGTGTTCCAGCCGTTTTGTCCAAAATTGTAGGCCTAGGCCTACTCCCAATAAAAAATATATCCCATAATATTTCCGTCAACTTATGATGATCTGCAAGAATTTAAACTGCAGTCACAAATGCTTAATTAACCCTGTTAACGGTAGGTATGGAAGTTTTGGCATTATACGGAATCCCCCACCCAAATCCTATCACGGACCCCCCCCCCCCCCTCTTACCCCCCCCCCTTCTGAATCCCAAATCATATCACCCCCCTCCCCGAATCCCAAATCAGGCCCCCCTCACCCAAATCACGAACCCTAAATCACGAACTACCCTAAATACCAAAACCATATGTCACTGACCCCCGTGGGGGTGGGGACTAATTATTAAGTATAGGGGCTAATTATTAAGTATAGCCTAATCTTAGACCCCAGATAGTCTAGGCCATTCTACTTCCATTCAACAGCTTGGAAGTTCCAAGCACTTGTATGACACCTGATGAAATCACTCCACCTATTCAGTGCTGTCATGCAAAATAAATGACACACTATCCATTTAATAGTAACTCAGACTCCATAACGAGCGCTATTAAGAATTAGCTATCAGTCATAGTTGTATAGTAAGCTTGCTGCCTAGGGATACAACTAAGTGGCCAACGCTAGTGTTACTGCTGTTAACGTGCGTGGACCCGGGAAACAAACATTTAGATATTAACAAAGTAAAAAGTTTCAGGATATCCCGCGGGAAATTTACAAAAACTTTAATCAGGTGATGTATTACATGACGGTGTGCGCAGAATCCAACCCAGCCTCTCTGTTATATTGTGTATAACACACAATGTACAATGTGCATGAAATTGTGTATAACAAACAAACTACCGCAATTGCCTCTGTTATATTGTGTATAACACACAATGTACAATGTGCATGAAATTGTGTATAACAAACAAACTACCGCAATTGCCATATGAGCTCGCTTAACCCAATCTCTCTGTTATTTTACAACCCAGAATCATAGTGGCGTTTGCGTTATAATTCGCGACTTCAGTATGACATTACTCTGTGTAAGCTGCCGTAACAAGAAATGACGTCAAAAAGCCTTAAGGAAAAATGACGTCAAAATGACGTCATAAAAAGACACCCGGTTGAAGATTATGTCGATTGCGTACAGTGAACCATCGCGGAGAAGGACCAGTAAAATAATTTCTTATTTTAGCCAATTTATAACAGCCATTGAGGTTTAAAACGTAGGTACCCATTAAGTTTAAGTCTTTTTAAGTATATTCATTCTATTTATACATAGTAGGACGAATTTTTTAACTTATAATTACAAAAAGCAAGAGCCACAAATTCGTCGCAGAAAGGCTTATTTTAAGCTGTGCGTCGTCAATATTCGGTTACGCTATTATGTTGAGCAATGCAAACGTTTTCCACGTTATAATTTGCACAACAACCTCTTACTGTGTACAGCCGATGCATATGGCTACAGTACACACTCATATGTTATCCGACTACACTCTAATTAGTCAGATAACATATGACTGTGTACTGTAGCCAGTATTGCAACTAGTGTGTAGCATGTAGGGCATACTGAGTGAGATGTTTATCTCACTACACTCTAATATGCTGTGGCTACACTATACAATGCACAGTGCAGTCACTTGGCTTCCCAATGTAACGTAAACAAACTGAAGATGCGCACACATGGACTGTAAATAAGACGAGATTTATTTTCGTCGGCATTCACAGATAGCCGTATCGGGTGACGAAGTTTTGTCTCGGATCTAATGAAAGAACCTTTTGTGTTTGAGTAAACATGAGGCTGCCCTGAACACGATGTCGGCTTGGATTTATTGCAAACTTTTTAATGTAAAAGTTACAGCATGACATTTTCCAAAACAAAATTGTATATTCATCGGTTCATTGACGGGCTATATACAACAATATAGAGCCAAAAGTATATTCATATTCAGAACCTTTACGTTGTGCGTTTAAAGAACTGCTGTATACAGGTGTAGTAGTTCCTTGGTGCGTCCATAGGAGGAAGGCCGGAAAAGCTTCAAATAGCCGATTGATATAAGATAACACTCATCAGGGTTGGTATATTGGTTTTTCATGATATTTCGAGGCCAATTTTGAAAAAAGCGACATCTTGAAAAAAGCGGCTTCTTGAAACTTGTTTGGCTGCAAAAAGAGTTTGGGCTAAATTGGCTTTTTAAACTGATAATTTGGTTTTTTGTGGCTTTCTTGGGCGCAAAAACTTATTTGGCCACAAAAAATCTCGTTTGGCTTAACTTTGACTTTTTCTCAAAAGGTTTTATGAAAAATAAAAAGAAAGTAAACATTAATTATCTAATGACGTTCGTGCCACGTGAAAAAGAAGAAAAATTCCACAAAGTTGAAGGATATCTTCCAACAAGCAGCGACGTCAGTGATACTTGTACTTGTCAAAATTTACAAATTCTTTGATTGTATGGAATCCATATCTAAAATCCTTTGCTTAAAAATATGTAAAAATGATTTTTCGTTACCAACACCCTGATTATTCCAAACAAAACCAAAACCTGAAGAACAAAGTAAAGTTTTAATCCTTAACCCCCAAGACGGTAGATTATTAGAAGCTAAGCGAAATTGTTCATGGTAACTAAGCGTAGTATACATATCCTCCGTATGTCTAATAACACGCAGCTAATAATAATTAAGCTTTAGAGACGACTGAAATCTAAAAGATGCTTTCCAAAGTTCACCTAATGCAAAAATATTAATACAGTTAAAAAGAAAGACCACGCAAATATTAATGGAAATTATTGTAAACACTTATGATACTTGCATGTGGATCACCACCCCATAGCTCCGCCCCACATGTTAAGATAGGCATTATTTTTGTATCAATGATTTGGAGCATACTACTAACTGGCAAATCCAGTGTTTTAGCTATCATTTTCTTTAAACTGAATATCGCCCTCTTTCATGAGCAGCTGAAGAAGTTGTGCAGCAGTCCATACACCCTTTGGAGTAAATCCTAGCCCTAAATAAATAAACAATTAACATTCTCAAGCAATTTTCTCCGAAAGTACCACTTATCTGATCTTGCTAGATAACCGCCTTTCCTGAAAACCACGGTCTTAGTTTTCTCGCAGTTGAGTGTAAGATCATTTGAATCACAGTATGTTTCAAGGCATTAAGAAGCTTTTGTAAAAAATAGGCACTCTCAGAGAAAATTACAAGATCATCCGCATACAAAAGACAACATATATTTGTATTTGTATATTAAGGCAATCTTCAATATCATTAATAAAAATAGAGAACAAAATAGGTGATAGATTACACCCCTGCCTAACTCCTTTAGTACAACTAAAGAACAGAGTTAAACCGTCTTGGCATTTTACACATAATTTTACGTTTGTATACATTGCAAGAAGGACATCGAAAAACCTGCCAGTTATACCCAAGCTACAGAGTTTCTGAAACAAAATTTCCCGGTTGATACAATGGAAAACTGCTCTAAAATCCATGAATGCAGTAAATACTTTTCCACGTGGTTTACTAAGGGATATACTAATGGCTGAATGAAATACAAACAGGGAGTTCTAAATGGAAACTCCCTGGTACAAAACAGCTATCGATTGTGGAGTAATAGCAACGAAAACTGGCTTGTGCGTAAGACAAAATGTAATGGTCTTCCAGCCAGTTGGCCAACATTTGCGTCAAGATTTTTGTAAATAATTTGTTAAGCACGCAAAGAAGTGTTATAGGCCTGTAGTTTGCAGGAACACTTTTTACCTTTTTTTATAAACAGGATTAATAACTCCAACTTGCCACATCTCTGGATAAATGCCACAGGAAAAATACGTTTGAAATAGCTTATGAATAAAACTAGTGAGGTCAGAATGAGCATATTTGATAGCCTTAGGTGGAATACCCTCTATGCCAATAGCTTTACCTGATTTGAGCGTTTTTATTGCTTTTATAACCTCATCCAACTTTATATCAGAACTTAGCATATCGTTATTAGTAAAGTTCATCTCACGATCGATTATGTAATGGCTCTGCGTAAAACCAGGAACATCTCAACCTGTCCTCGAATGGAGCAGGTCCGGTCGAAGAAAAAGTTATAGATTTCTTTGTTTCCCAAACCACAAAACTGTATACAGTTTCACCTCTCCAAGGCTCCTTCAAGATAACAACTACTCCCACTGGTGTTACATGACACACATCTAAATATAATGGCATTCCTTTGTAATATAAATAGTAACCGTAATCATTGCTGGCATTGTTTGTTTTTGCTGCTGGGGGAGGTGAAATGAACTATGAGCATAGAACTATAAATACCTCAATGTTACGATGCAAAGTTAATCTTGTAGAATCATGTGGTTAATTTGTTGCTTCAAAATTGCAGGCCAAATTTTTAAGCAGTGCCTTTACTAATGTATTATCATAAATATCATTCCTACAAACACCGTCATCAAAAAGCGATTTAAAGTAGAAAACCAATCATTATTAGTTACACAATTGTATATCGGACGCCTATTTTTTTTTTTTTTTTTTTAAGACCAAAATTTCCTACTATCCTTTTGCCTAGCGGCCTGAAGTAAGTCATCAGTTCTATTGGAGAGGGAAAAAAAATCCTCTTGAGAGATAAATATTTATGGTAGCTTCGTCTTGAATCAGAATACTTAGTGCGGGACTCCGACGTGCCCTCACTTTTATAGTGTCTGAGCGCCCTCGCTACGATTGACTTAAAAGCACGACAATCACTATTGAACCAATTATTGGCGTTACGGTCACCACATGCAGTAACATTATTTACAATATTTTTGCGACCATACACAGTATCTAAAAGACTTTTATACGCGTCACGCTAGAATCAACAGTATAACAATCCAGATCCTCAGTAATATTAGCAAACACACAAAAAAGGGAAATGACAAATCATCACTATCTAACTGAATATTCAAATGATAAGGTCAAAATTAAACCCATTCAAATAATTAGTTGCACATGGTAATGCGCTGTTTAATAAATCATGCGCTGGCACTAATATATTGTTGCATAAGAGAAGGGCAGCTGGAATGCATACAAGTGGCACAATATTTTACTTAAACCATAAACCAGGTCTTTTTGCTGTCTTGTAAATACCTCTTTTGCTAAGTGGCTCTCTGTCCTTTAGGGCTTTAATTTAAAGCTGCTTTTGAATTTGTATAACTTATCAATGTCCAAATCATGTCATAAAAGTTGAATATTTATCAAAGCTTTAATGCAAATGACAAACCTAATAAAAACCACATTTCCCCGCTCAGTCACTCTGCTATTATTATACAAAACTGTTTTCTCTCTAAATCATTTTACTGCTGACGCCCTAACAGCCTTATAAACAACTCGTGTGCCGTCATGGTTATGCTTTCGTGCGTGCTTTGTGGAAATTTTGCACACTACGCATTAGTTCCTATAAGATTGCATTCATTGCATATAGTTGTAGGCAGTGTCGTTTCTCGCCTGCTCACTTAAACATGGGCGCCCATGCTTAGAGTAATACATAAATGACGTAGAACTACCCTTTACCCTTAAGCCTACGTTTAATGCACAGGTCAAACTAGAATATCAATGATGTTGTAGCTCAACATATATTTTGGGGGGCCTGTTTTTGTTGGCGGGTAGTTAAAAGTTCGGGCTTCTTGGAAAGTAACTGAGGAACACTTTTCATTTATAAAAAGAGGCATTTTGTCAGTTTTCGAAAATGTGAAGGATTCTTGCCTCTGGCCCCATGGTTCCTGCTTACCCAGATAGCACACTACGTTGGGCCAACGTTGGCCAAAAGGTGTTATATGTTGGCATTTTGTTGGTTGGCATGCAAACATTGGCCCAACGCTGGACCAACGTTCTGTAACCAATGGTTGGCATGCTAACATTAACGTTGATCCAACCATAGGCCTGCCGCATAACTACGAGCACCCAACCAAAAACTTACATTTTAACAGCGAAACCCCAACGTAAACTGCCATTTTTTACCAACGTTGAACAACCAAATTGTGCTACCTGGGTTTGAGCATAGGCGGGATTTGAGGGGAGCAAAGGGGTACTTTCCCCTCCCTCACTTTTGTCCAACTGGATACTTTTCTATGGTGATGTGTTGTATTTTAGCGTGATTTTGTAATTCCCCCTCCTTCTCTTTCCATCAACACACACACACTTTTGACTTTTCCCCACTTTTCGGTAGGCAAATCCCGCTAATATATTAGCCATCTTTTGAGCAAATGATTAATTATCGCAATTAATGAATCACAATTAATTGATACCAGTATCACACAAATACACTTCCAAGTGGCAATCATTACACGAAATATAACTAAAGATTTTTTTAATTTGTTTTGAGTTCTCTTTCATATTAGGGTGGACTTACTTGACCCCTGAACTAATCCTTTAAGAAACCAATCACAGATAACCTATTTTACTCTTCTGTATGCAAACAAAAGAACGTATTGTGCTGTTGTTAAGAACCAGATAGAATTACTGCTGCGAGCTGCAACTTATAAGTTCCCTGGTTATTAACACGCTGGTGATTTTAAAGGTACTGAAATTATAGCCTGTGTTATCCAAGTGCATTATTTGGACATAGTCCATTTAGGCTTATTCTAGTTTTAAAGCTTTAGTTTTGAAACGCAAGTTATTGCGAGCTAAACGAGTGATGCTTTTGGCAACTTACGATTGATACCAGCGTAATTTGGCTACACTGATGGGACAAAACCAATTTTTGGTGATTTGGAATGCAAAATTCAAACGGAATATTATAATCCATGGATTGGTACATGTAAGAAAACAGCGTTCTCTAAACACTTAGGATTACAAAAAAATCCGCTCCGAGCTGAACGAAAATTTTTTGGCTCTATCAAAAATCTCCGGATATGTTCTAAAAAAAAAAAAAGCTAAAGGAAGTTGTAGCAATATTAGCTAACAACAAAGATATTTTTCGAGTTCTATTAAGTTATTTATATGCTAAAAATTCATTTTTGTTCCGATGGCAAAAATGAGCGAAAACCGAAAATTTTGCCCAAAATAGATAAATAATGGATTTTGAAAAAAAGTGCAAAAAGCATTTATTTTTGCTCTAAAACTACTTCACACCTTTTGACTAATAATGAAAAAATTTCATTTTCATAAGAACTGTTGTTTCATCTTTGATGGATCAAAATGTATTTTATGTATTAGCATCAGTTTAAAAGTTTATTTACTTCTTTGATTAAACCTGACAACGTAGCAAAATATATCGAAAGTATAGCCCACACTAAACGGTATAATTTTCCGATAATTTGAAGCACATCATTATAATCATGACCCACGATACATTTTGCATTTAGTATATACAATAGGGTTTGTAATCTTATAAATAATGCTTTGTATCAGTAAAATCTAAAGCCATACATACAACAGGATAAACACACCTCAGGAGGCTAAACCTGACACAGGCACAGAAAGTTTGGGGCGACCATCTTCAATGGAAAAGTACCACCCCGACTTCCCCCCCCCCCCCCCCTCCCTCCTGAAAATGTATCAATTCCGCTTCCAGGACAGAAAAAAGGGGGAAGGGGTAGAATGCGAGGAAATTGCCACTGGGCACGGGGTCCTCCGTGGGAGCTCGGGTCATAAGGTCCCTTAGAAATTAAGAAAAAGAAGTGTGTTCAAACATTGGCAAAAACCCATTCTTGGCAATGGCGTTAACGGTGTAAAAAAAGCATTAAAAGGTGATAATCTTTCTTTTAGGCTGTTTAGAAATTTTGGCAGAAAGGAATTCATGAATGATTGATTCGGGACCCTGTAAAACTGTTATAATATTGCTATCAAATTAGTCGGGCTTAAATAATCTATATATTTGGCCATAGAAAAATGTCGAATCTAAGCTTTTATTTGACTCTAAACAGCTCAAATTAGGCCTATCAAACTCCTAGCGTTTTCAGAAGGGAGGGGGGAGTTGTTCTGGGGGAGGAGGGGGAGGGGGGGGGGGGGGGCTCCACAATATAGGATGTTTTAAATACAAGTTTGTTTCGCTTATTTTCCTAACCTATTTTCCTGTGTTAATGCATATTTCGTCTGAATTTACTATACTATAGTTGGCCTTAGAAAACAGAAATGCATGTTCAATTTCGTCCGAATCTATATAATCTTTTATTTGACTCTTGAATGAATGATTAAAATCGTAGCCTTAGTTTGAGGAGCTTCGTCTCCTGCCAGTGGCCCCAATAGGTAAGAATTTTGAATACTATACTATTATGTAGGCCTATATTTGTTTATTTTCATAAGTTTGCAAAAAACATTTTTTTAGGCTAGACTATTTTGCCCTTAATTTTAGAGATAAAAATCTTTGATTTTGGTCCAATCTAATTTATAATTTGATTATCAAATGATTAAAACTGTATTACTTCCACCATTTTGAATATTTATTTCGCTAATTTTCATAACAATTTTTTTTTAAGTTTGGAAATTTTGTCTGAACTTATTCAACCATTTAGCCTTCTAAAATTTTTTTGTAAATTCTAAACGAATCCGAGGCTCTCAAATCTGCAAGTGATTAAAATCTGATAGCGCTTCTGTTGGCCAGCAGGTAGAAATTTTCAGGTCTTCTTTACTTTTGATTAAACGGTATGCAATTCATTTTCATTTTCATAAGCTTGCAGTTTTTGCTAATATCAGCTAAAATTTAATCAAAATTCTGCTATTATTTTACTCTTAAAATTTAGATGAAAATTCAAAGGATTCCAGTGGCTTTTGCCTGGCCCAAACATGCTTTGCGACTGGACCCAATGCATGAAGGAAATGCACAGAATAATGACACACGTTGATCCACATGAAAATAATCGTTGATAAAACCAAACCAACTTCCAATTACATACTTGTATAGGGAACTGAAAACGCCCATTTCGCCAAAATTATCATTCACTTCAAATTGGAGGTTGAAGCCCTCAGCCTTCCACCCCTGTGTACCAAGGGCCTGGGATCAAGGCCCCAAAACTCTTATTCGTGGGCCAAGTACCTTCCCCCCCCCCTTACACCTCCAATAGTGAGGTCTAACAAATTTGAAGCGTCAGAAAAAATTCTTTATTTTCGTGAAGTTTGCTTTTGCTTTATTTGTCGTAAAATTCCCTTTAGTGCTTCATTTTCGGGATTTTGTCTTAATTTTTTGAGAAGCTGCTTCAATCATCCAAGTAATGTTTTTCAATTTTCCTTCATTTTTGTGAAATTTGCATAAACGTTTTTTCCAATTTTCGGGAAATGTTGCCAAATTACCCAAATTTCCAACAATTTTACGACTCCCCCTCCCCACTTTACAAATAGCTTTTGGCCCGTGATAAGATACTCAAAATATTTTGTAGATTTGTTGGAAAAAATAGTTCAGTAATTTGGCGTGTTTGGAATATTTGAAAATTTAGGACCATAATTTCAACTTCGGACTCTTGGAAATCGAAATATAAAACTGAGGCACTTTGCAGTAGGAAGAGCTCCGAAATCCCCATTTCGGCTCACTTGGTTCATGTTGTTTGTTTGTAGACAGGGAGGCATTGTTATCATAAACATTCATGGGTATTGAGAGTATTTTCTTGCATATGAAAATGTTGATTTGAGGTCGTTGGTAAATCTTATATTTTACACCCTCAGTAACAATAGTCACTAACGTGCCTACCCCGAATAATTTATGTCAATGAGGGGCCCATTTGGTACCCACAGCCTAGAGGGCCCATTTGGTACCCACAGCCTAGAGGGCCCAAAAGTAAGATCATGGGTCATGACCGTCCAGGTGCCGTCTAAAATGTCTGAAAATCAACACAAACTTAAAAATTTCGGAAAATCATCTTGAATACAAACTGATGAATTTCGAAATTTACTTGAAAATTCGGGGAAAATTGTGGGGCTGAAGGGTGACATCTTAATCTTGATTTTTTTTTCTCCCAAAAGTGGCTTAAAATCAACACAACAAACCGAAATGTAATTGATGAAAAGAGGAAAAAAATCAATTTCTAATATTAAAAACTACTCAAATTAACTTACAGATCTACTCACATTAACACCTGACTGCCTGATAGGATCAAAGGGGCGAATCTCCTGGAAAATTTCTAGTTTTTGATGCCCAAAAATTTTAAATGACTCTTGACTTTAAACGTGTGTAGGCGGGCATCTTTCCTATACAGATATACCTGTATACTCGGCCTGCAGTTGCCCAAGCCGAGCCCAATCTGCTAATCAGCATCATGCCAAATCGAGTGTAGATGATTCTGATATCTAGACGATTCAGACATGGTTGAGATGTGTCTCTAATTTAAACATAACATACAGACATCCAACAATTTGAATCTCTGCCCGACAAGTGCCCAAGCATGATCTCTGCATGTTGTCAGCATGACTGCACGATGCCGGCTCAGGAGGACATGATTCTGATATAACAATTCGGGCATGATTAACTGATTGAGATGTATCTCCGATTTTAACATTAGGCCTACATCTGTCATTTTACATCTCTGCCCGACTTAGTGCCCAAGTATGATGTTGTCAGTATTATGTGCCGAGTCGGCGGTCAAGAGGATATGATTCGGCTATCTAGCTTAGTCGGACATGACTGAGATATTCTCTGATATAAGGATAGAAGTGCACCAGTCATTCTAAATTTCTGCCCGACTAAGATTGCTATCCGACCAATGGAAGGAAAAATCGGGAGAAATTCTAATGGGGAGGGGAAGGGGGAAATCACAAATTTACGCTAAGATACAAAACATCACCATACAAAAAAAAACTTTGGGGGAAAAAAATAGGGGTGGGGAAAGTGCCGCCTCTTGGGACCCCAAATCCCGCGTATACTCAACAATATGTGTAAAATGCGGGGGCTAGGGCACAAGTGCCCTACCTTTTTCGAAAACTAACAAATGTGCCCTTTAAAAAAATATTTCTCAATTACTGACAAAAAAGTGCCCGCACTTGATTTTCTGCCCATTTGCTCCGAGTTCTTTCCGACACCTCTAATTATGTCAAATCTCCTAAGCAGCCATTGGAAGACTTGGAAGCCTTGTTTGTAATTTTGAGAGCAGAAAATTGCTTAATATTATGTCTAAGGTTAAAACCATGATATGGGATAAGGGGCAAACTCTCGAAAGAGCGTTTCTTGTGATTTTGATAACAGAAAACTGCTTAAACCACGGTTTAAAATTCAGGGAAAAGCCCTGCGCATTTGGTGATTTGGTAACAAAACATTGCTTTACTTTGTGCCAAATCTAGGGGAAAAGTCCTGATAAAGGCAAGGCCCCGGCGGAATTATGGAATTATGGTAGCAAAATGGTGTATCAAATCTATGGGCGGTAGCCGTGGTAGGGGCTAGTAGGCGAAGCCCCCGGCCGTAACTTGCCGGAAGCCATGCACTGTTTATGATATTGCGTGAAAGTTCTGGTATGCATGCGCCCAAGGGTAGAGCCTCCCCCCCCCCCCCCCCTGCCTTCCTCCCCTCCTCCTCCCAATGCTTTTTTATCTTTCTGGCGTGATCGATTTTGGTATAATATTGCTTTAAATCGTGCCAGTTCTACACTAAAAATATACATTTTGCAACAAATGTTCAAATATAGGATCCCATTGACTTCACTATATATGTCTTTATTTGCGGTCTGGATGTGCTTTTCATTTTTTTTTTTTTTTTTATGTAAGAAAGTTTTGAGAGAAATTTACATTTACAACATTTACTTTTGTACATGATACAAGTTGCAGAAGTTGAGAATAAAAGGTATATACACAAATATTATCAGGAAATTTTTTGACCACTTTGAGCATTGGTCGCCCCCTGAAAACTTAATTGAGGGAAGTTTTCCCCCTGTCACCCCCCCCCCCCTCCTCCTTCTCCCTCGCCTGCCACTACGCCACTGTGTCAGATGCTCCTCATAAACAAAATTGCATTTATGTCAAAAAACTGTGTGGTGGCTTATGTCATTGGTGAATACTGTTTCCCAAACTCAATGGCAAAACATCCCCTTTCTAGCTGCAGCAAAATATTTGTCACATGAACAAAGCAGGAAGAATTTGCTTGGTGTCGCATTGTTAGCAGTTTTTCTACAGAAAAAGTCCATTAATAAACTAAATATTATTCAGCTAATATAATACCCATAGAGTTCAAATCAATACGATCGGTAATTTCACCCAATTCCTGTAATTTGTCTTAATTGATGCACATATAAACAAATCAATATCCATGCATAAACCGCATTTAATGTAGTATCTGAAAACCTTCAAATTCTAACTTTTGAAACTTACAAAACACATCATGCACTGATGCAGATGTAAACATTTTACTGTGCATTCTCAGAAAAACACATTTGGTCCTATTTGGAAGTTAGGTATTAAATATCTTAATTGACCACGCATAAATACCGCAAACTGTCTGATGTGTATAATCAGTGAAGTGTGAATAACATACAGTCGGAAACATGACCTTGATTGACCCAACAAGTTTGATCAAAATCACGTGACAATCAATTTGGATTCGAGGGATGAATTTCCATTTAATCTCTGTTCTAGATCAGAACAATTTGCTCTAAAACTGAAGAACACATATTTATCGTATGAATACACGATAAAAGATACGACTTTTAAGAATTAACTACATTGTATTATGTCACAATGTGAGCACTACTTTTTGCACAACAGCCTACGAAAGATAAAAAAAACCGTGATAAAATTGACAACCGACCGATACAAAAAAAAGGATGAAAATTAAGAAAAAAAAACAACTTACCAATTCGTGAAGTAAAACCAAATGTTGTTTAAGCTATGAAAAACATAATTTCAAATTCATCTTAGGACAAATCACAAACCAAGAGCCTAAGAAAAGTTCTATCACAATTCAATTAGCTCGAGGTTTACAAAATACTCTTAAATTCGTATATCAAGAGAAAGAATTTATTTTGTAATTTATAAGAGTAATTTCTTAAGTAATTTCGAGACTACCCGTCATATCAGCTTTAGCGTTTGAAAAACTAGATACCTTCCAAATCTGATTTAGATTACTTCGAATATTAATCAGCCTGCCAAATTTCCAAAAATTGGTCTAAAAATAAATTTGAGAAATCCATTTTGAAATGAGAGACTGTTATTACGGAATGGGTTAATATAACACTGTAGACAACATTCCTACCAGTGCTCTTCTGAGTACAATGTATGCGTAAATTAAATACACCAATGCACCTCTTAATCAGACTGAATGTATAATACCGACGTTTACTTTGATCACACGCAATCTTTTAAAAGAAACTGAAACTAAGCAATCTAGCTGAACCTTTTCGTTAATGAATCTCATTAACCAATTTATAATTTCAAAAATTAATCTCCCATACACACAAAGGGGTTTTCAAACTGTCTATGGATGAAAAGTTCAAACAAAATCAATATGAAGCACTTTCAATAATAACTGAAATTCATGTACTTAAAGGAATTCAATCTAAAGCCTAAAAATGTATTTATTGTCAATTTAACAAAAGGAGTTATCCTCGCCTTTTGTCATGGTTACTTTTTGTATACTTCTTGCAGACTGACTTGATTTTGGTCGTACAAAGAAAGGGTATATAGGCAGCCTACAATCCAGGACAACAGTACTTGGCACTTTTTTCGTTCCCCTTTATACCCTCTTCAATGTTGCAGATATATTACGAAGACCTTTTCTTGCAAATCGCAACCTAATCCTTAAAAGGAAAGGAGGAAATGTGCCAAGACTGCAAGACGTTTGTCTCTGAGTTTTCCGAATTGAAATTAAAGCAAGAATTTGTGTAGTATAAGTTGATACACTAATTAGTGTTAATGATACCTAAAATACATCTATTTATATCGAATTATATTTAACGTTAACTAGAATTATGTGTAGTCCTTAAAACTTTCTCTGAAATCATCTGAAATCATGACCTATAAATGACAAGGAGTAGGTAGCTCAGTTCGTAGAGCACACGACTGAGATACTGGAGATACCGAGTTCAAGCCTCGGTCAGGTCTAACCCGTTTTTCCACAGCTACGTGCTATGCAGACAGATACGCCGAACATCAAAGCGGGAGTACGTCGTACTGCTCCTCATTCAGCTGTTGAGATAAGTGGCAATGGTTGGATGGCACCTGCCTATCTACCTACTGTGGTGTAGCGGTTATCATACCTGTCTACAGACCACGAGGCCCCGGGTTCAATCCTGGGGTGGGTAGACACGCCAGTGCACCACAACTGGTTATCAAAGGCCGTGGACATTGACTTGGTTGTCGATGTTATGTCTGTCCGTACGTCGTACCTGTGTTCTCGTCCGGGTCGTGTTAAGCGTTTCGTGATAGCATTTGTACTATCATAACCGGATACGCAGGCGACGACCCCGTCATTGTAATTGTGTGTTCAACTCTCTCTCTCTCTCGGCACCTGCCATTCCTTCGTCGGTTCTGATGGTAGGTCAGTAACATCCTTCCCTGTTCTCTGATCACTATTTGAAAAAGAGAAGCATGAGAGCGCGGCGTTCATCCACTTCCCGTCCCGGTTTAGTCGCGTTTAGGGCGCTGATCTCGAGCTGCAGCATAAAGGATTTCACTGGCGCGCAAGGAAACGATGTAGAATTGTGATATTGCGCGTTATATGAAACTGATACGAACGAACGGACGATGTAACCTAATGAAAACTAGTAATGGAACTGTGGAATGAGTCACTTGAATTATTTGTAATTTGATTAAAATATGTAGGAAGACCTTTTATAATTTATATACCGCCTAGGTATAGGCCGCCTTGGTATAGCCACCTATACATAGGCAGCCTAGGTATAGGCAGCCCGCAATCAGCGACAAACTACTTGGCACCTTTTCTCTCCCGCTTCAATGTTGGCATGATTACCGCTTTAAAAATGGAGACGCTAAGAACTTTATTCTAAACTTTTTACCAACATTAAAGAGGGGGCATTGGAAGAAAAAGGGGAGGGGGGGGGGAGTGCTACTAGATATAGGCAGTCTGCGTACAGGCCTAAAGAAAGAAACTGGACATAAGAGCAACTTATCGAAGACATATGTCCATATGATGATTTGATTAACTGATAATGGACCAAACT
Source organism: Chiridota heheva (assembly GCA_020152595.1). Classification (NCBI taxonomy): domain Eukaryota; kingdom Metazoa; phylum Echinodermata; class Holothuroidea; order Apodida; family Chiridotidae; genus Chiridota; species Chiridota heheva. Next base: position 51,303 of record JAIGNY010001295.1, on the reverse strand, counting down.
TTGTTGTTCACCCATTTGGATCGAATATACACTCAAGTTACTTGGGTGTTTTCTATCAGTCTACATACATTTAAAGCGGTATTTGTTACAATGAACGTTTATTTCAACTTCCACGTATGATCAAACTACATCCTCGCTATTAGTTTTGGGTAATCTTTTAATTTCTCGCTGAACAATTGATCCAACTCTTCACTTTGGGCGGCAGTTAAATGCTTCTTCCACCGATCGGCTTGTCCTGCATAGGAAAGATAAAGATATATTGAAACTAAGAACAGAGAACCCTAAAGTATACATATTGAACATGTAGTTACACTAAGGAAGAATTTTAAGATAAGTTGAAATACACATTTTGTAGTCGAGTCGAATTATTGACAGATATTTAATTACATATATTTATTAACAGTGGTAAAATTACTCGAGGCATTCATTTTTCAATGTAAATTTAAGGCTCGAGTCATCAGGTCATATGATTTGTTACCACTTGGTCTGACAAGCTTAATTAAGAGTATACTGTTATCATATTAATCTTAAAACTTATTATGTATCTCAATTTAGTATGGTATATATGATTTAAATGTAATTGGATCATGCAACGCGCGTCATCATCTTAATGATGAAAAACAAAGTACTGAAGAAAGAAAACAATTAATGTTTAATATAAAACTGTCATGTAACTAATACTAGATTTAAATCGTCACTAGTAAAAAACTGCAAAATCGTACCATATTTTATGACTGGAAAAAGTTTCACAAGGGAAGATATATCCGCATTTTCTGTCCTTTTTTTTGCAAAGGAATTCTTCATCTGCTCCAGTGACGAGTTTTCGATTGTTTTCTGAATGGTTTCCTCCGAGACATCTATCTTCAAGAACTTCACAAGTTCTTGAAGCACTGCTTTTAAATCCTTGAAAAGAAAAACTATATGTAAACATATAGTGTCACATGAAACAACGTCTGAACGTGGCAACTCTTATTTGAGAAGTTGTCGCTTCATCTTAATCATATAACTGAATACACCTTAAATAAGTTCAATTGCCGCCATTGATTTCACTTTGATAACCTTACTTTATATCATTATATATCACACCAACGAATGGTCCCGTTAAACCTTGCAATCGACACACCAGCAGTGTCGTTCTCATCAGTGTTATCATTCTTAAGCGACCATCAGACCATTATCGATAAATTTTAATTTTATTACTGTTGATATCATCTATATAACGTCACTATCAATACAATTGTTTACATGATGTTGCATAGCACACAGCATTATACCAGCTGTACCTTTATATCATTTCATCTAAAGACGAAAAAGAAGACGAATATTATGTTCTGCTCCTTCTAAGTTTATTTTATACACAAATAAACACACAATATTACATGAAATTGCGTAGCGAATCTTATTTTAGCATTGTGTATGATCAGTATTTTCAAGCTATTACTTTCTTCATCGTAATCGACCAACAATGTTTTGATATTGTTGCAATCATCTACTTCCTTGTCTGTTAGGGAATACGGAATAAAATCGTTGGATCAGGGGCTTTTACAGTGGTGATGTATGAAGTAAGTAATGAAAGATATCATACAAATTGAATGAGTTTTTGTTGTTCAAGAAAATCTGAAAAATAGCAATAAGAAATCTTAATTAGTACCTGTTGCATTTCTCTATACGAAACGATGAAGACATTCTCCTTTTCTCTGAGATTCCAATAGCCTTTCAGATGATCGGCGTAATCACCGTACATAACTAAGGGATGAAAACAAAGAATTTATAGTATTAGCATTGGTTGATACAGTTCATCTTCTAAATGTTAAGGTAATGGGATGTGGAGAATGTGACTTTGATAAGTGCCACGCTTATTGGGCCACGCAGTGATGAAGTAAGATTTAACTTCTCTAAGAACGGTATTAGGCCACGCCCACCATAGCAACGCGATCACTAGGTGGGGCACACAAACTTCAAATCCACAATCATGCATTACCAATACATTGACATTTGGATATTCATGTGGTCTGCGGTAAGTTTTGATCCATTTATGGCACTTCTCTTGCTCTTTAGAGGTTTTAGCAAAAGGAATAAACAAATTAATTCAGTTTGCTTACCATTCTGGGTAACGGGAATCGGATTTACAAAGCGCGTAGTGGGCCCGTAAGCGCAATTTTTGTTCACTATCTTGTCGTTACTAAGTCTGTGTGTGCATAATTTTTTGTGTGCATTGACTGCATCATTGCGCGCCGCTAGCTGGCTGTACTGTACCAGTGCCACATAGGATTTCTGCCCCCACTTTGTTACGTAGATTTTGATGCTAGTCAAATTCATGCAGTGATTGTTTTTAAAAAAGCTGTCAATCATCTAACTTAGAAAAGTTAATTCTCAAGCAACCCTTGGAACATACATTCCACAATATTTAAAGCAATTTTGAAAAAAAAACTTTTAGCAAATTTAGGCAAAATATTGATGCTTATGTACGTCATTTTGCATTTCTGATATTTAAACTGGTGTGTCTAAATATGGTGACGATGCACGCCCCCACCAGTTATCGCGACACTTCCTACTGAGGTGTACTTCATTATTAATCGTCTTAAAGTTATCAATCGTCTTTGAGATTAAAAATCATAAATATCGTAAAAGTATATTATTAAAACATAGTCTCGTCAACAGTCTGTAATTGCTGATATTCTTCCTATAATTTCATAGTGATAGAAGGTAATCAGATAATGGCTATCTGAGTTTTCTCTTTGTGTATTTCATTCCCCTATAACATTTGTACGATTCTCAATTGGTCAATGATACACCACTGACAGAGTCAGATTGTTGACTGTGCAACTTATTTTAATCATCTCATTTCATAAAACTTCTGATCGTATTTCATAATATTTCTTACTTTCTCCAGTACAGAAAAGCTTCATAAATTCGTTGAAGTCCAATGGATATTGAAAATACTTGCCGCCCACCAAAAATTCGTAGAAAGAGAGAAGTACAGACTTGGGTTCTCGAATTACATATATTATCTGAAAAAAGAAAAAGTGTTCTACTCCGTAATTCAACGATCTCTCAATTCAACATAAAAATATACAAGGATGCTAATTCCAAATTTACTATTCATTCATACTCAGAGATAAATGGACAATGCCTGAGCTTTAAATTTTGAACAGAAAACCTTTGAATTAAAGCACCTCTACTTTCTGAGTTATGACAAAATAAGTTATGTATGCTAAAGTTGTCATTGGTGAAAGCTAGAACAGCCAAAACGCTTTAAACTAATTCAGAATTTTACTTCTAAAATTCATTAATTCACCAAAAATCATCAGACTGTTTACTCGTGCAATTTAGATTGAGGGTATGATGGTGAATCTTCGTCATATTTAACTGCTCACATTCAAACAATGTTGTTGAAGGATTCAAAACAGTAACTTGGTTTATGGAAGTTCATAGATTTTCTTGTCACGATGTCAAAATTTCAATAAAACGTTTAGAACTTTCATAACTAAGCACAACGTGAGTGAACGTATTATATCTTGCAAACACCTTAATTAATACCTCATGTAAAATTAATATAGATGAAAATACCGGCCGTTTTTTCTCCCAGATCTGAGGTGGAAGATGCTGATGTGGCACGTGTGAGGATATTACCCTCGGAGAAGGCGCCTCTTGTAGAAATTCGCAACTTGGTTGTAGGTTTTGACGATTTGCTATCAACATTTTGATGTTGTCGCAGATAACAAATTCCAAATGAAACATAGTTGGTCTCCTTTTAAAGGCGTCTGGATTTCCACCATGAAGCAGAAGATGAACAATTTCCTTCATCCAATGAGTACCTTAGTTTTAGATATAAAAAAGAACCTCAACTGAATAACAGATGCTTGAATAACCATTGCTTATGCTATCACTGTGTACACTAACATTCCGTAAGGATGAATATAAAATCAATGGGTCAACATAAGCTAATATGTAATAGTTTGCATCATGGATATCAATAAGACTTTTGTTCATACGATATAATTAAAAGTAGCTTAGAAGTAAATAGAAGCAAATATGATAATATCATACTATTTATAATAGTGCTTGATGTAATTAATGTCAAAATTAATGTAATTGGTTGCCCCAAACTGCCAGACATATTCAAGTGCTTTGTGCTGTTGTTCATTTCCCACAAGGTCGAAATGGTATTGTTTTCCTCATAGCTCTTGTGGCGGCTCGATAAAGGTTTGGACTGCTTGTAAACTAAACCCATGAGGAATTAATACAAATATGGTTATAACTATCTCAACTTGACGAAACTGCAATACACCACCAAAAAAAAAAAAAAACATTAACTTAAAATGTAATTTTGAATTAGGAAAGCCTTTTTTATATAATTTATTTCTACTATGCAAACTAACATAGTAATAAAAGCTGTCAAGCCTTCTCAAACGCTAAAAACATGGCAATCACTCAAGAATACAAATATTGTAAATCACAATCAAATCATCGCTAGAGGACTGCCACGATCTATAAGGCAACACAATACGGGAAACAAAAGGTTCGTAAGGATTATCTACAGGTGACAGCAAACTTAAACTTCATTAGAAGAAAAACCATGCAAACGATGAAAATAGCAAAAGGGTTTCATACAAATCGGGTTTAAATTGATCATTTTATAGCCTTGGAATCTTACTCAAAAACAAGTACTTTTGACATGATATAACGACTATTCTTTTAAGAATGTACACGTTTTTCTGGTAAATATAACTACATACTATATTTTCATGAACAACTGCATTTCTGATAAATACAAACCCATGATAGAGACTGATCTCGACAATCCTTTGTCCATTTATATTATGCAATTGGAGCTATAACAATATTCTCGATCATCAATTTATAAACAGATAAACAAGCTTAATCACCTTCTGACCTTATCACATATTTCCAGATTAGATATGCTTCTTGTTGTGTTTTATTATCTGCGAAAAAAATATTTTTGTTTTTCTAGGACGAAGCTAATCTATCGGAATTGCATCTATTATGCCGTAATATACGGTAAGAGGAAAATAGAACATCAATATAATCCAACAACGACCACTAACTGATTTTGACACAATTACGAAGGTACATGCTTGAAATATGTAGAGACCTTTCATCAATGTGTATGCACTTATGGCCGCAAAGCAAACATCCTGTATGAAAACATCAGTGTTACAATTACAGTTAAAAAAGAAAGACTTTCCCACAGAAGTTAAACACATGTCCAAAACAATGGTCAGGGTAGATAAGCACCTTAGCAATAACGCTGTATCCACGCCATGAACCATTTTGAGACCACCCTTATCTGCTTATCAATACAATTAGTTAATACACAAAATTGAGTTTTACCTTGTTTGGTTAACCGGTCCACATGAAGTCATACAAACTACTCTCAAGATCCCTGAAAGACTTTTTCAGGAGAAGTAGGTATTGTAGTTCCTATGCAACATAAACAAGCTTGAACTATACTAGTCTTTTAATGATATATAGTAATTGTACCCAAGGGAGTAAAGTCACTTTGTGACCATATTCGTTAGTTTGATTTGAAACGAGGAAAGTTTGGGAAGATAATGATTCAGGGCAACGAAAATCATCTTCTCTATTTGTGAGGAAAATATCCAGAATTTAAATTTTAAAGTTTTAAGGAAATCAAATGAATTACAAACTTTCATGACTCCCGAATGGAAAATAAGCTTCAAGATAAAGTGTCAATCTCCTCTAAAAATTCAGTTCCTTATTAAAGATACTTATACCAGAAACAGTACCATCAGATCTAATCGTAACTGCACAAACACAAAGAATAAAGATGTATGCGCTGAAGGGTAACATTTCCGCCCTCACATTAAAAAAAAACAAAAAAACAGTTAAGAACACACGCATTGAAATAGAATGCTTGTACCCAACGGCTTAAACGTACTAAAGATAAAACTCCAACTTAAAGGGGTCAACAACTTTAAAAATTAATTCAGAAAGCCCAGTAATGAAATAGATAAGATTGTCCCTACCACATTTTGGATATGTAACCACGAATACATCGTCATCACGGACTTGGAAATCAGCCATGGCATCTACGCTTTTCGTCGAAGTCATCCTTCCCCATTTCGAACCCTTGTATGTAAAGAATGGATCCATTGCATATCACTCTGAACTGCTGAAAAAGATACATGACTATGTGGAATTAAGAGATTAAAGCTATACCTATCTTAAGATTTCTTTTCTCCAATCCCAAATTGTCACATTTTGTCAAAATCGTTGTTTCTACTTGTTTTGACATTAAAGGTATACGATCATAAAAGAGCAATACATTATGAGAAAAACAATCTTTAAGTGGTCACACTAGTCTGCTAGTCAACGTTTATGAAATATGTTCAACATATGTAAAAATGAAGATGTCTGAATATGAATACAACTAAAAATCTTTTATTCCTTATATTTCTTTTCGAATTTATTTTCATATATCAAAAGTTCTCAAACTGCATTATGCTGTTACATCTGGGTGAAGGTCATAATAATTTCCTGTTCCGTGTAGCCAACTCCTTCCGTTCAAAAAATTTTGGGGAAGAAACTAACATGATAAATTAACATGAGCAATTTTCCAGTTTGTTCCGTTCTTAGGTCACAAAATATTGCGCAATTTATGCCACGTAGGTATCTAAGAATCTATAGAATACTGTAAGAGTCGTTTTATGTGACTTCTGTTGCTTGCATGGTTTTTAGTATATGTTAAACCATCTCAAGCCATATTGTTGCTACTTGTCCATATACCCTTAAGTCTGTTAAGTAGATATAAAACTCACTTAAAATGAACCATAGCGGTCATTTGTGTTAAACTGCATATAAAAAACCTAAAATTGTGTACCTTTTTTATTATTAATTAAAACTTTCGCATCTGGTCATAAAACATTTAAATATTGCAAGTAGTAATAAGCCCCTATACAAAGCACGGAGTGTAACTTCCCCCTCCCCAGGGGCATTCCCGTACCCATGGGTGTTCTCCGAAGGGCTTTCACACTCCCCAGAGTTAGCCATCTAGGGCGTTCTCCTCCGGGGCGTGTCACAGGGAGACTTCTCTCCAGGGGCTCTCCCATCCCCTCCACAGGGGCGAATGTGTTAGTAGATTTTCTTTCGGGGTAAAAGCGTGATTTAGACAAGATTTGGAGAGGCATCCAATGCATGACGCAGTGCCTTACACCCTTCTCAAAGATTGTGAGTGTTCACTTATTTTTGGTGGGGTGCCACCCCTCCATTATTTCTCGTGTGTGGGAACTAACAACCCTTGCATCGATCATTGATCGAATAAATTCATCATGCGGCCGATATGATATTTGGTCAATGGTCACTCCTCCTCTGGTGGTGGATTTCTCTCTGATTTCTGGCCATTACAGTATTCATGTCATAGGAGGTGGTAGTCGTACCCGCTCCAAACAACGCAGGCTACCGTAGGAGACAGCCATGGTTGTCTTCTCCTTCCACCCTTGTAAGGAGAGCTTAATACCCGTATAGTAGCGTAGGTTAGATCACCTACAATAATTGTTCAACTGTACAGATCAAAGAACTTCGACATCTTTACTGAGAGTCCGTTGACTCGGAGGAGAGATCCTGTTTTGTTTGCGGTTGATATAAAATAAAAGAGTGTACAAGACAAGTTTCATTGCTTCTCACCTCAAAGTAACTCACTTTACTTCTTCTGACTACAAACGACTCCCCATGCGCCCACCTACTCTTTTCTGCTCTTTTCGTGCTCATTATCAACTCCCCTTCTCACCTATTCCTTTCATGCTCCCTAATGCTCTTCAAATGTAATTTTTTTAAGGTGTATGACTCGTTTTTATAATCTTATCATAAGAATTTTATGATACCGTAAGAGGTAGGATTTTCTCCTCCTTCCACCCTGGTTTTAATACCCATAGAGTAGCGTAGGTTGGATCATCCGTTTGTACTTAACTATACTGAAATAAATGTTCAACAACACTGTTCAAAGGAAAAGAATTTACGAAGAGTGTTATTTGCTGTTGATATGAAAGAAAGGAGTGTATTTTTGTGCTCCTTAACGACAGTCGGAGGATTGACCTCCAAATACGACCGTTATCGCAAAATTATTCAACATTGCAGCTTGACCCGGAAGTCTGTTTCCATATAATTATTACGACGTGTATAGTCATCAAATCGTTTGCCGATAAAGAAAAACATTTATGAAAATATGAAATTTACATATGTCAATCAACATTTACATAATTTTCTTCGAAATGATTGGAGAGAAGAAGGTTTAAACTAGCATAATTTCCATTCGGTATTGAACATTCAGTACATCTCTTCGTGATTTTACATATTTTCTCAGGAACCGATTCCATGAACTTGAGATAAATGTAAGTCACGACAATATGTGCATATTTTCCGTCTTCAAGAGGTTATGAAAAAAGCAATATATCATATCACAACATATGTTTATTTAATCTACATTTTTGGATTTGTTTATTTGGTCGCTTTCCCACAGAATTGTTCTAAATTTTGACTTCCGGTTTCACATTCCTTAACGGAACCTAACACCTTATATATATATTTATATACAGAGGACGTTGTTTATCATAGGCCTACATTCACCAAACAGAAATACTAGGGCCCCTAAGTAGAAATCGACTTTGTAAGTAGTCATGGCATTTTGTTATGAGCTGCTCGTAGAAACTGTTGTAGATGTATAAATTTATCATCTTAAGTATTGCAGTCATTTAGCCTATTCTCGATAAAAATTACACAATAACATACTTCTAACAGGCAAGTTATAGCGTATCATTTCCCTATTTTAAAGTATACTGTTTTATTCATCCTCTCACTCTAAAAATATGCACCTTAAAGGATTAGTTCAGAGGTCAAACAAGTTTATCTTATATGAATGGGGACTTTAAACAGTCCGGCAGCATTCCTATTAATGGGAACAAAAATGTTCTTAAACATGGGAACATCTTGCTACATGGAAGCCACCATTTTGTGATATTTCACATGATTCTTTGCTATCCTAACATTAAATCCTTATGCAATGTTACATATTTCAAATTTGAAGTACCTCTGAAAAATGGCTAAAACTTTTCTACTCCCATTTGATATGTTCAACACGCCGTTTTCGAAATATTAGAAAAAATAGACAATAGAGCTAGGATTTTAGGCGGGAAACGGCCATTTTAAAAAATCAAATGTTTTTCAGCACAATGATTTCAAGTACATAAATTAGAAACTATGACATCTCTCGCAACATCTGAACAATATGGATGCATGACTTCAATATTCTCGTGTATTATAAATGTTCCTAGTAATAGGCATGCTTCCGGACTGTTAAAAAGGCAATATGGTGAAGAAATCATTCAAAATTCTTATTCCGTTAAGGAGATGTCCAAGTTTAAAACTCGGTCTTATCTTTGTAGAAATGACTGGTGTACGTGTAGTAAGTCTACTATGGAAGGTTGGCGCCCGCATCCTCATATTCGTCAGAATTGTTCAAATGTATTTTTAAGAAAATATATTTAACTCTTTTTTCCAATTTCAGTTATTTTCCATCAAACTTTCTTCAGGAGGTAAATTACATTAAACTTGCAAGTATACTTACCTGACATATCCCGTTTTTAAGCCCCAAAATGACGAAATCGAAGGATAAGAATCCGAGACAGTGACAGACTGACAGAGGAATCTGAGACTGAGACAGTGACATCACAACTATAATTTCAGTCGTTTCTACAGAAAGGATACCAAACTTCACACTTGAATATCTTTTTAACGGAATAAGATATAAGATTTTTGTATGCTTTCTTCACCATTTTGTTTCTTTTGAAGTATTCTGTTAAATAAAATGGAATTGCTTTACCCTTGAACTAATCCTTTAAAGCAATTAAACATAGAACTTGCCCATCTTTGGGACTTCACCGTAATAATTGTAGTATAGAGAACTTAACACCGCGTACCAGCGCTATTTTGAAATAGTTTTTTCGTGTGAAATAGTTATCGCGAATTCTTACGAAAACGAAGAGTGTTCGTTAGTTAAACATTAGAACATTATGTGAAATACTGAATAGGCCTAATATCACATGAATAATTATTGTATAACCATGGTAGGACCATTGTCTGACAAATTTTTGCCCCGACCATGGTCGGGGTGACCGGGGCGGTTCCGCCGCTTATGTTCGGTGCATCTAGATTCCACTCCTCAAGTGTTTTGCAGTAAAATCTTCCTAAACAGCAATATATCTCCGTTAAATTCACATCTGATTCACGAAAGTTTACAACTACAGGCCACTCAGTACGGTCTGGTTATTGGTGGTTTTCGCAGGGTGTCATTTTAACGAATTAAAATACGTATATGATCTGACTACGAATAGTGGTCAACGATATGGCTATAGGAATGTGAGATATCTGATTAAACTGTGGTCAATTTGGAACAAATGTGAGCTAACTACGTACAACGGTGAAGCTATTTGACCATTCGTAAGTGTTAGCGAAAATACAATCGTTACCCCCTTTGACATCAGGCAACTCTAGCGTATCAAGGACAAGCAAGGTGCGATTTTTCATTGTGAGTGCAAGAGTGGAGTGTACGCCTACTTAACGTTTTAAACAACTGTGTTACACACTCTGAATCCGAGCATACAGCCCCTAAAACGTTAAAATACATTAAAAGTTAAAACACGCAAAATGGTTTACCCTAAATTAACCCCAACATATATTGTGAACCAAGAGTTCCACATTTAGTACAAAAAATCATGTTGAAAATACCTAAAACAATGCAATTTTATAAAGCTTACGGTGATTAAATCTAAAAATAATAGAAACACTAATATAGATTGATACGCTTGAACTCCCGAAACGAGAATGACACGTCATCCCTGCATTATTCAGGACCAGACGTTACGTCGTTGGATGACCTTTTGTTTATAAAAGGGCATAATTGGGTCCATCCAAACAAAATGTCACGTAGACACTGCTTTTTATTAATCTATGCATTATTAAAGGCCAATTGTGGTCTCTAACGTTACGAGGTAAATGAAATTCAAATCCCGTGTTTTGATTGGTCGAAACACAATGGTGTAGTGTGCACTTACATTGATAGGCCAATCAGTATCGTTTTGGAATAAATTGTACGCCGCCATATTATAATCACGATAGATGGCTTTTAAGACATAATTTACGTAAAGGACACCAGTAAACAAATACCTTACCTATAAGATTGTATCCGATGCGTTCTTACACTATGGAAACAATTTCTTTTTGCGAATTATGATGAATGCTTACCAAAGTCAATGATAAACGTAGGCGTTCTGTGTATAATGAGTAATTAACACATAGACTGAGATAACTAAAACTCAGACAGTCAAAGTCAAACTAAAAATGTCTTCTCAAATCATACACCTTTGAAAAAATGTCATTTGAAGAGCATTATAGAGCTATTATGTCTAGGTTATTTGAAAGGCATTAGACAAAACGTGCCATACAAGCGGCAGGGCTGATACTGAACTTACCAAACGGAAGTGTTTTGTAACAATAGTTCGGTGTACGTCCTCACAGAATAGTTTCGTCCAAGAAAAGAAGCCGATTTTCAAAAAACTCAGTTAAATATTCAGAAAATGCAAAGGTAGTTTGTCAATATATTATGTCGAACACGTACGTGTGACCGTATTTTCAAGTCAGTATCATTCAGGCAACATTTTATCTATTCCTGGGTGAGCATATTCTTTCTATAAGTGGATCGAATAAGTTAAATCCAGAATAGAGCGTACACATATAATGGACTTTGGTCTCAATGCAATCATATACAAATAGTGTGCTAGAGTAAACAGGTTGAGTTATTTACATATAAATCCTTAAAAACGGTCCAGATTTGGTATTAATAAATTTCATATCTAGGTAAATAAAGTTTGATCAGGCCAGATAAAGCCACATATACACTAAATATCAACAAGAACAAAAACTGATAAACAAATGAAGTTTGATTTGGCCAGATAAAGCCAGATATAACCTTGATTAAGGTCAATTTAAAGTTTGCTGAGGCCAGATAAAGCCAGATATAAACTGGATTAAATGTTATATTTGATATACAAATAAAGTTTGATCTGGCCAGATAAAGCCAGATATAACTGGCTTAAATAATTTCATAGACAAAAAAAAGTTTGATCTAGCCAGATAAAGTCAGATATAAGCTGGATTCAATGGTACATTTAATATACAATTAAAGTTTGATCTGGCGAAATAAAGCAAGATATAAAGTGGATTTAATGCTATATTTGAGATACAAACATATAAAGTATGATCTGGCCAGATAAAGCCAGATATAAAATGGATTTAATGTAATATTCCATATACAAATAAAGTTTGATCTGGCCAGATAAAACCAGATATAAAATGGATTTAATGCTATATTTGATTTACAAGTAAACTGAGTTTGATCTGGCCAGATAAAGCCAGATATAAACTGGATTAAAAGCTATATTTGATATACAAATAAAGTAAGACCATGACATGCACCTGTTCTTCGAGAAAGGCATGAGAGGTGGTATTTACATGGTATCCAAGCGCTATGCTAAAGCCAACAACCCCTACGTTCCAGGCTATGACGATTCCAAGCCTAACAACCATATTCTCTACCTAGATGCAAATAACCTGTATGGTTGGGCGATGAGTCAAGCACTACCCACGGGTGGATTTGAATAGGTGGATGAAGTGCCCTCACTGGATACGCTTTCACCCAATGCAGAAAATGGTTACATACTCGAGGTGGACCTTGAGTATCCTCAAGAGCTACACGGCATCCACAATGCGTACCCACTTGCTCCGGAACGTATGAAGGTTCCGAAAGAGTGGCTGTCAGATTATCAGAAAGGGCTCCTAAACTCGTCAACTGATGTTGAAAAGTTGGTTCCCAATCTTTGCGTTAAAAAAGCGCTATGTTGTGCACTGCCGAAATTTACAACTCTACCTCTCTCTAGGTATGAAGCTGACAAAAATTCATCGTGCAATTCGATTCGACCAAAGCAAGTAGATGGAACCCTACATCAGAATAAATACAGAACTCCGCAAGAAGGCCAAGACTAGCTTTGAGAAGCACTTCTACAAACTGAAGAACAATAGCGTCCTTGGTAAGACTATGGAAAATCTGCGTAAGCGTGTAGATGTCAAACTCGTGAGAGCTTCTGAAGATGGCAAGCTTCGCCGGTGGATAGCTAGCCCCGCGTTTGCAAGGCATGTGGTATTTGGTGATCTAGCCACCCTACACATACACAAACGTCGGCTGATGCTTAACCGACCAGTCTACGTTGGGATGTGTGTCCTGGACCTGAGTAAACATCTGATGTACGACTTTTATTATAATAATCTGAAAGAGCATTATGGGGAGCGGTGCAACCTTCTCTATACGGATACGGATAGTCTTCTGCTTGAAATCCAAACCGTGGATGTGTATGCTGATATGAGTTCTGAGTCGCACCCCTATGACACCAGTGATTATCCGACAGACCACCCGCTTCACAGCACCACGAACAAAAAGGTGCTTGGTAAAATGAAAGACGAATGTGCTGGAGTACCCATTAGTGAGTATGTAGGGCTGCGACCCAAAATGTATTCTATCCTGAAGGAATATGGAGGCGAGATCCGAAAAGGAAAAGGCGTTAAAAAGTATGTTGTGAAAAAAAAATATACGACATCAGCAGTACAAAGAAGCATTATATGACAGCAAGACATTTCGTCATGGTATGAATCTATTGTAAAGCGAACACCACATTATATAAAGCATGCGAATGAAAACAAATTCCTTGTCACCTCTCGATACAAAGCGCTGGGTTGTAAGTGGATCTTCCACCACTATGGCCTGAGGCTACAGGGATTAAGCATACAACAAATATAAATAAAAAAGAAAATAATAATAATGATAATAAAAAACATAAATAAATAAATATTTTTCTATCATAAATTTTCAATAGTGGTGGGTGGACAACATAAAAAAATGCATCAGAACCCCAGTCCACCAAGTGAAATAAAAACGATCGCAAAAGTGTCCCAGAACCAGTTGTAACAAAAACGACCGCAAGTGTCCCCAGATCCAATGGAAACAAAAACGACCGCAAGTATCTCTAGATCCAATGGAAACAAAAACGACCGCAAAAGTGTCCCAGAAACAGTGGAAACAAAAACGACGCAAAACGATCAAAAAGTGTCCCAGAACCAGCCTTTTATATACTACTTATATATATATATACATACATACATACATACATATATATATATATATATATATATATATATATATATATATATATATATATATATATATATATATATATATATATATATATATATATATATATATATATATATATATATATATATATATATATATATATATATATATATATATATATATATATATATATATATATATATATATATATATATGTATATATATATATATATATATATATATATATATATATATATATATATATATATATATATATATATATATATATATATATATATATACATATATATATATATATATATATATATATATATATATATATATATATATATATATATATATATATATATATATATATATATATATATATATATATATATATATATATATATGTATATATATATATATATATATATATATATATATATATATATATATATATATATATATATATATATATATATATATATATATATATATATATATATATATATATATATATATATATATATATATATATATATATATATATATATATATTTATATATATATATTTATATATATTTATATATTATCCCCTTAGGTATGAAATACTGAGGAATATTTTCTGAAACGTAGACAACGGTTGAAATATTAGATATCGCAAACACGCCCAGTTTAAATGCGCCTTAAGATTGCCATCGTTCGAAAACTTGATTACCTTCTTAAAATTTTAATTATAACTGTAAAATGGAACATTATATTTTCGAGAATAAGAAACAAGAGAACGGACAATTTCGTATCACTTTTGTATGTAAATCACAGATTCAATTCAGAACACTTGTATTGATAATTTTATCTATCAACGGAAACAGGTCGAAGAAGGAACTCGTATCTTCTTAACTTCTTAACGCTTATCGCGACCTTCAACATATCTCTGTAAGTGGACGTGGAGCACGATGCTTCGCGAAAAGGTTAAATGATTATTAATCTTTCGGCAAGGCATCGACACTCCAGTTATAGATATACACGATGAAGGTCCTTTAATGAAATTGCTCCTCTTTCTTATATATGTACAGCTTGCCACATATTCATCTTTTGAAATCAAAAGTCATGCTTAAAATGGAAATGCCATTACAGTTTGTTGAGCATTACATTTACATTAACACATAAAAACACTTGCAAAAAATACCTAAAATACACTCATAAACATGTTATAACTTCTTCCATTACAAATAGTTAACCTCCTCTCTGGTTCAGATAAAATAACCAGCCATTTTCATACCCCCCTCCCTCCCGCCGCACATGTGACGTTTCATGTCAATAAAGGAAACAACAATTTCCTGCAACTTACTTACATATTGAACAACAAAAGCAACAACACCTCCCACACACACACCCACACACACACACACAACCCCAATCCCCGCTCTTTTTTGTAATAAATCTTTTCTTGACGGATTGAAGGTAAAATTGGGTTGCATAAAATTGAAAAATGTGGTGAAATTTTAAGATATTTTGTTACAATTTCTCGAAAACTGGCCAAAATTTCCCGACAATTAATAAAATTAAATACAAATTGGACGAAAAATTCCAGAAAATGCCGAAAGAAATTTTCCAAAAATGAAGGAAAGTTTCCGAAAACTGAAAGGGATTTCCTGTAATTTTTCCACTCGTCGCCGATTTTTTATATTTTTGCCCCACTGAGAGGTAACCCTTTCTTCTCCCTTCGTGGCCGAAAGACCTTGTAAAACAATAAACTTTTCACTTCTTGTCCCCCGTGTAATAAAGTGGATTAAAAACTAATCAAACTTTGATCGGCCATAAATCAATTTGCCTACAATATGTCCACATGACCTTTAGTTTGAAGACGAACAAACGAGACTTGACTTACCAACTTATGCAGAATTGAATTTAAGACAACAATCCAGGAAGCTATTACTATTAAAGTAACAGCTCCCTGAAGAATCTGACAATGCCGGACCAACAATCAACTCGATCGGCACTAATTCATGCATGCGCGGTGACTAACTGAAAACTAATTAGATGCGCTTCATCATATCTACCCTCTACGTACCTTCTCATTAGATAATGGGTGTTGTCCTCTTTTCTTTGTATTTATTCAGCACACGTACATGTTTCATAATTGCGCATAAAATGATATCAAATGATGAAAACTTTCGCAATTTTCGGATATTTGGACAAAAAAATTCTCAGATTTACCACGTTCCAATATAGGCAGTCGTCAGGAAAAAGCTACTTCCGAAAACTTTTCGGTTTATTAATGGTCAGATGATCTATTGGACTACGTCAGATAAATAGGGCCATATTAAAAACAGTTTTTCGACTTTTCATTTTTGACAGTATAACTTTAAACTTTCAATCAAATCCGTCAACAGTTACATGATTTTTAAAGAGTCATGTGCTCCAATTATTTTTGCCCCTGCTTCTCTCCTCCCCTCACCATATCCACCTCCCTACCCAACTTGTACAAATGTACATCTTTTAAATCAAATAAAACAATTTAAATTAGCCCCTTACAAAATACCGTAGCCTCCGAAGGTTTCTGTTCAAGCCACCGTTGTATAATTAAATGAAATATTAGATAGAAGTCAATAGGCGTAGAAACATGTTCTTCATTAAAAGGAAGGGGGGACAAAGGTATGCTACAACACTAGTTCAATGGAAAATATTGACTTAGATTGGGGGGGGGCACAATGTAGGTCACTGCAACATTTGGGGGGGGGGTGCATGTGCAATGAAATGAATTATTGGAAACAGAGATGTTGGCATATATTTTAGTCGTATGGACTAATTTATCGTTGATTTAGACTGAAACTCTTTTAGTTTGCACCAAAAACTCTCAATTTTTGAGACCATAACACTTTCAATTTGGGACGAAAAATCTTGCAATTTTGGATCAAAATTCCACAATCTTTGAACCAAAATTGAGGGCCAAATTCTTAATTTGAACCAAAATCTACAACTTAGGATCAAAAACCTTCTATTTTGACCGAATACAGAGAAGTTAGGGAGGTGAACATTTTTAATGGCCCTAAGTTGTGTTCTAAGGGGCTTAAAGGTCAGTTATCATCTGTAACGTGGAGGTTATATATTTCAACTTTCGTGTGTTTTGATTGGTCGAAACACAATGGTTCAACGTGAATTTAGAATGATAGGCCAATCAGACCCGTTTTGGAATCAAATGTACAAATGTAAATGGATTTAATCTTTTTTTAAAGCATCTGATTAAGTGGTTGAAAAGTTTGGGCTCGAAAATTCAATTCTCTTTAGAGGCAGATAAAAAGGGAAAGTATATATTGCCCCATAAACAGGGAGGCTTTGGAGCAGATCTATTTTAAACCTAACAGGTTAGGATTATGGTTAAGCTTCATAACTTCCCTGTATGTTGGGCAATATATCACTTTCTGATCAAAAATGGAAGCAATAATGATGAAGGGTGCACTAAACTATCACATTCGATCAAGGAGATACACTCAGCTTTTCATGAAATTGTCTAGCAGCCCGATAGCATGCCTATTAATAGGAACATAAATGTTTCTATTAATAGGAACATTTTGCTACACGGAAGCCGCCATTTTGTGATATTTCCCATGATCCTTTGCTATCCTAATGTAAAAGTCTTATGCAATGTTACATTTTTCAAAATTGAAATACATCTGGGAAATTTATGTTTGCTAGGGGAAACTTAAAACTCATAAAAATACCTTCATTACTGTCATGGCTACAACTTTTCCACTCCCATTTAATATCTTCACCATGCTGTTTTCGAAATATCATAAATGATAGACAATAGAGATAGGATTTTAGGCACGAAACGGCCATTTTGAAAATTCAAATGTTTTTTAACACAATGATTTTTAATATTTCAAGTACATAAATTATAAAGTATGACATTTTATTGCAACATCTGAACAATATGGCTGCATGACTTAATATTCTCGTGTGTTATAAATGTTCCTATTAATAGGCATGCTTCCGGACTGTCTAAGCAAATGATATCGCTTCCTTTATAAGTTGTCTTAATGAAGGTTTTGTTCAAATTTTCAAAACAATGAAAAGATCACGTTTTTGAAGTTCTCTGAGATGATGATCGGCAACACCATAATAGATTCTACAGCAACGAAATCGCAAAATAGGTTGAGAAACTTTCCGTTTCAAGCATCTTTCCAAATCTGGACCAGGAATAAGAATTTGATGCTAGTATTGAATGTTATCAGTGATTATATTTCATATCTAAAGGAGTGGATGCCAGACACTAACCATTGGGGGCGTAGAAAGGGTCACCTCACAGGGGCAAGAAACCACAAAATTTCCTGGTGACTCAAGTGGAAAAATTGCACTAATGAATTAAGTTTTCATCAAAAGTTATGGCTAATTGGGAAATGCCCTTACATTTTTGGAAATTTTCTTCAATTTTGGGGAGGGAAATTGTGGTCTATTTTCGGAAAATTTTGCCAAAATAAACAATAATTTTACCAATTTTCAATCTTATGTTAATAACATCCCAATTTCACCTCCCAACTGGAAAGAAATCATGCAACCGGGAAGGTGAAATCCTCTCAGGGGGTAGTTTTCCCCCTGTCCCCGGTTACTTACTCTGCTAACCACAGTTTCAGTTGTATATTCTTAAAGCTGAAAGAATCAATAGGCTCAAGTTCAATATTTTAAAAAACCGACTTGAAACAAGTAAACAAAGAAAAATGAATAAATATATATTTACACCTTCAAGCTGATATATATAATTTTTGTGTGAGTTTTATTTACAGAAATAATCCCTCGCAAATCTAAAAAACCCTGACTTTTCAGTTACGTGACCAATCTATTGGAATGCTTCGAGCATACAATTACTTACACCAATGTGGTGTAAGCCTCAATATTGTATTGTTTATCTCATACGTGAATTGAATACCTGTAGATGCCACATTATGCCAAATGGTTTTTCTTTCATCTTCATAGAATAAATCGAAATTTTGGCGCAAACACCTTTGCAGGAACTGATATTTGATAAATATGAACGTTACTAAAGCGGAAGGTTCCATTGTCCAGATATCTTGCTAGTTTCCATGAGCACAGAAAAAGATATGAAAAGATTAAATTGAGGAGAAGCCAGTGAAATGAACAAAGCAACATCCGCCCAAGCGGCCTTATGGTGAACTAAAGCAGTGCCTCCTTGATGATGGCTTTCTTTTCTGGCGTCAGCTGTCTCGGGAACTCGATGTCAAAGCGGATCACCAAGTCTCCTTTCAATTCAGGGTTCTGTGAGATGGGCATGCCCTCTCCTGGGACAACTTTCTCATATCCTGGACTACAAAGAAGAAGAAAAAGATCAATAATTATTCTTAGAATTAGCAGGATATAAAAAAAATCAAGAAAACCATCAAAATTTACTCATCAGTTTTTGATCAAGTACATCATTTGTATCTTGCATTTGGAGCAAAAACATTAACTTCTTGACAATCAATACAAAGGTGGGAAAAAAATTCAATGAACCAGGTTTTTTTCCCAGTGGGGAGGGGCCATTGTCCCTTGGCCTCCTGCTTCCAGCACCACCAATTGGCACCATTAAAAAATGACAGCACAATGGCATTTGGAATAATGAAATATGTTGATCTTTTTCAGACTGGGGGGGGGGAAGGATCCCAACCACCAGAACCCCCATCTAGATCTGCCCCTGAAGGGCTGAAATCCTGATTATGTGGATGTTGCTTTACAGTTGTGAAGAAGTAAAATCCCATCTTATATTTCATAAACATGTAAAGTCCTTCTCACCCCTCTGAGAACTTATTCACCAAAAAAATTATTATTGAGAGGACTAAATTCAAAAGGTTTAATGGAGGATAAGTTTAGTGGTCAAGCAAGTTTATCTTATATGAAAAGGACTTTAAGAGAACATATTATGTACATGGTCCTTTATGCCCCAACTGCCAATTTTTGTCTGTTTTCGGCAGTTTACACAAACATTGCAGGAACTTCTTCTGCCTAAGGTCACTTTAGGCTGGCTGCCAGAAAAACAAACAGTATCCTTGGTAGCATGTTGTCTACTCAAGTGTGTATGATGAACAACTCTTAGCTGAAAATCGTACCAGTGAAAAGGAATAGGGTGGAGATGTTTCTGCCATTTATGAAAGGTTATTAATGACATGTACACGTTATTAAACAAATTGGTGAAGAAACTACTTCAATATCTTATTCCGTTAAGGAGATATTTAAGTTTAAAGTTGTGTCTTATCTGTGTAGAAATGACTAGTGTCTACAATGGAAGGTTGGCACCCTCATCCTCACATTCTTAACAATTGTTAATGTATTTTGAAGAAAATTGTTAAAGATTTTTTACAATTTGAATTATTTTTCCTCGAACTTTCTTCAAAAAAATTAATGATGAATTACCCTTACTAGATTCTTATTTCTACCACTTTCCTGACATTCAATTGGTTGTTAAGCCACAAAATCACACAACAAAATATGTTAGAATACATCAACTTTCAGGAATCTGAGGTTGCAACATTACAACTAGGCTGATTTCAGTCGCTTCTACACAAATGATTCATACATTTTCAACTTAAATATCTCCTAAACAGAATCCAATTGTTTTTTTTCAATGCTTTCTTCATCATTTTGGTTAGTTTGAGTTCTTTCATATAAGACAGACTTGCTTGACCCCTGAACTAATCCTTTAACAGAATAAGATTTTTTAATGCTTTCTGCACCATTTTGTTTCTTTTGAATTCCTTTCATATAAGATAAACTTGCTTGACCCCTAAACTAATCCTTTAACAGAATAAGATTTTTGAATGCTTTTTTCACCATTTTGTTTCTTTTGAGTTCTTCTTTCATATAAGATGAACTTGCTTGACCCCTAAACTATTCCTTTAAGATACACCACAAATGGAAACCAGGAGCCATAGAATTGACTTGACTACACCCCAACTAATACACATGAACAGAACATAGCAAAAGCAAAATAAAATACATGCACAGAAATAAGAACACTAGAACTGTCATGCATTACATGCAAAAGCCGAAATTTTAATTGACATTACTATTATCGAGCAAAATTAAAACAAAAGGGTGTTTTTATGTCCAGGGACGCCTGCACACGAAAAAGACAAGGAAGGGCAAAACTCAAAAGAGGGCACTTTTTATTCAGCCACTGGAGTCCTAACATGGTGATAAACATTCGGGTATGCATGTGCATGAAAGTCCTAACATGGTGATAAGCAATCGGGTATGTATGTGCATGAAAGTCCTAACATGGTGATAAACATTCGGGTGTGCATGTGCATGAAAGTCCTAACATGGTGATAAACAATGGGGTATGCATGTGCATGAAAGTAAAGAGGCACAAAGGAAGATAAGATATTATGAAAGTCGGTGATAAGCAATCGGGTATGCATGTGCATGAGCGTTTCGTCGTCCCAAACAGATTATTTATAGCATAACAATTGTTTTGAGTATCACAACTGTTATTTTTTTTAGCAGGGGCAAAAATAACACTTAAACTAAAAGGAAAAAATAAAAAAGGGCACCTGTGATATGAAGGGCACTTCTCGCTCCTGTGAGGTGAAGGGCATGGGGAGCGATTCACCCCATTGTGCAGGTGTCCTGGGCTATATCTTATGCAAAACAAACACTTGCCTGCATATACACCAATGCTTACCTTACAATGTCATTGATTGGAATGGTCAGAAGTCTTCCGTCCAATGTTGGCAAATCCACACTGCAACCCGTCAAAGCTTTCCCTAGCAACACCTTAGCAACAAATACGAGGTTGTTGCCTTCCCTCGTGAATCTTGGGTGCGGTTTATCTTTAACGATAAATACAATGTCTGCGGGGACGGTGTTAGGACCTTGATCGCCCTCTTTTGGGAATGTGATCCTCGTCTTCTCTCGCCAACCTTTTTTGACAGTGATGGTTAGAATTTTATCTCTGATGCTAGAAGTGTGACCGTCTGTATTCATGACCTGTGAGGTTAAAATGCAAGCAGAAAATATTAATTGATCACGTTAAAGAAAATGAATTGTGTAATAAAATAAGCAATTAATCAAACCATATCCCATCCAAATCATTTTCATGAAGCAAAATCTTTCCTTAAGAGAAATGGTCTGTCAATCATTCACAGTTAATGCACATTATTACCTCAGGCATTAAGATACACAGCTATTTTCATCACCAGTTTGAAAACAAACTTCTCCCACTAAGATACCTAACACAGATAAGTGATTTCAATCACAAAAGTGCCTTGATTATTCAGCTCTGGCTTTGCGTAATCTTATACACATAAATAACCTTGGGCTACTTGGCTGTGGTGTGCATGGGATTGTCAGATAAACAATCATTGTTTTGAGTGGAAACACAATACATTGAACAGGAAGTCCGGTTGGTAATTGTCATTCCTGAGTTTTCAGGATTAATTTAGGTGTCAGGTGCAGGTAGGCCTAAAGAGAAACTTTTCGGCATATTGCTGTTAAGTAGTCCAGAAGAGCCCTTACTTTTAAGGATAGGCAATATCTTTTACTGATACGGACAGAATATTCCTGTCAATGACTTAGCCTCATACTACAGTACCTGTATGCTAAATAGAGTCAAAAATCTTCTCACAAAAAATAATGACAGAAATAATACTAAATGTAGTAAATACATCTTTATATACTTCCCTCTTACACAATTTAATGTACTATTCATCGCACAATTACATGGGAGATGTCTCCAGAGCATATATATACTACTCTTGTTTACCCAAGAAATCTTTAAAATAAACAATTTTTCCTCCCACTAATTCCTGTTTTCCATTTTTTGGAACCGTGTTTATTTTTTCAACTCTGGACTTGCTTGACCTCTGAACTTCCACATAATGTACTTACTCTTCTGGATATCTTCATTTTCTTTGTGCAACCGTGGAAGATTTCTTCTAGACTCAAAACCAATTCTCTTTCGATGCAGGGATCTTGTTTCTTCCTACCGCGTCCGTGAAGACCTCCAAATCCCATGCTCAGATCCCCATCACGTCCATCAAAGAACTCTAGCAAAGGAATTGGGAAAGAATGGCATGATTCCATATGTCAAACGCCATTTTTGTAGTGGCTTCAAACAGGGGTACTTCCATCAGATAGTGTAAGACAATGAATAAATTTGACATATTAAGCGGCCCTGCTCTAATAAGCACCCACCCAATATTTTGTTACTTATAACATTAACTTAATCATTTCCTAATTAATTTGAAGACATAAAATAAGTTCTCTTACATTCGTTGCTTATTTTGCATCTGACACTCACAATGTTTTTGTAGTAGTTCTTGTAGGGCTGGTATAGGACCAGTTTGCACAATGCAGTTCAAATACCACACTGTATATGGCCTGGAGTATGGGCGCTTATTACGAAGAAACTTTGCCGGGCCTAGAAAGTGGTACAATTCTATTTTCGTAAGTGCTCCAGCTGCATATTAAGTTGAATATGGTTATAATAATACATGGATTTTATATAGCCCCCTTTCTAAACAGGTATATTAAAAAGCGCTTTATAAATAAACGTAGCTGAAATTGCAGCATGATGCCACAATATTGGCATGCTGCCACCATATTTCCCAGCCTCATTGAGCATTTTTAAATATATTCTGAACCTTAAAAGATTCTTCATGACTTCTTCATTCTTCCCCCTCCCCCTCCCGTCCTTTTCATGTCTAGGCATAATGGGTGTAGGGTAAGTAATATACACAGAAAGTAAAAAGAATGTTGCAATAAAGGAAGGGAGGGAGAGTAGTAGACATGGGTGTTTTGTTTCTTAGGAAAAGGAAAATGTTTCAAATATTGTTATGGTAGACGATGAGTTAACACCCTGGATGATTTCCCTACTAAATTTAAGTAAAAGGAGTTAAAAAACATTAAATGTATAACAAGACGTATCCCTCGATGCATACTTAAAAGTATATATTGCCCCATAAATAGGGAGGCTTTGGAGCAGACTATTCTCACCCTAACAGGTTAGGATTATGGTTAGGCTTCAAAACCTCCTTGTATTGGGCAATATATAACTTTCCAAATTTGCAAAATAACACCTCTAATTTAGTAAATAATTTTTTTACAAGGAAATTTTCAATATTTTAGGGGATTTTTTAAACAATTTAAAGATTGCTATCTTTCCGTGTAGATCTGTAAGGGTTTAGTCCAATAAACTGCCTTCTTTTGAAAACAAAAAAACAAAACAAAAAAATGGTAAAAAATCATCTTGATATTCCGGTGGGTTTGCAACCAGTGAGTTCACAACTGGTTATCAAAGGCCATGGCCATCTTGATATAATGTCCAGCACTGGATGCTTTCAGGATGTTAAACCATGCATAGTTATGCTATGCTAATCATAGTCATCACATCATGTTGTGGCCGTGGCCAAGATGTTCTTCACAACTTGCTTCCATACAGTAGAACAGTAGACACTAATACCTACCACTGAAAGGATTATTTCCACCAAAAAAGTCACTGAAGACCTTGTATGCATCACCATGGAATGTGTAGCCCTGAATCCATGCCCCACTCTCTTCCTTACCAGCTGGTACCCCATTCTTAAGTCCTTCTTCTCCAAACTGATCGTACACAGCCTTTTTCTTAGCTGTGAAAAAAAAAAAAATAAGTTATGGAAAAGACAATGCAACAGTAGCAATGACTAAAATGTTAAAGGAAGGGAAAGTATTTCCAAATACAGTACACGCTGAATTTCTCTTGGTGTGCAATTCCCATAGGTGTATGGGACGGGGAAAACAGGGGGAAATTGCCCCCCCACAGTTGTTTCAAAAAAATTACAATTTTTCAAGCAGCAGCAGCATTTTTCGGACAATGGGTGGCTTGATAAAAAAAAATTAGGACAACTTCTCGAAAATTGAAGAAAACTTCCCAAAAATTGAAAAAAAATCCCCAAAAATGAAGGAAATTGTACAAAATTTAAGGCAAATTGCACAAAAATTTAAAACTAGATATTCCATCGTCTAAGGTTTAGTTCCACAGTCATAGCTGCTTGGGCTGACACGTTTGTTTGTTTGATGATGGCTTAATGGCACCACAACAGGGAGCATCAAATTGTGCCTGAGAGGTATTAAATAAAATAATTAAAATGGCTTAAAACAAAACTCCTTTTACTTACGATCACTTAAGACATCATATGCTTCAGCAACTTGTCTGAATTTGTCCGGTGCTATCGGCTCTTCATTCTTCTCCGGATGATACTTTAGTGACAACTTGCGGTACCTGTAAATAAACCGCTTCATCAATACTCAGTGATATAAAATATTGGACCTATGGCTGAAAGAAATAGAGCTAATGGATCCAGTGGTGCCAGCCCATTGGTCCGAAGGCCCAATACTTTGAAGACCCGATAGTCTGAAGGCTGAAGGTTCAATAGTCTGAAGGTTCAATAGTCTGAAGGTTCAGTAATCTGAAGGTTCAATAGTCTGAAGGTATACCCTAGCCCCAACCTTCAGACTATTGGGCCTTTGAACCAGTAAACCTTCGGACTAGTAAACCTTCAGACGTTCAGACTAGTGGGCTTTTTCTTTCCAACTATTACAATAAACCTATGGAATAGTGGGCCTTTATTATTGACTATTAAATCTTCAAACTAATGGGCCTTTGGACTAATGGGCCTTTGGACGAGTGGGTGGACACCGATCCAGCAGCCCATCTAGTCTCCTCCTTATTCCTGATCACATGATCGCATTACACCTGTTCTGACAGAACTTCATTGGTTTCCAGTCAAAGCACGTATTCAATTTAGAGTTGTAATACTTGTGTATAAATTCCCAAAAGACAATGCCCCTTTGTTTTTCTCTGCCATGATTTCTTGGGAGGAAGCTGTATCTCTTGGGGGATCAACTTATTTTACATGCCAGCTTAAACACCACTCGCAGGAGTGACAATGACTCCTTATCCAAGACAGTTTTAGTCCAAAAAAAAAAAACTTTGGTGCTTGTTCCTTCAATTATTTTGCTTCCTATGAGTGGAATTCACTGCCGGCTAAGATTCGCTCATCACATTCGCTATTTTTATTTAAGCCTAAGTTAAAAAACTTACTTATTTTGTCACTATCTGTTGTAATTATTAGCTTCTTTGTTGTTTTCTGTTTGCATTATTTTCTCTCATTTTACCTTTTGTACAGCGCTTTGGGATTGTATTTTAATAGAAATTGCTTTATAAATTTAAGTTGTTATTATTATTATCATTATATTATTTCTGTTATTATTGTTAAGATCCCTCTACCCTCCATCCTTGATCATGGACCTATCCCAATCTGGAGCCGTAGTGACAAAATTGGCTATATCAAAATTAGATATTTAGACTTCATTTAATTATATATGCATATATTATGAGGAACATCATTTGTCATATTATAGACAGGATGAGGGGATGCAAGGGCCCCCAATTCCCTACTCCAGTTTTTTCCATATTTATATCTTTTATATGGTGACTGTTTATATTTTAGTTTTATGTTCTAGTTCTACCCCCTTCCCCCTCCCTTCAGATTTGGAGGACCGGAGAGCACTGTTTTCTAGGGCAGAAGCTAACAGGCTTGGCTTATACGGTTCAACATTTTCAAGAGGAAAACAAATTGAGTTTTGACTTAATAAAATTCTTATTTTCTTGCAAAATTTTATACAAATTTTATTCAAATTGTGGTAAGATAATTGGCAACAAACTGTTGTGTGTAGTGATTTTTCCTTCTCGTGCTGTTTGCGCAACAAATCAGAGAAAACCGTTTACTGGCAAACATTCTCAAAAAAGCAATTGCCAGCACACTCCAATGATAGGCCTTTACGTACTACAGTAGCCGTATAGTAATTGTGTACGCTTTCCCAAAGTATCTACCTACTGTGGTGTAGCGGTTATCATACCTGTTTACAGACCACGAGGCCCCGGGTTCAATCCGGGGGTGGGTAGACACGCCAGTGCACCACAACTGGTTATCAAAGGCCGTGGACATTGACTTGGTTGTCGATGTTATGTCTGTCCGTACGTCGTACCTGTGTTCTCATCTGGGTCAGATTAAGCGTTTCGTGATAGCATTTGTACTATTATAACCAAATACGTTAGTAACGACCCGTCATTGTAATTGTGTGTTCAACTCTCTCTCTCTTTCCAAAGTAAGGGATGGGCAAAGTGATCAGAATGTCATTTCTTCTGTAACTTTTATAAGGCTTTTTTTTTTTAAAGTACAAAATGTTCATCATTTCATTTGTAAGTTAGTTTAAAAGATACTTTAAAGATTCAAGGACCTAATGAAATCAAAACGGTTACCAAAAATCAAGCTGCCCAGGATTTCTGTGCAACTTTTTTTTGAAAACACACGTTGAACTTGAAGCCCATTGACTGCTTAAGCGTGTAGAATTTTGATGTAGGCCTATGTAATTCATAGACCTACTCTATTTAGAGATTCAGACCGAAGGAGTTGGAGTATGAAGATTCTGCAATATCTTCCATTTCTCCCCTCAAGGAGCCTACACCTTGTGTATTGACATTTATTCCGTGATAGGACGATGTATATCCTATCACAGAATAAATCAGTGAATAAGGTGTAGGATCCTGGAGGGAAGAAATGGAATATTGAGGAGGTCGGACATCCGGGAATGTTGTGGTGTACGGCAACGTAACAATGCTTTTCTGACGATCTCGAACTTCAGTCAAAGGGGAAAACAAACAGTCAGTTATCATTGCAGTCAACAAGAGGAAAACCTATTTTTGTCATTTTTTAACAAATACTGTACAGAACGTATTTTTCTTTACAACTGTTGTGTATTGGATAATAGTTTCCTACATATATGAGTACCGTTGATTTTCGCTGACTGGCTAAGGCGACACAAGTATTCATAAAAAAAAAACCATTGATTGTAATGATAAAGTTTCCCCTTTAACTTGGCAAAACTGTACTGAGCTCGTACACGGTTACGTGGAACCGACCTCCTCAATAGACCTATTGCCGAAGATTCGTACTGTAGCCTAGGCCTAACGTTAAGATAGCTACGGTACTCTCAAAAAGCCTATGTATAATACTTACGCTTTCTTTATATCAAAATCAATAGCTGATCTTGTTAAACCAAGGATACCGTAATAATCTATACCCATTTTTGTTTCTTTTAATGGCAAATGAGCAAGATTTTTAGCGACATTCAGGGTCTCTGCGACAATTTCACGAATCCACACCACTGCCAGCCGTAGGATTGTTTACATCCGTTGTCATGCGGAAGTGGGGCGCTCTTCAATTTTAACAAAAACTTTAAAATACCTGATCTTTAGTATGACTTGGTTTTAGAAATATCTTTTTATTTTATTTTTTAAAGAATTAAGTGAATACTTTATCAATTTAAGGGAGATTTGTTCACTTTAGTACAATTTTCGGAAAATTTACGGAAATTTTGTTGCTTTTTAAGCAATTTCCAAATTTAATTTGTAGTTTGACCGAAATTTCACTGACATAATTTTTCCTTCAATTTGACTAGATTTTCCGAAATTTTCTTCGTTTTTCAGATTTTGGGGAAATTTCGTTTATTTTTGGGCACTTTCTTTTCATTTTCGGTGAACTCTTTATCAATGTTAGAAAAATTTCTTTTTTTGGAAATTTCATTCATTTTGAGGACATTTGACGAACTTTTGCTTAAAATTTAGATAATCCATTTTTTGTTAATAATTTCCCAACTAAAGCCCCCGCGGTCCCTGTACTAATTGATTTTTACATTGTTTGGGTCATTCAATATCCTGATTCTTGAATGATGATCAGTACAATTGACTAAAACATTATTAAAAAATAAATTTTCGTACAAATAAAAAAAAAAGTAAGTAATAGTTTCTGATCAAAACGGGAAAAAAAGTAGAAGAAGTAATTTTGGACCGATATTATTCCCGATAATATTTCCCGGTGTGTGTGTGGGGAGGGGAGGGGGAGGGGGGGAGGTATACTTTCCACACAGCTGTCGTACATGTTTTCAAAATACTTAACTCGAAAAGCGCCCCTCAAGTCTTGCTCAAGCCCCCTCAAAAATCTTGGTCAACCAATATCTAATGAGTTACTTTTAAATTATATAATAAGTTATTATTACATATTCGAACTCCATGGTGTAGTGGTTAGTGCTTTGTCTTCTCACCCGCACGCCCCGGGTGGGTCTGCAACCAGTCAGTTCACAACTGGTTATCAAAGGCCGTGACCGTCTTTATATAATATCCAGCACTGGATGCTATGCTATTTGTCCCATCAAAGTTTGGCACCTAGTTATCAATTGACATTAACAATGCAAGAGAAATAGAGTTTACTTTTAAAGTGAAATTATTAATGAATTGCGCCATCTGTTGGTATAAAACATCGCCTTAGCAACGAAAATGGCCGCCCCCATCAAGTTGTAACTAACTTGGTCGGTGTTCTTCAAATTTGATAAAAAGAAGTTTGATATCTCATCGTTTCTGAAGAAGAAAAAAATGCATAGTGTGAAGAAATAATTATACGATGGATGGGGATATCGTAGGAGTTCGGATAATTCCTCCGGTGATAGAATTTTTGGATGCCGAAGCAGAAACGATACATGTCCAAACAGTCACCGTGCAAAATATCAGCCACTGCAGTAGGCAGATCAAATTTCATGGCCCAAATTCTGAGGTAGGCCTACCGTTAGGCTAGATATGAAATCTGCGGCCTCGCTGTACACGCCACCACTGGCACCAGCAGTAGGATAGGCCTAGGCCTAAGTTAGGCCCTAACACTTTGTAATAGCTACCGTTAAGTGTAGACCTGATGTTTGTTTGTTAGGACAAAGCCAGGCGCTGTGAAGACAGGGTAGGCTGGGGGATTTATCCCTTTCCTCCCCCGCACCTGTTTGCTGTAGCCTAGCTAGGGCTAACAAGTAACATTACAAAATCAAGATAAAAATAGGCCGAGAGGCCTGTTTGGTCAGATAACATCTGACTGTAGTATACGCTATATCCACTACTTATGTAGTGTTTTTAAAAAAGGTGATAAACAAAACCCAGCTAATTATAGACTTATTTCCCTCACCTGCGTTTGTAGTAAAATCCTTGAGCATATAATCCACTCACATGTGATGAAATTCCTTGATAAGCATAATATCTTAACTGATTTACAACATGGCTTCCGTGCAAAAAGATCGACTGAAACACAATTCCTCTTAACAATAAATGATATCTCTAAACAAATTGACCAAAACAGTAACGTCTCTATAGCTATTCTTGACTTCTCAAAAGTCTTTGATAAAGTCCCCACCAGCGCCTGTTATCCAAACTTTCCGCCTATGGCATTGATGGAAATCTTCTGGCCTGGTTTGCATCATTCCTCAACAACGCATCCAGCGTGTTGTTTATGATGGTGAAATCTCTAATTCTTAACAGGTTTTATCCGGTGTACCACAAGGTACTGTCTTGGGTCCATTACTTTTTCTCTTATATGTAAATGACATCCCTGATAATATAAACAGCACAGTTAGACTGTTTGCTGATGACTGCCTTGTGTACAGAACAATTGATAACCCCTCTGACCAACAAATCCTCCAAGATGATCTTAACAAACTTGAACAATGGCAAATCAAATGGCAAATGAATTTCAACCCCTCCAAATGCTACATCTTGTCAATTTCCTCTAAGAAATGCTTTAAATCACCTGTTTATACCTTATGCAACCAGCCACTAAAACATGTCAACTCCCACCCATACCTAGGTTTTGAAATTGATAATAAACTTAGATGGGATAAACATATACATAACATAACCAAGAAAGCTAACTCTATACTTGGCCTTTTAAAATGTAACCTCTCAAACTGTCCCACCGAAGTTAAATCCACTGCTTATAAAGCTCTAGTCAGGCCAGTACTTGAGTACGCATCTGCAGTCTGGGACCCCCATCACCAGTGCGATGTGGATAAACTTGAATCTATTCAAAGGAGAGCAGCCAGGTTCTGTATGGCAGACTACTCTTATAAATCTAGTGTAAAAAACATGCTTTATAAATTAGATTGGCCCCTGCTTAAAACAAGACGATACAAGACCCGGCTACATATGCTATATAAAATCAATAACAATCTTGTCGCCATCAATAAAGATGAACTTATCCCCACCGTTAGAACTAATACAAGAAATAATCATGACCTTAATTTCCAGGTTCCCTATGCTAAAAAGAATGTATATAAACACTCTTTCTTCCCTCACACACTAAAGGATTGGAATGCTTCACCGTCAGACATTGTTCATGCACTAAGTCTCAACTGTTTCAAAGCTAAACTTACTAACACCTGTACTGCTAACTAGTTTTTTTTATATTATTTTTTAGTCATACTTTTTACGCTTGGTTGGCGTTCATGTCCTCTTGGAGGATTTTTGCCGACTTAACCGATTCAGATTCAGAAACTTGGCTGCTATACACAGTCAGAAAATGCTGTATACCTTATAATGTTGAAACTGCTGCATTGGCTTATCATAGAAGCATAGATGAATTTCGACTAGGACCTATGTGCTAGAAAAACTAATGTTAGGCCTTTCCGTGACGATCGCAGGTCAACTTATGATAACACTTTTACGTAATACAAATAAATAGGTAGCCTACATATGCAATGATACTATAATGAGACGTTCACTTATGTTTTGTGCATGAGATTAATAAAGAAAAATGAAAAGTTGTTTTGTATTATAACCCTCATTACTGACTTAGTTTCAAACAGCGCTTGGATGGCTGTATCTAATTATTTGAAACGCCGAACAATAAAGCGACAGTGAAGTCAACGTGCATATAGCATTAAATCGAAGACTGCGCGCATTTACTGAGGAGCATTTTCAAAATAGCAGTACCAGCGCTCTTGGGTGATATGCGCACTAATTGTGTACGCATTTCCTATAAAGTGAGGGATTTGCGAAGTAATCGGAATGTCATTCTTCCGTAATTTAAATCTTTTTGATGTACAAAATGTTCATCATTTCATTTGTAAAAGTTTTTAAAAGTTTCAAGATGCTAATGAAATCAAAATCATAGCTCATAAGTACTTTTGTGAGTTTTGAGAAGGGTTTTCATTTCATGAATTTGTTATTTGTTGTCTGAGTGGTTTTCAACTTTACAAGTGTAATGTGCATTGTCTCACTCAGTATGCAAGTATTGCCTTGCATGTAGTTCCCTACTGAGTGAGGTGACATCTCACTAAGGCCTCTTAGGCTACTGGCCTAAAAGCTTTATTTCACCTTCCTGATGCTACTGGTTGGAAGTTAAATTGGAAAATTAATAACACAAAATTGAAGGCAAATTTGGTCAAATTATTTGAAAATTTGTCAACAAGTTTCCTGAAAAACTTAAATTTCAAGGAAATTTTCCAAAAATTGTCCAAAATGAACAAAATTTCCCAAAAATTGATAAACAGTTTACCGAAATTTAAAGCAAAGTGCCCGAAAATAAACAAAATTTCCTAAAATCAAAGGAAATTTCTGCAAATTTGGGCAAATTGAAGGAAAATTGGTCAAGTTTTTTTTTAAAATGTGAAATTGCGGTCAAATTACAAATTAAATTTGGAAAATTGAAGACAATAGCCCATAAATGAATAAAATTTCCCCAAATTGGTAGAAAATTACACAACAACGAATGAAATTTCCCTTAAATTGACAAAAAATTCACCAAAATTTTAAGGAGAGTGCCTTAAAATGAACAAAATTTCTTGAAGTGAAGGAAATTTGTTTCGGCAAAGCCGCGAATAGGCCTTCCTGAAGTTTGTACACCAATGATCAATACTGTATGCAACTTTCAGCAGCTATACCAGTAAAGCATAAAAAGGCTTGAATGAAAATACATGATGAAAGATTTTGAAACTATATTAATATTAGAAATTGAAAAAGTGTGCTGGCCGGCGATATATAATAATGGCTTTTTCAGTTCAATATCCAAGATAACTATATTGGTAGGCCCTTCACTATGTATAGACAATGTAGAAAATATTTTGAGTAGGTTTACTGTCATTGATTGGTCTAATGCAGTGATTCTGAATAAGAATCACTGCAGGCCAAATCTGGCCCGGCAGACAATCCAATCTGGCCCGCCAGACAATCCAATCTGGCCCGCCAGACAATCCAATCTGGCCCGCCAGACAATCCAATCTGGCCCGCCAGACAATCCAATCTGGCCAGCCAGACAATCCAATCTGGCCCGCCAGACAATCCAATCTGGCCCGCCAGACAATCCAATCTGGCCCGCCAGTCAATCCAATCTGCCCGCCAGACAATCCAATCTGGCCCGCCAGACAATCCAATCTGGCCCGCCAGACAATCCAATCTGGCCCGCCAGACAATCCAATCTGGCCCGCCAGACAATCCAATCTTGCTCGCCAGACAATCCAATCTGGCCCGCCAGACAATCCAATCTGGCCCGCCAGACAATCCAATCTGGCCCGCCAGACAATCCAATCTGGCCCGCCAGACAATCCAATCTGGCCCGCCAGACAATCCAATCTGGCCCGCCAGACAATCCAATCTGGCCCGCCAGACAATCCAATCTGGCCCGCCAGACATTCCAATGTGGCCCGCCAGACATTCCAATGTTACCCGCCAGACAATCCAATCTGGCCCGCCAGACAATCCAATCTGGCCCGCCAGTAAATCCAATCTGGCCCGCCAGACAATCCAATCTGGCCCGCCAGACATTCCAATGTGGCCCGCCAGACATTCCAATGTGGCCCGCCAGACAATCCAATCTGGCCCGCCAGACAATCCAATCTGGCCCGCCAGACATTCCAATGTGGCCCGCCAGACATTCCAATGTGGCCCGCCAGACAATCCAATCTGGCCCGCCAGACAATCCAATCTGGCCCGCCAGACAATCCAATCTGGCCCGCCAGACAATCCAATCTGGCCCGCCAGACAATCCAATCTGGCCCGCCAGACAATCCAATCTGGCCCGCCAGACAATCCAACCTGGCCCGCCAGACAATCCAACCTGGCCCGCCAGACAATCCAACCTGGCCCGCCAGACAATCCAACCTGGCCCGCCAGTAAATCCAATCTGGCCCGCCAGACAATCCAATCTGGCCCGCCAGATAGTCCAATCTGGCCTGCGAACAATAGTTGTAGTGGAAAAAATATATCGTACGTCCAGATTGATCCGAATGAGAAAATCAGTAAAAATCGCATAATCTTCATTTATTTTGGGTTTTTGCAAGGCAGATTAGCGCACTAGAACATCACGGCTTATCAAATAAAATGTTATCTTTAGTTCCGCTATAAAATGGCGGGTCAAAGGAAGGTGGATAAAAGAACCGCCGACATCTGGTGTACATCCTTTGTGTGCGTGCTCTCATCTTGTTTGTATTCAGGGATTGTTTTGACGGGTTTTGTTTATCATGTGATGCTGGTTTTGCCACGTGATTGGCCCGCATTCTGAGCCTGTTGTCAAAAGGTGGCCCCTAGAAAAAATTAATTAAGAAACCGTGGTCTATTGTGTGCATGTAGGAGTTGTTACGAAAACTGGAAGGCCTACCTGAACGAAAAACTGTTACCTGGACGAAATACCATGCACATGCCGCATGACCTACCATACAGCTCCCCCCTTAAAGTTTCTTTCCAACTTAAATCTAATCCAAGATTAATAAACTTGCATGTTTTCATCATTTATTGAATCTTTGCATTTTTCTTTCTCTTTTACCAACTCAGAAATTTAAATTACTGGTTGAAAATCCTGACAGACCAGTCGCACCAGGCCTAGAGGTTAAAGCAACCATTGAATTCTGCACAGCTGAAGCAGAAGACTGTCAAGACCGACTGATCCTGTTGGTGGATGAGGATGTTATCGAGGTCCCACTATGTGTGTAAGTATTGTATCGCTTTACTCCCTGACCAAATATGAGGGCATATTTAAAGGATTAGTTCAGAGGTCAATCAAGTCCATTTTACATGAAATAGGACTTCAAAAGAGACAAAATGGTGTGATGGAGATATTCAAGTTTCAAGCTGTCTTTTCTGTATAGAAATGACTGGTGTAGTAAGTCTACTTTGGAAGGTTGGTTGACCTGTACATTCATAACAATTGTTCATGTATTTTAAAGAAAACTCGTCAACATTTTTATTATTTGAATTATTTTCCTCAAACTTTTTTCAGGTGGTATATTAAAATTACCCTTAATACTAGATTAATTTGTATTACTTTCCTTACATATCCAATGGTTTTTAAGCCACAAACTTGAAAATATGATAGAATATATAACGATTGAGGAATCTGAGGCTGAGATGTCACAACTAGTCTGATTTCAGTCGTTTCTACACAAATGATGCCAAACTTTAAACTTTAATACCTCCTTAACGGAATAAGAGTTTTGAATGCTGTCTTCACCATTTTGTTTCTGTTGATGTCCTCTTTCATATAAGATGGGCCTCCGGACTAATTCTGTAAATACTGGCAGAAAAGAAACTGCCTGCCAGTTGAAAAGCAGTAAATTATACTTTCACTTTCTCACTGGATATGTTGAAATGACCCACTAAGAACTGAGGTCACGTCTTTGATCTCTCCCACAGGTACGGTCCGCAGCCTTTGCTGGAACTGAATGGACCGGTCAACTTTGGAAGTGTGCTTAAATTGTAAAGTGCTTGCCAAGGAAATTTCCATAGCTAATCATGGCAGCCTTCCTGGGAATTTCCTCATTCAATACAATGGGGATAAACCAATCAACATATTTCCTAATCATGGAACACTTCAGCCAAGCACTGCCCAGACAGTAAAGGTAAGGTTTGTTACTGAAAGCATGGCCTTGGAATTCATTATAAAATTTCCTGAATGAATGAAGATGTCGAAAATCTTCTCACGCAAAATTGCGACAGAAATAATATTAATGTAGTGGATACATCTTTATATACTTCCCTCTTTTGCAAAATACTTTTCATTGCACAATTACGTGGGGATGTTTTTAGAGCACATATTTATTTACCACATATACTGTTTTGTTTATTCAAGAAATCTGTAAATAAAAAAAATCTTTTTGCAAATTCCCAATTTTACTGCAGTAATAAACGCCGAAACCGTCAATATTTATAGCTCAGTGAGAGCAACTTTATAACGGCTGTGGGTCAAAGTTTTTGAAACTGCACTTTATTTGAAAGAAGAAGAAGTTGCATCAATTTGCAGGGCCCTTCTCCAGTTCATAACGGACGTGTCAAACTGTGGAATGGCCCTCGACTTACAATAAGGTTGTAAAGCACAGCTTTTGCATCTTAATTAGCTGATGTTATATATTATCCTTCAATGTTCAACTCTTTGTTTTTTGTTATCAATGTTATTTCTATAGTGCCCAAAACCAATAAACTGCACTAGGGTGCTTAACAGGCACAAGAAACATCTTGATGTTGATAAAACAAAATGTTGATGAACTTTGCATTTCTGATGTGTACAGGCAGTTGATTCAACTTTCAAGGAGCATAACAGGAAAAGATCCTGTCAGCGAAAGACATATGACGGGTGCGTGGCTTAAAAAATAGTGGTGCAGATGAAGTGATCTGAATGGTTTGATGTTACCAATAATGTCAAATACATAATGTTTGTTTTCATGTCTCTTGCAGATTGAATTTGTCAGTAAATTTGCAGGAACTCTGGAGGAAGAAGCTGAGTAAGTGTCATTTCGTCTTCTAATGTTCTCTTGACAGGTTTGACTCTGACTGTCGCGGTGCCGTTGAACCTCAACAAACCAAACTCAATGTTTTTGTGTAAATTATAGAGCTGTGAACATTTAGGGAATTTAGTAAAAGTGTACACGCCAAAAAAAGCGAGCATGTATAATTTGCACGTGTTTAGTACTGTAATTTTTGGAAGTACGCCAAAATTGCTCCAATTTATGATGCTAAGTAAAAAAATTCATGAACCAGTTTGGCAAAAGTATTAACTCCATTGCCCAAATAGACGCTGGAATTTTGCTTTCTAAATCGTGAAAAGTTTATTTCTTTGGTATAAAATCATCATTTTTAAGGAAAATGTACATGGAAATTCAGTTTAGACAGAACAGAAAACTTCCCTTTAATGTCATTTCATCTCAACATCACGTAACGTGTTTGCCGTACTAGCTAGGGCTTTCAGTGTTTCACTGTGAAAATCTTGCAGACTATGATACCTCGCGGTGAAACATTTCAAAACTACGCCACCACCCCGGAGGTATTGCTCATATCAGTCCTCTGGAAAAAAATTCGTAATTTACTAAATTAAGAAATGCATTTGCCAGTCATCACATTCTAAGTTCTGTGCATTATCAAAATCAAACTGAGACAAAGCCTTGATTTTTCCTCATTCAATATGATAGAAATAATATATATATCTATCTATCTATCTATCTATCTATCTATCTATCTATATATCTATCTCTCTCTCAATCTCTCTCTCTCTCTCTATCTATCTATCTCTATCTATCTATCTATATTTATATCTACTATAGATATAGAGATATAGATAGAGAGATAGATAGATAGATAGATTGATAGATAGATAGAGAGAGAGATTGAGAGAGAGAGAGAGAGAGAGAGAGAGAGAGAGAGATAGATAGATAGATAGATAGATAGATAGATAGATATACAACTTGTATTGTTGTTTACTAAAGAATTCTTTACAAATAAATTTGTTCTATGAATTTTTTATCTTCCTGTGGATTCCTAATTTTCCCATGGTTATAACCGCCGGAATCGTATAATTTGTTCAGCTTTTTGGTCATGATTTCCTTATCTAAGGTTTCGGAGTTACAGTACTTTCTGTCATTTTCGTAACGTGTTTGCCGTACTAGCTAGGGCTTTTAGTGTTGCACTGTGAAAATCTTGCAGACTATGATACCTCGCTGTGAAACATTTCAAAACTACGCCACCACCCTGGAAGTATTGCTCATATTAGTCCTCTGAAAAAAAGATCTTCATTTACTAAATTAAGAAATGCATTTGCCAGTCATCACATTCTAAGTTCAGTGCATTATCAAAATCAAACTGAGACTAAGCCTTGATTTTTCCTCATTCAATATGATAGAAATAATATATATATCTCTATCTATCTATCTATCTATCTATCTATCTATCTATCTATCTATCTATCTATATATCTATCTATCTATCTATATATCTATCTCTCTCTCTCTCTCTCTATCTCTCTCTCTCTATCTATCTATCCTATCTATCTATCTATATTTATATCTACTATAGATATAGAGATATAGATAGAGAGATAGATAGATTGATAGAGAGAGAGATTGAGAGAGAGAGAGATAGATAGATAGATAGATAGATAGATAGATAGATAGATATACAACTTGTATTGTTGTTTACTAAAGAATTCTTTACAAATAAATTTTTTCTATGAATTTTTTATCTTCCTGTGGATTCCTAATTTTCCCATGGTTATAACCGCCGGAATCGTATAATTTTTTAGCTTTTTGGACATGATTTCCTTATCTAAGATTTCGGAGTTACAGTACTTTCTGTCATTTTCTGTTTGGTGTATAATCTTTTGGGAGATGGAAGAGATTAGTTAGACCAGTGATTGCAATGATTTCTCACAGAGAATTAACTTGAGAGGTTTACCGTATTCGACGTAATAAGCGTAAATAGAACTGTGGCACTTCTTACTGCCAAAGTTTATTCTAATAAGCGCCTATGCTTGGCAGTCGCACTAGCACCATAAGGGGACTGGTTCTAGCCCTATAATAATAAATAACTGAGAAATATGTCACAAAATTGATTTTGTATTGATTTGAGATATGTTAACCAGTCAAAAAAATGTTAGGTGCCTGGTGCTTATTAGAGCATGGGCACTAATATTACGTCAAATACGGTATATACTTAAATAGAATGGTCACCATTCTTGTTTTACAGTGTCCAGCTTGATGGTCAGGAACCGTCCACCCTCCAGATAAGTGCAAAAGTCATAGACTGCTCATTGGTCCTCATATCTCCTCAAACAGGAGAGCCCATAGAATGTATTGAATTTGGGTCAACGTACTATGGAACGGACAAGACCCTGCCAGCCATCCTCTACAACAATAGCCCAGACACAGTCAAGTTTGTTAGTGTGTTGCATGAAGAGGCAGAGGGCATGGAAGCAGTGAGTTTATCCTTCTTTTCGAAATTCCTAATGAATTTATTACACAATATAACAAAAAATGTTTGTATCAAAGTATTATCTATTCTGCTGAGGCAACAGCTATCCTCCTAGCTTTAAACTTTGCAGAACTCTCCTTCCGCTCTCACTTTGTGATCTTCTCTGACTCCAAATCAGTCCTCACAGGCATCCTCAACATGCTGGTCTAATTCCCTCAACTTACAAATTTTAAACAAAATGCACTCTCTCCTCCTCTGTTAAGAAAATCATCTTCTTCTGGATCCCCAGCCACGTCAGTATCTCTGGGAATAAAAGGGCCGACAGAGCTGCCAATAATGCTCTGTTGAACCAAATTTTCTTTATCGATAAACCTCACTTGGACTTTCGCCAAAATACCTCCAACTATCCTGGAGGATTTGCCAAGACTCCTAGAATCTTGAGACTAATAATAAACTTCACAATATCAATCCCAAAGTAGGCATCAACCCCATATTAAGTCACAATTGCAGAGAGGATGTGGTCATCACCTGCACATGCCTAGACCACACCTATCTCACCCACTCCTACCTGCTTTCTGGCTCTCCCAAACCTATCTGCCCCACTTGCAATACTGATCTCTTGATCAATCATATCCTCTTAACCTGTCCAATTTATACCAACCCCAGATCTTTCCTATCCCCTGCCACCACTATTTCCGACTTCTTCAAGAACAATCCCCCCTCACTATTATCACCTTCCTCCGCAACAGCAACCTTTTCACTTAATCTAATCTCCCCACACTTCCATCCTTTCCTATCTCACATCACCCACCCCACCCCCTCCTTTTTTTTTTTTTTTTTTTTACCACCTTCTACTACAACTTATTTCCTTTAAAATTTTCACTTCTCTCAATTCGTTCCTCCTTTTCCCATCATCATTTTCCTAACCTTTGCACCTTAAATATTCAACACCCTCTTGGCACGTTTGACTATGACTGTCGTGGTGCTGTTAACCATCAACAAACCAAACGTATTTAAAGTACAATATTTTTTTCACAAAGTTCACCCTTAAAACTTTGAGCTTTTGATACAACAGAACACACAAATGATTAAAGAATTAGTTCAGTGGTCAAGCAAGTTATATGAAAGAGGACATGGTGAAGAAAGCATTCAAAAATCTTATTCCGTTAAGGAGATATTCAAGTTTAAAGCTATGTCTTATCTGTGTAGAATTTACTGGTGTAGTAAGTCTACTATGGAAGGTTGGCATCTTCATCCTCACATTCTTAACAATGGTTAAAGTATTAAAAAAATAGAATAAACTTTGTACCATTTTGATTATTTGCCCTCAAACTTTCTTCAGGTGATAAATTATAAATAACCTTACTAGATTCTGTTTTACTACTTTCCGGACATATTTAATAGATTTTCCTTGTTGTATACATGTCCTTTAATCCCCAACCGCCATTTTTGGCCATTTTTGGCAGTTCAGTAAAACAACAATTGATCACCATTGACCTTTAATGTCACTCATGCACGGTAAATATAAATATTAAGTGCATATAAATTGTTTACAGAACCAATTAATCTCTGAACAATAAGTGTAGCTGGTAAAACGTGTTCTCATAGCATGAAGGAAAGTGGGTATATCTGCATGATTTTAAGCATATGTACATGATATGTAAGCCACAAAATCCCAGGACAAAATATGATAGAAGACATAAAGACTTTGAGGAGTCTGAATCTGTGACGTCACAACTAGTCTGATTTCAGTCGTTTCTACACAAATGATACTAAGCTTTAAAGTTGAAGATCTCTATAACTGAGTAAGATTTAAGAATGGTTTCTGAACCATTTTGTTTTTTTGAATTCCTATTTCATATAAGATCGACTTGCTTGACACCTGAATGAATCCATTACCTTTCTGTGGATTCATTGACATTCCTTTTGGCATAAAACCTCAAATTTAAGATCAGCTCTGTTTGTGGTATAACTGTTGGCTGGAAGAATCTTAATTATTTTGGCTCATTATTTTTGGTCCACAATATTCTTTTCGACTCAATTAGATCCTCAATTCCACAATTAATATTTCCAGGTTTCCAAATAGGCCACGCCCACCATAGCAATGCAGTAACTATGTGGGGCAAACAAACCTACCTCAAATCCGCAATCGTGCATTACCAACGCGTTGACATTTAGATGTTTGCGAGGCCTGCCGCAAGCTTTGATTCATTTATGGCACATCTCCGGAGTTTTTAGCAAATAGGATAAGCAAATTTTAGTTTGCTAACTGTTCTGGGTAACAGCAATCAGATTTACAAAGCCCACAGTGGGCCCGTAAGCGCAATTTTTGTTCACCATTTTGCCGTCACTCAGTCTGTGTGCAGAAATTTGTTTTGTACAGTAAGTTGCATTGATTACATGAGCGCGCACCGTTAGCTAGCTGTACTGTACCAGTACCACGTAGGATGTTTGCCTCCACTTAGTTACGCATATTTTGTTACCAGGCAAATTCGTGCGGTAATTGGTTAAAACAAGCTGTCAATCATTAAACCCAGAAAGGTTAATTCCCTGTTGTCCCTCCTTGTGTGTTTTGACCCTCAGCAATTTCTTTAGTCATAATCAGTCATTAATTTCTTTTGACCGTATTTTTTGGTCCTTCCATCATCATTGCCGCACCTGTGATATTTAACCCTCTCCTTTGTTTTTCTTTACAGGGATCTGACCTTACTAAATCCACCCTAGAGACACTAGCATCTCAAGACATGACCACCAAGGCTAAAAATGCTCCAATGCTCTTACATCCCTAGTCAAAGCACTGCCTCCTGAGGGTGTCCTGCCACCATATGAAAAGATGCCAGTATTTTTCAGATTCAGCCCGAGGTACAGCAACTCTAAGCAGGGCTGGAAGGGCACATCGACCCCACCCCCCAGACAGGACTTTGTGCTGTTCATGAATATTGCTGTCGTTGGAAGTCACAGTGGCTTTGGACAAGAGGAAGAGAAAGAACCAAGAGAGAATGATTTAAAAGGTGAAGCCTTGCTGTAATTTATCCACTCCAATATTTTTGTACTGAGAGGCAGGTAGAGGCAACATTTGCTAAATAGATTTCAAATCTACTAAAAAACATGAAGAAAGCACGTATTTCATCAAAATTGGTGGGAAAATGGTCATTTTACAGCTTTTAGACCATTTTTTGGCAAATATGGGCACATACACAATTTTTTGCATTACTTTTGTTGATCAACGGGACATGCATTTTAAATCAATTTAACTAAATTTACCTCTACCTGTTCATATACCTTCATTTCATTTTATGTTTAGAGCTGTCAAAATTGCATTACTAGAATGTTTTTTTTCCAAAATGTTTAAATTATGACTAGTTTCCTGTTGTCTAGAATTATTGCAATCTTGCAAGTTTCTTGGCTTGTACTTCCTAAAGTAAACCCTTGCAGTGGTGCAAGCAAGGGGAGGGGGGGGAAGGGGGGGAGAGGGCATGTTCTCCCATGCTAAAAATGTTAAAAATTCTAAATGGTATTAGAGTATATTTGACATGATTGTTAAGCGATTTCCTACCACCAATGCCACAACAAATGTAGAAGGGCTACCAGGAGCTCTGGCCCCTGCCAGGGGCCCTTAAGCAGGCACAGTCCCATCATAAGCGATACGCACTTCTACGTACAATTTGATTTATGCCCCCCTAAAAAAAAAAAAATTGTTCGCTACTGAGCCCTGGTGTCCCATTTTGTAGTTTAAAAAGAAAAAAATTATCAAAGCTATTAAATGACAACTAAAAGAAATTAGGAGACTCTCTCCAAGTATTTGGTATGGATTTTTGCTACACTGCCAACAGATTTAACATAGTGTGAAATAAAAGAAAAAATGTATAAATTAATGTATTGCAGTAACTTAGAAAAATATGTGTATTTCTTTCTCAGCTTTCAGCTTTGAAGTTGCGTTAACCGGAACAGCCCTTCCAGTTTTAGTTGACCTTTCACCTCAGGCCAGTTTTGACTTCAACGGATGTCCGGTAAACGAGCATGTGGATGTCTTGTCCACTCTGCGCAACGATTCCACCGTTCTTCCACTATCCTTTGTCTTCAAACCAATTGCTCAATTTTGCGTGCATCCCGCCTCTGGCAAATTGAAACCAGGAGAGACGAAGGACATCATTGTTTCGTTTAAACCCAATCAGTATGGGAATTTCCGCACCTTACAGCTGATGGAAGTTTTGGGAGCTGTTGCGGACATTGATAAGGGTGGACCACCCCTTGCCACCCACCTGGAGGCCATTCACACCTTGCACATCCTCCTCACAGGATCAGGGGTGTCTGTCTTTAAGAAAAAGGAACCTAAATTCAATCCAGGTATTTTGCAATGTTAAGAACTAAGTTTTAAAAAGTATTTACAATTCCTGACAAAAGTAAATGAAACAAACCACGCTGACTTGACATATTTGTAGCTGCCATCAAAACAGACCTACAACTCAATTGCTAAGGCCTTCCAGAAAAATCCTCTGAATAAAATTATCTCCTTCCTTCATCATGCTTCCCTCTACAACCATATTTAATTCTCCTCTTCCACCCCCTCTTTACTTTGTTTTTGTTTCAACCATGCACCTCCCCTCTCGATCACAGCTTTCTGATGTTTTGTTCTTGAATTTCTCTCATTCTCCCCCTGTTTCCTTTCCTTCCCACCTCTAGAATAGTCTAACCTCTCAGGCACAATTTGATCCCCGTTG
This sequence comes from Chiridota heheva, assembly GCA_020152595.1. NCBI lineage: Eukaryota > Metazoa > Echinodermata > Holothuroidea > Apodida > Chiridotidae > Chiridota > Chiridota heheva. The sequence continues at coordinate 7,286 of JAIGNY010001295.1, read as the reverse complement.
TCATGGTGCCGTTAAGCCCCCATCAAACAAACAAACAATATTACCTCAGGTATACACAACTATTTTTTATCTCCAGTTTGAAAACAAATTTCTCCCACTAAGATGAGGGATTTTAATCACAAAAGTGCCCTGATTATTCAGCTCTGGCTTCGTGTAATCTTATACATACAAATAGCCTTGGGCTACTTGGCTGAGGTTTGCATGCGAATGGCAGATAAACAATCATTGTTTGGAGTGAAACACAATACACTGAACAGGAAGTCGGGTTGGTAATTGTCATACCCTAGTTTTCAGGATTAACTCAGGTGTCGGGTGCAGGTCGGCTTAAAGAGAAACTTTTCGACTTGTCCCATAAATTCTAAGAGCTAATGAAAGGAAGCATAAAAGAATCAGATATGCTGCAAATATTCATCTAGAATCTCTTTCATTTGGAATGTTTCTGAATTTACGTTTCACAAATTTTGCTTTAATGTGTAGTTTGGATGTAAAAATGGAATATCACGATATGTACGGCATGGTATTTTTGATATCATGTGAAGAAAAAACAATATCACGATATTGCGTTAACATCATCACACGTACATTAGTTGGAATTGACTATAAAATTCGAATAAAGGTGTGGAAAATCTTTCCAAGAAAAATCGTGACAGAAATGATATTAATGTAGTTATTACATCTTTACATACTTCTCTCTTTCGCAAAATACTTTTCATTGCAGAATTAAACAGGGGACATTTTAGAGCACATATTTACCACATATACTGTTGTTTACTCAAGAAATCTCTGGGAGAAAAAATTCTGATCTTTCCCGCGACCCCAGGGATTTTTTCTAGCTCCGTCGTTACAGCCCTATCTGCAATGTTATGAAGCCATCATTAAAATGTTTGTAACACATCTAATTGTTTTGTTTTGTTCGAAAGGTATCACTCCCCTAGTTGTCGGTGAAGTTGGACAATTTGTAGAGGTCAAAGTTGAAGATGCAGTAGCCTATGAACCAAGAGCAGCTATGCTAGGCTCCACACGCACAAAGGGTATGCACACCACCAAAGCAACCAGCAAAGATAGCCAGGCTCTTGTGGCCTACCCCAATGACCGAGCAAGGAGCATCAGGCCTAGCTATAGGCGTGAACAGTACAAGTGAGTGTGCTATTTACTCTTCATTTTATTCAGAGAATCAAATTCTAGGGAGGTGTGGCGGCTGGGTGGTTAACAGGCATGCTTGTATGTGAAAGATACTGGGTTTGACAAGCACTGCATTGTGTCCTTAAGCAAGACACTTTACTCTGCTTGCTCCAGTTCACTCAGCTGTAAAATGAGTGCATAACACTGCTGGTGAGTTAACCTGCGGTGGATCAGGGTCCTGTGTATGAGGAATCATGTACTCTCATCCGCTTGCGCCATGGAAACAGGGGATAAGCACCGGCCCTATGAGTCTAATAACTCGGATGGATTTAACTTTTAGCATGTTAATCATGAACCACTGGCTTGCTAACTGCTTCTTTCAAGGTTATCAGCATCACAGGTGTCAAGTTGAAGGCTTGCTGGAATGTTTAGTGATGATTTTTATTTTATTTAAAAATAAAATAGGGGGAGGGTGGAGAGGTGCCACTTGCTAAAGCTAGGTAAGGATGCTTATGATTTAAAAAAATATGACCACGATTGAATGTTTGCTTCAAAGTTCACTAGAATGATTCTTCAAAGATAGGCAATTTTCTTATTTGATTAAGATTTTACTTGAATAGGATTATGATTAGCAATTTTTTTGTAATGTTTATGTGTTTTTTGAGGAGTTTTTGTAGGGAATGTGGGGAGGGAGGGGGCTTGCTAAATCTTGGTAAGGATGCTTATTATAGAAAAAAAACTATGACAACAAATGATTGCTTAAAGATTGGCAATTTTCTACTTTGATTCTAATTTCACTTTGGTAGGTCCTAGGATTATTATAAGCATTATTGTTAGCCATGTAGCAATAATTGAGATTTTTATAATTTATTTTCCACAGAACAATTTTCACAAAGACTGACAGGCACACATATGTAGATCCTGACTATGCATACAATGAGGAGGAGCTAGCGGATGTACAAGCGCACAAAAATAAATACAACACTTACGTACAAGACTGCAGAAGCACAAGAGTGGCCAAGCAGAAAGCTCAGTAAGTATTGAACGGAGTTTGTGTGAAGCAGTGCACTTGCATGAGAAGTCATTTAATGTAATAGGGTAAAAACATATTGCATATAGTTATCTATAAGGGTGTTTCAGCTGACGTCGTGAGGTCACATGACTTTGCTTGCATCACCATTTTGTAGGGAAAAAAACACGCATCTGCAGTACACTTAATTAGACTTACTTACGTTTGTATGTTGTTATATACAATTATTTTTGTAAGATGATTATGCCGGATTCTGGGGGAATAAAAAGACATTTTCTCGATTTCCATCTGATCCTGATTGACGTTCGAAGTGGATTTCTGCTTTACGACACAACGGCTTTTAACCTGCGGTAGGCCTTACACACTAGGAATTGCAGCGAGCACTTTATATCAGGTATGTATGGCTTTGTCTGAGTATAGCGAACAATCAGCTGGCGTTAACGTTAAAGTTACTTTTCGTATACCAGTGAATATATGAACTTTAAGGAAAATTGGATGCGAACAAAAATTGTAAGTAGTAAAATTCGCTGAACTGGTAGGTTAGCATGTAGTATGTTTGTTGTACGTGTGATGTGACTGAGCTGTGTGAAACGCAACGATGCAGTTGCCATGCAAATTGGGTTCCAGATAAGTTAAGAGTCACATGATGAAATACCTCTATACTATGCATTATACATACAAGACAACTGCAATGATATGAGGATTATGAGATATTTAATGGGATTAGTTCAGGGGTTAAGCAAGTCCATCTTATATGAAAGAGGACTTCAAAAGAAAAAAATCATTAAGAAAGCATTCAAAAATCTAATTATGTTAAGGAGATAATCAAGTTTAAAGTTTGGTATCACTTGTGTGGAAACGACTGAAATCAGACTAGTTGTGATGTCACATACTCGGATTCCTCAAAATCTGTATGTATTTAAAAACATTTTTTTTAAATTTTTTCACTATTTAAATTACTTTCCCTCAAACTATCTTCAGGTGGTATATTATAAATACCCTTCCTATATTCACCTTTACTACTTTTTTGACATATATCATGTACCACAAAATGGCAGGACAAAATTTGATAGAATACATAAAGACTTTGAGGAATCTGGGCTATGACATCAAAACTAGTCTGATTTCAGTCGTTTCTACACAAATGATATCAAACTTGAACTTAAATATCTCCTTAAAGAAATAAGATTTTTAAATGCTCTTTTCCCCATTTTGTTTCTTTTGAAGTCCTCTTTCTTATAAGATGGACATGCTTGACCACTTAAATAATCCTTTAAGGGGATTAACTCATACAGAAATGAAGAAAATATATACATTTAATGCCTTAACATATAGGAAAATCATCTTATGAATATCATACAGTAAGTACTTGTTTTTTTCCTTGACAGGGAGTTCACCGAATTGAACAATCAGACAGATCTTGGTATCAAATCAGCTGCTGGATTGAGACCTCCTAAACCAAAGGCCAAGGAGGTCCAGCCCACAATAAAATGTAAGTTTAAAGGAGATATAAAATCTGGCATACATGAAGCAATATCTTTCCTTAGGAGAAATGGTCCGTCAATCATTGTTAATGCACACATCAATTCAGGCATATGATACACAGATATTTGTATCAATAGTTTGCAAACAATTTCTCCTACTAAGACGCCTAGCACGGTTCAGTGATTGCAATCACAAAAGTACCAGGAATTATTACCCACACTGGCTTTCTGTAATCATATACACACAAATAATCTTGGGCTACTTGGCCTTGGTGTGCATGGGAATGACAGATAAACAATCATTGTTCGGAGAGGAAACACAGTACACTGAACAGCAAGTCTGGTTGGTAATTGTCATACCCAAATTTTCAGGATTAACTCAGGTGTCGGGTGCAGGTAGGCTTAAATAAAGAGAAACTTTTCGGCATTTAATCTTATTTCATATGATAAATTAAATCTTCTCACCTGGTTTCATATTCTCGAATCAATCTAACACAGTTTCTGTGATTATTAAAAACTTGAATACTACTACTATATGATCTGCCATTTTTGTTTTTAAAAACATGGAGAAATGATGTCATCAGCCCAGCAGGATTTTGGAATGCTTTGTATTTCTTTATAATCTACCTCAAGATTTCTACATGTAACTTATGAAAAATTGTTTACAACCGCTTATAGAACTTCCCTTTTGTTTACACGCTGGCAAACCCCATGGAACTCCCAAATTGGTAACAAACTTGGGATGTCATTTAGTATAATTTATCAAATCCACCATCAAAACCTTCATGTCTCTGTTGAGGAAATAGTTCATAAGATACCCGTCTTAGAATAGGTCACACCCACCTCACTCACTCCCATCTCCTTATTGGCTCCCCCCAACCCCTCTACAACAATTGCCATTGCACCTTCACAGTCCATCACATTCTCCTTGCTTGCCTCCTGTACAACCATCCCAGAGCTTTCCTTGCTCGCCACAACTCAATAGCTGAGCTCTTCCAGAAAAACCCTCCGGATAAAATTATCTCCTTCCTTCATCATGCTTCCCTCTACAACCATATTTAGTCCTCCTCTCCCACCCCCTCTCTCTACTTTGTTTTTTTCACCCCTGCACCTCCTCTCTCAATCCCAACTTTCTGGCATTTAGTTCTTGTGTTTCTCTCAATCTCCCCCTATTTTCTTTCCTTCCTACCTCTGAACAATTTGACCCTCGCTGTCGTGGTGCCATTAAGCCTCCATCAAACAAACAAACAAACAGAATTGAACAAATGGCAGCCTCCATATGTCAACTTTAAACATGAATAACTTGAACATAAAAGATGTATTTTCTACATTAATAACATTTCTGTCACAATTTTTTGTGGGGATTTTAACACCTTTATTCAGAACCGTGGGAAATTTGATAATTAATTCGAACTCTGATTACACACACATTTATACTATTGATGTTGTATTTTTTGAATATCTTACAGCTCCAGTTCCACCGGAGCCAGGTCTTAAAATGCTAAGTTTAAAGGAACTGGCGAAGAAGGAAAGAGATTCTATGATGAGGCCCACAAGTGGCGGTCTTAACGCTGTTCCCATGACGGCTACAGAGAAAGCTGACTGTAAGAAGAACCTCACTCCGCAGCAGCTTCACCAGATTATCATCGGTAATTTATTTTGTGTCAGTTAAATCCCATGAAGCCTCAAGGGCGTATAGAGCCGGTGATTATTCCTGGTTTCCATGGTGCTAAGCGGATGAGAGTACTTGACTCCCCTGGATGGGACACCAGTCCATCGCAGGTTAATTACCCAACCAAAACTGGTACTCATTTCACAGCTGAGTGAGCGGAGTGAAGTGTCTTACTCAAGGACATGATGCATTGCTCGCGACAGGAATTGAACTTGGTACTTTCACATACTAGCATGACTCCTTAATCACGTACCACTACAGCTCCTAGTCATGTTGTCATTTTTGTGTATTTAGTATAAAAGTGATCAAAAAATTCCAACTCTTACTCGGGCCATGAAGGCCTATCCATTAGTAAAGGCACTGCCTAAAAATTTGGCCTGCATTTTTGAAGCCAAGCCACAGACTCACTGCATCATTCCACAAGATTAACTTTGCTTCGTAACATTGAGGTATAAATAGTTCTATGCTAATAATTCATTTTCATCTTTCCCCAGCAGCAAAGACAAACAATGCCAGCATTGATTACGGCTACTACTTATATTACAAATGATTGCCATTTTATTCAGATGTGTGTCTCTAAAAATACCATGTAACACCAGTGGGAGTAGTTGTTATCTTGAAGGAGCCTTGGAGATGTGAAATTGTATACAGTTTTGTGATTTAGGAAACAAAGAAATATATAATTTTTCTTCAACCAGCCCTGCTCCATTTGAGGGCAGGTTGAGATGTTCCTGATTTTATGCAAAGCCATTTCTAATGTCAGGTCATTGATAATCCCTGGGTTCCTTGGCATAAGCAAATGAGAGCGCATAATATAAAATTGGAAAAAATTATGAACAGTTTCAAAAGATGCATTTTGAGATAATTGTATCATGTTAACGGTTTATAAGTTTCTAAAATTTTATCTTTTCAATTTTTAGGACCACCAACCATAGACTTTGGAGAAGTATGCCTGAAGTCCAACAGTATGAAGAGGCTTAGCATTGTGAACAGTCTTAATCAATTCATTCATGTTGTAATGGAGGTAAGTCATTAGAAGGATTTGTTCAGTGATCAAGCAAGTCCAACTTATATGAAAGAGGATTGAAAATTAGACAAAATGGTAAAAAAACGTTCAAAAATCTTATTCCATGGATGAAAGGATTAGCTCAGTGGTCAAGCATTTTTATCTTAAAGACTGAAACAAAATGAAGAGCATTCAAAATTCCTATTCCATTAAAGGATTACTTCAGGGGTGAAACATGTTTATCTTATACGAAAGAAGACTTCAAAAAAAGAAACAAAATGGTAAAGAAAGCATTCAAAATTCCTATTCCATTAAAGGATTACTTTAGGGGTGAAACATCTTTATCTTATATGAAAGAAGACTTCAAAAAAAGAAACAAAATGGTGAAAAAAGCATTCAAAAATTTTAGTCTGTTAAAGGATTAGTTTAGTGGTCAAGCATGTCCATCTTAAATGAAAAAGGACTTCAAAAGAGATAAAATGGTGAAGAAAGCATTCAAAAGTCTTATTCCCTTAAGGAGATATTCAGGTTTAAAATCTCATTTGCATAGAAATGCCTGGTATAATTAGTCTACTATGGAAGGTTGCCACCCTTTTTTTTTTTTACATGTGAAATTATTTCTTCCCCAAACTTTTTTCAGGTGGTTAATTGTAATTATCCTTACAGGATTCTGTTTTACTACTTTCCTGACCGATCCCATGGTTTTTAAGTCACAAAATCAAAACTTTATGATGATGTGTTAAGAGCAGTGTGACTTCTATTCTATTCTCTCCAACTTTTCATTCTAATTCACTTTACCACCTAAATTTTATTTTGTGTTTTCATTTTCTGGGATTCTCTCTCTGTGGATGGGTATCTGCTTTCAGTAAGATTGTTCTTTTGTTCTTCTTCCCTCCCGTTCTGACCAGACTTTCGTGCCTTATTGTTACCTGTACAGCGGTTCTCAGCAACATCTCGTCCTCGGCCAACTAC